>CM046855.1:10133721-10733721 GCA_025617745.1 Heliocidaris erythrogramma | reverse complement strand
GCACATGTGTGTGTGTGATTGGGTTTTTACAGACGTGTATCAATCAGATAATTATGATTATTTACGTCTGGGACGGACCTTTAACATCACCATCCGAAAGACGTGACTCAGTCTCGAACCTGGGTCCGCTGAATCAGTTTATAACTTCCACTGGTAGCTGGATTACAGGCGCACGCCACAACGCCCAGTTGTGGGCACAGACACTTATCAAATCCTGTTGACAGATGGCGCTGTTCAGGAGCTCCAGTTTACTGTCACTTTAATATATTGTGTTTAAGGTATCTATTAGGTATGCCATATTTGTCTGGGCGGAGGGGGGGGGGGGGAATCCACGATGGGCCCCTGAATCCTCCACTTCTTTCATTCGCTCACACACACACAGCCTTCTTCCTCTTCTGCGCATTCTTCTTCGCGCGATTGTTTTCTGATTACTTCATTTCGTCTCTTCATTCTCTGTAGGGCTTCACGTGTACACTCATTATAATCTACACTCATCCTAATTTTCGACCACCTCTCCGAAGCCGACAACTTTCTCCGGGGAACAGCATCTGCGGCCTGCGACATCGGAATATTCCATTCGTCGCCCTCCTCATTCGTCCCTTTATTTTTCTGGAACTGATGTTGAAGGCGAATCCAAAAGGATGATTGCTCGACTGTTCTTGTCACGCTAGTAGCGACCCGAGCTTGTTTGCTTGATATGATGTTAAGAATCATGGAGATCATCCCAAGACAGATGAAGAAGTACAGGTACATGACGCACTGCAGATTCAAGACAGAAGGAAAAAAAAGACCGATTAAAACAAATAAACGTACTGTACTCTTTGTGATATTGCATTGTTCTAGAATAAGTAATCTACGGTACAACTCACAATCTGCCAACTGACAACATTCTTTTCAAGGAAGATGTGACACGGTACGTAAACAACAACAACAATAACATCACCTAATAAAACAACTACACAATCTCTCTAATTAACACTATTTTGGGTACGTTTTCAAGAGGAACTGTTCCTTGCCATTCAAAACAAGTAACTTCTGTCAATTATCAACAAGGAACATGTGAGCTGCATGGTCTATCTGTAAGCGCTCTGCCTTCGCATACAAAACGTCTTTGGGATGGCAGTTGGTGCCTGTGCCAAGTATTTCAATATTGTTCACCGTTCATTCAGCAATATTTTTGTTTGTTTGTACGATGTTACCCTCATGATATGTCAGAGACTGCACCAGTCGCTAACGCAGTCCTATTTCATTCAAAATGACGCCTATATAATGAGCAACGGATATT
Organism: Heliocidaris erythrogramma; assembly: GCA_025617745.1. Taxonomy (NCBI): domain Eukaryota; kingdom Metazoa; phylum Echinodermata; class Echinoidea; order Camarodonta; family Echinometridae; genus Heliocidaris; species Heliocidaris erythrogramma. Next base: position 10,732,436 of record CM046855.1, on the reverse strand, counting down.
CATCTTCAGACTTTGTATGATATTTATATGTCTCTTTTAAAAAAAATGTCTCACCTTAAAAAGAAAGGTTAACTGAATAACGCAATCCTCACAGTCTGGAACTAGATCGCCTAGACCAATGGTTGACAATGCAATAACGGAATAGTAATGACTTTCAACAAAAGACCATTCCTGGGTGTAGACGAAGATAACACTTGGCAGCAGAGCTAACACCATGTAGGCGATGACGATGCCGTTGACGATGAGGAGAAGTTTCTTGACGCGAGGGTATGGTAAGATGAGACAACGGCAGAGTTTCTTGATAGCTTGAGAGTCACGGGAGTATAGGTATTGGAGTATCTCTCTGACGGTGAAGAGTAGGGAAGCAACCAGAGGTATGCCAAATACTGCGTAGATGACGCAAAATATTTCACCAGGCTTGGTACGAGGTGCAAGGTTTCCGTATCCTTTTAAAGGGACCGTTGGGTTGGGAGAGGTAAAGAATACAAAAAAAAAAGACAAAAACATGTGATGAAAGAATTTGACATGCACAAGATAGGGGATACCAAAGAAATAAAAACCAAACAAACAAACAAAAAAATGAGAACATCTGTAGTGTACATGTATTTAAAGTGGGGGATTCACTCTGATAGATCTGTTATTGTGTTTATACTGTACTGATTTACAGTTATAAAAGTCATCAAACATTCAGGTTATACAGCTTAAATTGTTCATGAGAAATTAAAATTAAAATTAAAAATACATTAAAATAGCATTGAAATTTTAAAAATTACCCCTGTGGTGAATATGTTATCATGGAAATCATTTGAAGGTCAACTTAATCATCAGACTGCCCTTGGCAGCTCATCTAGTATATAGGCCTACTGATAGCGAACATATACCACACACTATGCAATCGTTCTGCGATCCGATTTTCAAAGAAAATGTAATGCGTTAGATCTAAACATTTTAAAATATAAGATATGTTTGACTGAGTTTCTAAATAGTCATACTGATTGAAATATAGAAATTACGGCCTATTACGAGCCTTCTACTCGGAAGAAAGGCTCCGAATCGTAGTGACGTCAGAGCAGTCCTGTGATTGTCTACGATATGAAACTGATATGGCCCTTATTCCGGGTACAAGGCTGACATCGCATCAAATTCCTATGTTGAATATTTATATTATTGGTCAGAACCTAAATTAGGTAGATTTCATCTGTAAATATGCCTATATTTAATTCTATTGCCATTTATTTCGAAAATCGGATCGTAGTCCATCGTATAGCGTGCGGTGGGCTTTATAAATACATTGTAATGTAATATAGACACAGGAAATAGGGTGATGGGGCATAACATAAATATTACTAACGAATGATTCAAATCGTAAATATATTCACACATTCATATGAATGGTCCCTTATCTAGACATCACATAGGTAGAAAATGCATCAGCATCTATCAATTATAGGTATGCGTTTTTCCGCAATTTCCAATGAATGTGTCTGCTTGACGACGCCCCCATACGCAATCAGTTTGAAAACGTTGTATCACCCTCGCTTCCCTTCAGCGCTGAAATGCATGGATTAACAGTTTTGTCTTCTCATGGATACGCCACAGGGTTAAAACCACTAAAAATGTACCAATTAGGGAAACACATGTCGCATTCATTCAATTAAGAATATTCAATATTTTCGCAAGTTATCATGAGTGGCAGTCATATGTCATCTTTAAACACATAATGGACTTATAACTTCTGAAAATCTGTGCACTCGGGCATGATTATTTTAGAAATTACACTTTTATAAACATTGCGCGCAGGGAAAAAAAACCCATGGTTGCAAAGTAATAATTTGACAATAATATGCGATGTTCATGAAAACAAATTTGTCTTTTCATGCTTATAACTAGTGTTATAAAAACAAACTGATCAGTTAGCCCACTAAAAATGGATAATGTCTAATAAATATGTTAAAGTTAAATATTTCATGAATGAAATTTGTCGCAAATGTCCTGGAAACATACGTTACCTAATATATAACCTCCCCTTTATTATTTTTTCCTTCAGTTTGACGTTATGTTTCTTTCGACAGAACCACCGACTAATACCTCATCTCGATGTACAAAAATAGAATTGCAGTCAGAGTATCCACTTTAGAGAAAATGATGCAGATATAAGCGTGGTTATGACAGTATGGTTAAGAAAAGTAACCTACGTTACCATCCCTATCGATAGTAAACAACGAAATGATTATGCGAAAGTTACCAGACGTAAGAACATGCATAACCATGTCTGAGAGAAATGATTTGGTTTCATAACTGACCAAACAACTTCTTTGCGAATCATACTAAAGTTTAAATGAAACATGCGTTACTGAAACATACGTTACCGGCCAATTTGCAATGCACAGTTAAAATCAGTAAAATCATAACCGATCCCTAGCAAACAAGTGTTATCTAGCGCCACCGAGCGTCTCGGGATGTCTAGCAACTGTTAATGAGATCCCCTGAACTTCAGTATGCTAACGAATCACATCAGTTGCCTGTTTGTGTTTATGTTACCCAAGGGTAGTTGAGCTAACGGTTCATTGGTACATTATACGGTTGTCAACAGTATCCTTGGCAAAATATGACAATAATTATAAAAAAGCTCGTAAATGTGCTTTATTCTTTGAAATGAAAAGTTAATATTTTCAGTAAATATTCACATAGCACTGAGATACTTTACACGTGGACAATGTTGTAACCTAGGTTTCATGTACTGTAACGTAGGTTTCAATTGACTATTTTCTTTGACTTTCGTGTAGCATTTAATATTAACGCAAGTGTACTTTAGGGTTAATACTCGAGTATGCAGTCTTCAATTTGGAGCTATCAATACCGCCTTCAGTCCAGTGGTAACGTAGGTTTCAGTGTCCCGTATTCAATTTAAGATTTAAGTGTGGAAAAGCATCATTTTTAAATCAATGATCAGCACAATACTTCAGAGTTGGAAAAATTACATATTTGGTATCCTCAAGCTGTGACCATCACATCCCTCCAATAATGGTTATTGGATGTTACGTAACGAACGTGGTGTTACTTAATATATCTTGTGAATTTATCATTTTTACTGTTTTGATTTAACATTGGGACAGTATTTAATTGTCTCTCTTGATGATAAGATATCTTGAAAATGGTATAGAAAATTAAAGAAGGAAAAATCGGGGGGGGGGGGGGAGAAACTGCATTTTTATAAAGCGGTCGAGATTTAGAAATTTTTCGCATTTTAAATCCTCAAAAACTCTATTTTTAATGCGTTAATTCCTTTGGATTGGAGGCGCATAATCCTTAAGGCTTATAATTTTTCTTTATTTTCTCCCCTTTAATTTCTCTTTTGCGTTTTTGGACCCCTTCAAGTGCCGCCGGGGGCACATCTCCCCCCCCCCCCCCGTGGGCATTGTTTTATAGTCGGCGTCTTACAAAAGCCAGTTATTATTTTTTTTTAATTATTATTATTATTATTATTATCATTAATATTATTCTTAATACTATACTAATAATGTTTATTTATTATTATTATTATTATTATTATTACTAATATTATTATCCTCATAATTAGTAGTAGTAGTAGTATGCAATACTCGTCATTAAGAGGAAATTTTAAGCCTTTTCTTGTCCTATACGTTAGTCAGTCCATTGTGGACGCTTCGTTAAGTTTAGTCCAATCATGAAATTCACAGACTTGAAGGAATTTTAAAAATATTTTTCTTTTTGAGATTCAAGCCAAAACATATACAGTACAACTCAGGATACAACATTAGATGATCTTATATCGTTATGCGTATACTTACAAGTCAAATGTCATCGTTAGGATGCAACTATCGCTTAGAACAAAAATGTTTTGAGACTTCGTCTCGAATGTTTGCACGTTTATCATCATCGTGTATACATTAAACATATACGTTACCATATTTTTATAGTGATTGCAGGCCCGATTGCAGGATTCCTTGATATCGAAAGGAATATTGTTTGGCAATATATATTAGGGGGCAATTTAAGGAAAGCCCTGTTATTGGAGCAGACATGGTCACATATTAAGAAAAACATGAGGAATGAGCTATGGATACCACACAAAAGAGGTCGAGATTCTATTGATACGTAACCTTAAAGTAGGACTATCTACATGATCTACTAGACAAGCTGCTAAACAGTATGAGTGCAAAGAGTTTCTTTGAAAAGCAGGCATTTCTAGAGGAGTTATCGGTGTTTATAACCGTCCGGGTTTCGTCCGGGTTCATCGAGTATAATATACATGTAGTTGATTTCGAGTAATTTGTTATATACCTGCGTGATAACATGATGAGTGCAGGTCGAAAAGCTTCGTTATCATGTCTCTTTTTCGTGCCATATTGAACTTTTAAGAAGCTTGGCTTCTTAGAGTTCTTAATGTGGTGTTTACTTTTGTAACATACGTGACTCATATGTGAAACATACGTTACCATATTTAAAACTGTTGCATGTTCCTTGATAATGTTGTGATACATATTGTTTGTTTATATTCGTTAAACGCATTTAACAGGAAACATTTTGTCAGTTAATGAGGCGGGCATGTTCAAGTATCGGGAAAATACAAGCAACACTTGAACCTTCACTGCATAAAACTTCTTCCACATTAGTGAAGGTCTGACTTCAAAGTGATTAATTTTTTTCACATGAAATGAGAAAATTATCAATTGCTTTGAAATTAAATTTGTCAAATCATCAGGCATAGCTAGTAATAAAAATTATTAGCAACGCACATCCCTGCAATTAGAAAATAATGTTGATTTAAATAAAAGTGTAGTAACGTAGGTTACAGAGGTAGAATTCATCTGTTTACTTTCAAGAGGGAGAAAATAAAAAGTTGAGAATAATACATGCTTATATTTTTCTGAGTCAAAATTCACAGTGTAATCTTTCATTTTTTTCATGTCACAATAGTTTTAAGAAAAGTTGAATTTTCTAAAATGAAATGGTACATATTTAGTGGTTTTGACCCCACGGTGCTAAAATGTTTGCGTATGGTACCTATCGTAAGGACACAATTTTGAAAGGGGCTGACATCCCTTGTCCGTCGTATTTTCTTGACCGTTTCTAAAGTCTGTGAGCACTAAAACAAAATCTTTGAATCCAGTTCAGTGAAACTGAATTGAATAATACATCAAAGTATAAGATATAAACATTTACAGACGTACTCGCTGCCGTAATGTATTTCAGGTTACGGTTGCCTGCATATTGGCAATTTTAAATTGTCATGGGCCTTAATTCAGTCCCCGGCCCCTCCCCAGCCTCGTAGGAATGGAAATGTACAAGAAATGAGCATATAAGATATAGCTTTACGAATAAAATGAGAATGGAGTGTAATTTTAGTATACACCGTTTTGTTACATCAAAATGAGAACGCAAAACCAGTGTTACCTTACCTATTGTGGTCACTACTGTAAAGGAGAACATGAAACTATTTCCAACTGTCCATGTTCCCTCTACATACGAGTCATTTTCCCAATCCAATTGTTTTGCATACAGATTATCGAAGTTATATGCGCCTTCTCCAATAGCCCTAGTCACGATGTCCATCAAATCATTAACATCGGTGTCGTCCATGCAAGTGTTTTCGTCTGCTAATTTCAAAAGGGCCTCTTTGAATTGCTGAGCGGCTCTACGGCTCGGTGGTTGCTCCAGGGCGTGGAAGACAGCAGCCCCGGCAAAGAGATATCCAATAAGCACTGTCAGGATTATCAAAGATTTGAGCAAAGATACTGTGGAGGAAGACGTAGATGAACCATCCCCTTCTTCAGACACCTCCTCATTATCACCCTCATTATCAGGTCGTTGTAGAGGCATGGTTCTCTTTTCATGCTCACTTTTCTATATTAATGACGAATGATGATGGCAAATCCAAAGACGTGTGCGGATCGAAACTTTAACCTGGGCACTAGGCACTGGATCATATGATGATGTACTACTTTGCTAAGTACTTGGTAGAGAAAATCGTTCACTTCTGGAAATGTAAACTCGTAAACATTTCTCGCAGACAACCATGCCACCCCTGCAACCAGAGACGAACCATTTACACGGTAACATTCAGTACCAGCCCGGCTGCTTTTTACACTATCTCTGTTTGGATGGATCATGTTAATCTTAAAATGTGAAGATGGCCTATATAGTCATCGTAAAATTATACGCATGTCACATAATCATATACTTTTAAAGCCTTTTAGTAGGACAATACTGACTGCTAACAGACCTCTAATATCATTTTACAAACGTGACCGAGTTGCTTCTGAAATTTGTGCGGGTATTGATCTACATAATTATAATGGTTAATGTACGTCGTATGAATGATTATCGAGCCATTGTCAAGTCACATAGAGTTTTCTCACCTTGTGATCCGACTAAACACGAGGCATCATTCCTCATTAGCTGCGCTAATTGGAATAAAAACCAGTTATTAAAAGTACTGCATAGCACTTTTTAAACGACATCACGCTTTCATGACGCGGAAAAGACGAGTCCCTGACGCGGTCATAACGTCACCAAAATGACGCCACGTGATATATATTTTTTATAGCTTTTCTATAGTTTTTATAGTTCGACGCCCCGATTGCTTTTCAATTACTTGGACGCAATATTGCACTGTATATGTAACAGGGGTGGATGCAGGGAGGGGGAGTTTCCCCCCTCCCGCGCAAAGCGCAAAATCTCTGACGCTTTAGCAAATTTGAGAGAAAGATAACGGCTTGTAACACTTTATTTTAGGCGGAAAGTTAGTTTGACGCCCTGGCTGCTTTTCAGTTATTTGGACGCAATACTACACTGTATGTGACAGGGGTGGGTACAGGGAGGAAGGAGTTTCCCCCCTTCCCGCGCGAAGCGCGAAAGCTCTGACGCTTTAGCAAATTTGAGAGAAAGATAAACGGCTCGTAGCAAACAATGTTTTTAGGTGGAAAGTTATAGTTCGCAAACAATTTTTTTAGGCGGAAAGTTATAGCTCGACGCCCTAACTGCTTTTCAGTTATTTGGACGCAATACTGCACTGTATGTAACAGGGGTGGGTGCAGGGAGGGGGGGGGGGGGGGTTTCCTCCTTCCCGCGCGAAGTGCGAAAGCGCTGACGCTTTAGTAAATTTGAGAGAAAGATAAACGGCAAACGGCTCGTAGCAAACAATGTTTTTAGGCGGAAAGTTATAGTTCACAAACAATTTTTTTTAGGCGGAAAGTTATAGTTCGACGCCCTAACTGCTTTTCAGTTATTTGGACGCAATACTGCACTGTATATGTAACAGGGGTGGGTGCAGGGAGGGGGGACTTTCCCCCTTCCAGCGCGAAGCGCGAAAGCTCTGACGTTAAAGCACCTTTTTTAAAGTGGAATGTTAGTTCGACGCCCTGGCTGCTTTTCGGTTATTTTGGACGCAATACTGCACTGTATGTAACAGGGGTGGGTTCAGGGAGGGGGGGGGGGGGGGGAGTTTCCTCCTTCCCGCGTGAAGCGCGAAAGTTTTGACGCTTTAGCAAATTTGAGAGAAAGATAACGGCTCGTAGCAAACAATTTTTTAGGCGGAAGTTATAGTTCGACGCCCGGACTGCTTTTCGATTATTTGGACGCAACATTTCACTGTATGTATCAGCGGTGGGTGCAGGGAGAGGAGAGTTATTTCCCCCTTCCCACGCGACGCGCGAAATCTTTGACGTTTTAGCAAATTCTGAGAGAAAGATAACGGTTGTAGCGCCTTTTTAGGCTTTTTTCTCACTTCCCCGCTTATTCGCTCTCGTTTTTCTGTTTTTTTTAGTGGCTGCATAGGGGGTGCATGGCCCCTGTGCCCCCTGTCTACGCCAGTGTCTATTTATCTTTATGTCGTTTTTCGTATTCATTTTATTATTGTAATTCTTGTAATGACTTTTTTAATTTCTTTTGTATCCTGGTGTATCGTTATGTTTGAACTTTGTTCACGGCCTTGCTGAAAAGCAGGTTCTAGCTGAAAGCAGGATAATATTTTTTTATCGTGATTAAATAAATAAAATACAAATACAAATACCTGTGGTATGAATTTGGTGAATCTACCTCAAATCCTTAGAAAGTTATTTTTTTTTCATTACAAATCTTTTTGCAGAAAGTTCATTGACCTTTAGACTTTTGACCTTGGTCAGATTCGATTCATTTCCAAACTCGACCACTGCGCATATTAGAGAACATGTACCTATGGTATGAATTTGGTGATTTACCTCAATTCCATCATAGAAAATTATGGTGATTGCAGTGCTTTTTGCAGAGAGTTCATTGATCTTTTGACCTTTGCACTTGGTCAGATTCAACTCATTTTCAAACTTGACCTGCGCCTTAAAGATTTACCCGTGGTATGAATTTCGTCATTCTACCTCAAATCCATAGAAAGTTCTTGATTACAGCATGATTGTTTACGACGCCGACGACGACAGTGACTCGCTTCGCTACGCAGGCAAGAAAAAAAAATAAGGGAGAGAAAAACAGAGAGGGAGAGAGAGAGAGAGAGAACTATAAACAATAAACAACTATATTCTCAAGTGCTGGTGTGTCTTTCACTTCTCTTCAAACTTTCATAAACTTGTCTTAAAATGGACAATATATTATATTGTTCACCATTCATTCCTCCAGGCAGTCTCCATCTCAAAGTCTTATTTCTGTATACCCCTCTCTCATCTTCTCCACCCCCCCTTCACTCTCATACCATCTTTATATCACTCTTTCTCTCTTTTCCAGCTTCATGTACCCCTCTATCCTATCCCTCTTTCTTTTCTGCTTTCCCCTCTCTCCCTCTCTCCCTTTCTAATCTCTCTCTCTCTCTCTCACACACACTATTTTTACGTATATATTGTTCTTCAACTAAGGAATTTCACTGAAATATGTTACATTAGCGTATCTTCATTTATTTTTTGTTTTTTGTAATTAATTCTAAATAAATAAATTTAAATAAATGTAATATTGTGGCTTATATTCATTATTTTTTGGGGCCAATCTTTGGTGGCTGATCCAACTTGCTATTCATTCAGAAATATTAATTCTCACTATCATAAATATACGTCACCATGTACCAGTCCTCGACATTGAATATACAATACAGAAACAAAATTATTGAGACAAAATTTAATGTGTATCAAATTGCAAATACAACTTGTAGAAATTTACTTGTGAAAACATACATAAATATCTCAATGTTTTCAACCACACTGACTTTATGATGCCCTTTTGTAGTTTCTTTTTGATATAGAAATAGTCCCCTTATCGGTAATGAGATGATTTGTGTGAATTCACAAAAATAAGAAAAACAGGATAGTGAAAGTTTGCAAGAAATCGGACAAGGAATAAGAAACTTATGGATGTTTGAAAAATGAGATCACTCCATCTATGCAAATCACAAATTGGTAATTTGGTGAGTCGATTGTGACACACTTGCAGACAACTCTTCCGTTTGTTGTAGGCCTATACAAAAATATCAATAATTTCCATTTTTCTTCAAAGCGTCTTTACCTTCGGGGCAGACCTCAATATATAATGTAGATAGCATATTGTTATACATGTAGATCCTCTTGAAAGAAAAAGATCCTCCTGAGTAATCCATTTTGCAAAAAAGAACAAACATTTTAGTAATTTTGTGTGTTGGAGCAAATGGGGAATTGTCCACAACTACATCACAGTGACATTACCTATTTGGCGAAATTCCCATATGTATAGTGACTACAGCTTTTAAAAATTCATAACTGTCTTATTGCGTGTCGGATTTCATTCAAACTTTCACCAATCAGCTTCCCTCATTTTTGTCTTTCTTTCAGAGCAACTTGCCATTAAGGTTGATTTCCCTTTAATAATACCATTAAAGAAGATCCATCACTCATGATCTCTCTTTTGAACATGTTTGCATACAAGAATACATGTAGTTTGTTTTGGAATACCATACCCATGTCTTCAAGATAAAAATGATATACCATCCATTATGTCTAAGGGATTCTGTTTTTTTGTTTTGTTTATCATTTTTACTCAAAACAATGTACAAATACATTACAACAAGTAGTCAAGAAATAATTTAATATGCAAGGTGTATCGTCTATTTGGAACCAGAAGGGCGTTACCTCTGGACACAAAATATGGGACTTAACACCCTTCTTGCTCAAAACAGATGGTATGTCTTATATTAATAATAATAATATAAAGTCTTTGTAACGCGCCAACTCCACGTAACTAATGTACTTGAGGCGCAATGTAGAGAAAACTGACAATTACATGGAAATACACAAATATGGAACAACGACAATGAAAAAGTAAATCTACTGGAAAACAAATGAGTTTTGATGGCATTTTTCTACACCTGAAATATTACAAATATCTGGCAAGTGATTCCATAGGTAAGGCCCAACGTGTGCAAATGACAGATCCCCCCATGATTTTTTAGTTTTCAGAACAAGAAGCAATTTAGAATCGGATGATCTTAAGCGTCTGGGAGGATAATAAGGCATTAACAAATTAAAGGAGTACTCCGGCCTGAAATTAATATGAATTGAATAAATAGAGTAAAAATAAACAAACGAATCACTGAAAATTTCATCGAAATCGGATGAAAAATAATGAAGTTATGGAATTTTTAAGCTTTGCATTATTTTGGTAAAACAGTTATGTGCACGTAATCATGAATATGCAGTGAGTGACCTGATGATGTCATATCCCCACTTTTTCTTTTGTATTTTATTATATGAAATTTCAATTATTCAAATTTTCTGCTCCAAGCCTATAACTAAAAGGACTGACTCCTTATTTAATGTGTAAGTTCATCATTGCTGTAACTTATTTTGTTACAAGGGAGATATTTTTTATAGACATGTATGAAAAAATGAAATAATGAAGATTTCATATAATATAGTTAAAAAAGGAAAGTGGGGACGTGACATCATCAGCTCACTCATTACATATTCATGATGGCATGCATAGAACTGTTTCCCAAAATAATGCAAAACTTAAAAATTCAATAACTTTGTTATTTTTTATCAGATTCCAATGAAATTTTCAGTGTTTTGCTTGTTTAATTTTACTCTATTCATTCAATTAATATTATTTTCAGGCCGGAGTACACAGTTAACATTGTACTTTAGGACAGATCCATGTATACAGTGAAAAACAAGAAATGATGATTTAAATACAATGCAGGATTCAACAGGTAATCTGTGCAGTGAAGACAAAACAGGAGTAATGTGAGTATCGGTAGTACGTCTGGTAAGGCTAACAATACAGGCTGCTGAGTAGATATAGTTATAATAATAATAAAGCTACATTTATATATGTATCCGTCCCAGAGGATGCTCAAGGCGCCAACAAAGGAGTATTATTACCCTGGCTTTAGCCCAGCTGCCCTAAGGCGCTAAAAGCATTCAAGGAATAAATTCCTACCAGGTACCCATTCATCTACTACACCTGGGTGGAGAGTGGCATATGTAGATTAATGTCTTGCCAAAGGACATTAGTGCTGCGGCGGGACTCGAACCACGAACCATGAAATCCACAGTTCGGTGACGTATCCACTAGACCACGACACCTCAACATGCATAGTTTATATTGTAAATTTGACGAATAATTTTTAGCATCAAAGCTCCATGTTTGATATGCTTGTAATAACCAACTGAAAAAAAAAAAAAATAATAATAACGTCGAATTTCTATTGTGACGGAATAAACCTATTGTTAGGATTCCCCCTAACGTAGGAAATAATGTTGTAATAATAATATTATTCAATGATAACCTACCCTCTCAATGTGTTACAATGATTTACAATCTTCCTATATACAAGTTTTTGTGTGATCCCATGGGCTTCCCTTCAAGTTCAGTGTTGAAGGGAATTGTATTGCAACAACAGCAGAAATATATACATGGCAAGAAAAAACATGTTAATTTAAGTAGATTGCTAACAAAATATTTTGTTCTTGAGAAATCAAATACAAGTATTTGTTCTATTATATGGCAAGTATTAAAACTTCTTTTAATAATTCTATAACTTATAATTGTAAGAAAAGCCACTCACATGAATTTTTGACAGTCACTATTGGCACTGGTTACCGTATTCGCCGGCCGAAAGGCCGCAGCCCCGGATAGGCCGCACCCCCGATTTGGGCATCACAAAAAAAAAAAAAAAAAAAAAAATCCCAATTTGGACATCGCAAGAAAAAAAACCCCTGAAAATCGGGAAAAGTGCAAAATGATTTGTGAATATAAAAAACACTTTATAAATGTATTTTGCTAACTAAATTTCTCTCATTTTAATTACAGATATACAAGCCGTTTGACTTTTGAAGCTCCAAGGGGGGATACGTACGAGACTGCCGATGTTACGAGCAGTTTCGGAATTGAATGTGAAAATGAGGATGTCGCGGGAAGTGTTGTGAGAGTATGGACGAACTTGGAAATGAAAAAGTGCGCTAATAAAGTTTTGGTGTTTTGTGCAACGTTGTTTGTGAGTTGATGATGCAATGCTTAGATTTGATTCATAAATTAAGAGGTATCTTTCTTGTCTAATTGGGGCCTTTAAAAAGGCCGTTTGGGTTGGATGTGGTGGGCTCTAGATATTTAGAAGCCCTCAAACTCCTCGTCACTGCTCTCCTGGAAGACACGGCGCAGTTCTTCATCGTTGTGATAAGCCAAGTCGTCGTCGCACTCCCCGCTGTCGTCGGCCTCCCCCATATCGTCCTCCCAGAGAATGTCGTCTTGGGAACCGTCGACAGCATTGCTGATGCAGCACTTGAGGAAAGAGCGCTGGATAATCGCTGGAAACAACTCTTCCCACACCTTCTTGATCCAGCTGCAGATGGTCGGGAGATCTGCCTTCTTCATTCGCCCTCCCTTGGTGAATGACTTGTCTCCATCGACCATCCAGTCAGCCCAGCACCTCCGCAGACCGTCCTTGAATGGCTTGTTGACGCCTACATCCAAGGGTTGAAGCACAGACGTCATGCCTCCCGGGATCATCACGAGGTCGGTGTTGCTGTTCTTCAGTAGCTCCTTAGTTGGCGCCGTATGGTGACAACGAAAAGCATCCAACACCAGCATGCTGCGTTTTCGTGACAGTCCGCCCACTCGACGATTCCAGACGACCCGCAACCAATCTTCAACAACGCCTGGTCCATCCATCCCTTCTGCTGGGCCCTCACGATGATGCCAGTGGGGAACTGCAACTTGGGGACGGTCTTGCGCTTGAAGATGACATATGGAGGCAACTTGCCCCCATCGGCGGTGCATGCGAGCATGACGGTGAAGCGATCCTTTTCATGCCCCGTGGTCGTAACGCTGACGGACTTTGACCCCTTTTCAGCGATGGTGGTCGAACTTGGCACATCAAACGACAACGGCGTTTGATCAGCATTCCCGATCCGACTCAGTGGATAGTCGTGCTGGCGACGCTTCTTGATCACGTACTGTTGAAATCTTCTCGTTTTCTCCTCCAGGTCTTCGGGCAGACGTTGGGCGATGTGGGTCCGACGACGAAAGGAGAGGTCATGACGCTTCATGAAGCGGTAGGCCCACGATGTTCCCGCTTTGAAGTCGTCAATACCCCTCTCATAAAAATGACAACTGGTATTGCTGAGGGCAAGAAATATCTGAATTTTTTAAACGGATGGGTGCTCTTGCAGATTCTAAAGAATGAACTTTAAACATAATATCCAATAGTACATGTAGTATCAATAAATATAAGCTACTGATGATATGAAAACATGCACAGATGAATGGAACTCATGTTGAAGAGAAAGTCAAGTTGAAAATAATTTGTGAGCTTTCCCATTCGTTTAAAAAAAGGCACTTCAAGAGCAAGAAATGTTTGGACCAAACATTCACGCCACATGGGTGTGCAGTCCCATATACACATTTCTGTGTGCAGTGCATGTGAATTAATCACAGCAAGATTGAGTCAAATTCTCATCATTTTGATGATTCCAAAACCTTAAACAATATACACTTATCCTTGTGTATTACATAATACCAAATCTTTCTAAATTGCTTCCAGACTGTTTTTCACAAATGTAATCATATACCCAGAACCCAACTTCATTTTTAAATACCCCTATCAGAAATCCTGTCTAGGATCAAAACTGGAATACCTTCTTCTCAAGTCATAAAATCAATGAATTATTAGTAACATTATACGTGCTCTAATGAAGGACGGTCAAACAATAAATTGGAACTGCCTTTGCCCAAGCCCGATGACCTCACTTGACAATGTCGAGGATGAAGACTGACACATTGTCTGTTGAAATCCAGAAGGCCATACACAGAGTGAACGTCCTTCTGGTTATCATTATCAACATGCAATACGTGCTTGAAAATTATGAATACATTTAATTATCTTGGAACAATGAAGGCACCTCTAACGAAGGACTGTAAAACGATACATGTTTACCCACTTTTAGAGTCTCTGTCCAAAACCATATTTCCAAAACTAAAAGTGGCCTACCAGCTAAAGATATGAAAGAAAAGATGAGTGTGACTACTGGTATGTCGCAAATATGCCTCTGACTATATTCAATGAATTTCAATTATTGTTTTCTGGGGCACTAATTTTCACCAACCTTTATCACATACTTTTAAAGTAAAATTGTAAGTAATTTGTAAATTGACCTTTAACCTACATGTAACGTGACTAACGTCTTCAAAATCTATTCACTTCACATTCCATGCTGATGCACACAAGTACTTGAGCTAGTTTGAAGTGCAAACAAAAAATGGTTCTTGCAAGTTATAGGAATAACCTCTGTGACCTTTGACGTAATTCCCCAAATTTATTCATTCCTCTTCAATGCATGTGTATACAGTACCAATTAGGTAGTACCTCAAATGGTTCTTGAGATGTAAAAAGATTCAAAACCAAAGGGTTTTATATGTATTGACCTCTGAGACTTTTGATGGTGTAGTAGTTTTTGTTAGATACTACAATGTAATGGTTAGAAGAACTTCATAGTCCAAAGTTTTCTTGAGACTTTGTGATGACAAGAAAGTAGGACAGACAGATGGACAAACATACAGATATACTGAACACACCCCCCCCCCAAAAAAAAAAAAAAAACCCAACAACAACAACAAATAAACAAACAAACCCACAGTGCTTCTGGCATTATCTTCAGTGGAGGAAGCATACATGTAAATTTATCACAATGCATTAGAAGCACCCCTGACTTAATAGACTAAAACTATAAAGTTGTGATTCCTTTTTACGGCTAATAACCGAACTTGCTAATTCTGAAGGCTACAGGTACCATACCCAAATAAATGATGAAAAATAAAACTATCATATGAGAAATTTGAGGCATCTCACTGAAAACAAGGCATTAGTGATAATGTGTCTCGCCCACATGCGATAACTAGAAATATTGTGATCTCTGGTGCCATGCAACAGGTCCCCCAAGTGCATAAATCTGCATAAGTTATGCTTGCATATATATCTACATGTACATTACTAATGTTTGGAAAGTGACGTTTACAAAGTTATGTCATAAGAGAGTCTTGCGGGTAAACTATAATGTTTGACCTGAAATGACCTTTGACTTTACCATGTGACCTCTGATGGCAGAATAACATGCTGGTCCCCCACGTGCTTCTAAAACCCAAGTTTGGTTGAAAAGTGAGTGATGGTTGCAAAGTTATCTGTCATAAGAGAGTCTTGCAGGTAAACTTTAACGTATGACCTTTGACCTTATCATGTGACCTCCAACGGCACCATAACATGCAGGTCCCCTCAGTGCATCTACAACCCAAGTTTGGTTGAAAAGTGAGTGACGGTTGCAAAGTTATCTGTCATAACGTTTGTGACGGACGGACAGACGACGGACGGACGACGGACGGACGACGGACGGACGCCATTTGGATCCCTTAGTCTCGCCTTCACCTCCGGTGGGCGAGACAAAAAATGGAACGATACATTTCAGCTTCCACCCAACCTCATAAAACCTCATTTGATTACATCAGGGGATAAAACTGGCATACCAGCATATTTTATGAAAAAAAAAATGAAATACCCACAGCACCTTACTGAAAAGACTGAAGCAATACAATGATGCTTCCACTACATGTATAACCTCACTTGGTAATATCAGCGGCTAAAATGGGCATGCAATTTGAGAAACAATAAAGCATTCTCCAAAATAATGCATGAGCCCTACTAAAGTACTGTGAAATGATACATGAATATTATGCAGCCACGCTCATTGACACATTCACACTTGTTCAGTAAACATGCCTCACATTCAAAATATTACAAGAAACAGCTGAAATGTTTGGGCCGAACATATGTGTGTAGTCCCATATACACATTTCTTTGTGCAGTGCATGTGACTCTCAGCAGGATTGAGTCAATTTCTTATCATTTTGTTGATTCCAAAACCTTACAGCATACACTAATTCTTATGAGCAATAATTGTTTTGAGACAGTTTCTTTCACAATTTAATCGCATGACCAGAACTCAGCTTTATCTTAAAAAACCTGTGCAGTAAACTGCTGCATGCAATTTACAATGGCATGTGTGAATGAGGCTTTATTGGTCATTATTTCAGCTGCTTGTGGTTGAAAAGTCAAACAACAAAACAATTTTATACAGATCATGGATATAAGCAATACAACACACTTAAAAGATCAGTTCTGGCAATACAAACAGATTCCTGAGGCATCAGAATTGAAATGATAATTCACTTCAATCTATTACGTAACAGGTATCATGTTTCAGATAGTGTTGGCATATTAAAATGCTCTTCTTTTCTTGCGATATACACTATCTCTGAGTCCGCATCGTCTCCACTGCTACTCATCTTGACCCGGTAAAAGGTCAATCTGGTAGAGGGCAAGAGGTCAATCAAACTGTACTTGATCATGTCATATGTTCCCATCTTAGGTTTCTTCTCTCTCTCTCCGACTCCTCTTCTCTTGCCTTTCTTAACTCTTGCTGCAGCAGCACTTCCATTCCCTTTGCTGGAAGATGCACCAAGTTGTTCCTCACCTGTTCTTTCATCTGTTCTCATCCTCTCTTCCTCCTCACCCCTGCCGAAAAGGAAACTATTATACCGCTCCCAAACCTTATCCAGGAAATATTCCTCCTTCATCTCTTCTTCAGCATCGCAGAATCTTGAGAATCGAGTTTCTAACAGCTTATCATTCTGGCCAAAAGGATTGAACAAACCGTAAATGCTCTTCTCAAGAATGCCAACAGTGATAGAAGGTAGATGTTCCAGGCCATGAAAGATGGACACGTAGCAATTGACAAACTGTGAAGATTAGAAACAAAAAGAATTGAAGGCAACATAACTAAATTTGAAGTTGATTGTTAATTGACAAGTAAATGTCCAAGCCTCGTTACATACATACGATAGCTTAGTTCTGTATCACTGTAAATTTTGATGTTGTAAATAGGAAAACATAGAGATTTCATGGACATTTCATGACCTGTGAAACACATACATTTCTTTCATCAGCATAAATGTTGACATTTCATATTCACGAATTATAGATTACTCTTGTACAGATTTTAATTTAAATGTTAAAGGGCAATCCAACCTTGGTAATAAGATGATTGTGTTAAAGCAGAAAAATAAGAAAACAGGATGGTGAAAGTTTGAAAGAAATCGGACAAGGAAAAAGAAAGTTATGGA
Source organism: Heliocidaris erythrogramma (assembly GCA_025617745.1). Classification (NCBI taxonomy): domain Eukaryota; kingdom Metazoa; phylum Echinodermata; class Echinoidea; order Camarodonta; family Echinometridae; genus Heliocidaris; species Heliocidaris erythrogramma. Next base: position 10,714,793 of record CM046855.1, on the reverse strand, counting down.
TGTTTGAAAAATGAGATCACTATATATATGCGAATCTCAAATTGGCAATTCGGTAAGTCGATTGTGACATACATGTGGACAACTCTTCTGTTTGTCGTACACAAATTTATCATTAATTTGCGGTTTTCTCCCAAGCACCTTTACCCTCGGGGCAGTACTCAATATATATTAGAGATAGTATTTTGTTATAGGCCCTCATGAACAAAAGAGAGCCTACTGAGTAATACATTTTGAAAAAAATGACATTTTAGTCAATTTGTGTGTTGGAGCAAATGGGAGAGTTGTCCACAACTACATCACAGGGACATTACCTACTCGGCCAATTTGAAATTCCTATATGTATAGTGATCACAACTTTCAAAAAATCATAACTGTCTTATTGCTTGTCCGATTTAGTTCAAACTTTCACCAGTCTGCTTCTCTGATTTTTTCTCTTACTTTCAGAGCAACTTGCCATTAAGGTTGGATTTCCCTTTAAGGCTATTATAATTACCCTCTCCTGATCCTGGTTTTCACCAAGGGGAATGAAGATCACGTCCAAATAAGGCCATATCTCCAAGCTCTTCAGCTCAGGTAATTCTTGAAGCGCTTCATTTAAGTCGACTGGTATGCAACACATAATCAGTGTCAGCTTCCTCAACCTGAGATAGATTAAAGGTAATGAAGAGTTTTTGGTAAGCCCTCAAAAAAAAATTGTTTATTTTTGTCGATAAATATATACTAACAATACTAAGACACTGTGAAGATTTTTGCCTCCTATAGTTTAGTATTAAACAAATGAGAGGCAAAAAATAATTCATATACTGGGCCAGGGATGTAAATTCCAAACAACGGCAGCATGCTCTATACACTTTACACACATGCGTAATGTAAGAATAACATGCAATGCGATTTTACTTTTTCAACTAAACCTGAACACTTTTGCAAGATTTTTTGCTGGGATTGTTGGTTATATCTGCAAGCACCATTGTTGTAATAATTTTCAAGATCTTGATAAACGAAGGAATTTTGTGTATTTAATTCCCATAAAAAATGTCAAAAAGCTGGAAAGATTCTCACACAGTCTCTGGATAGATGGTTGTGTGGAGGCGCGTGATTGGTCATTCATGCCAAAAATCTATTCTCTTAGCCAATCAGGATGCAGGATAGATGAATGGATATAGGGCTTTTTGCAAGAAAAGTGTTTTGGATTTAGGGCCTTTTGAAAGAAAACATAATTTTCATCTCATTTTTTAACAAACTTCCTGAAACTTTTAGAAGTTGAAATATAGCCAGTTTGATGCACATGGTGAATGTATATTAAGGCATATAAAAAAGTGCCATATGATAAAAAATGGATTTAGGGCCTTTTGCAAGTAAGCTCTTCATATGCTGAGCAAGTAAAGATTGATGAGTGTATGATGATGATTGTATAAGGCTTGTACATGCATTAATGTTTCTCCTCTCTTACTCTTTTCTCTTTCTTTCTCTCTCTCTCTTGCCTTCTTGATCTCATCCTATTCCTTTACAGCAATTAATAAATTTCAAATTCACAGGGATTGTGTTTGCTCAACAATCCCCCCCCCCTAACAAAAAAGAAAAAGAAAAAAAAAAGACTCTTAGTTGTCGTGCATAAACTCAGAAAATCTGAGTTTTGCCCTAGGAAAGACACATCTCAACCAAATCTATGATTTTGACTTACTTTTTGAGCCTTTTGAGATATGTCCCGATGCACAAACAAGGAGCCTCATGACACATGCAATGAGCCTGCGTGAGACTGAGAGTCTTGAGGTTTTCAGTTTCACTTAGATCAAGGAGCGACTGGAAAGATGAACAAAGACAAAGGGAAATAAAAGGTATGAAAATAAATACTCCATTTTCAGACCAAATCTTTGAAAATGATGAAGCAGAAATGACACTTGCTGTTTGCTTAACAAGACGCAAACGTAAAATTTTGGTCAACATATCTTGCTTTTATAAAACTATAACAAAATGATACGCAGAAGTTATAACCTATCAATGTTAAAAATTAAGATGAATTGCACACTAAATTGTGCTTTGTCGATGTCATTAAAGAGAAGTAAATACTTTCTATGCATATTTCTAGAAACTGTACATCTGCTGGTCATGCAGCTGTTTGTCGGGCACATAATGACATATTTAGATCTAGCTAACCATCAGCAACCATCGGCTACCAAGGCATACATTATCTTTTTATTGCTGTCTTTTGGAACAAATCAATTTGACCAATCGCTTTCAGGAAAGAAATCAGTCCTAAGACTGATTTTGAGGATGAGAGCAATTGTTAAAATTGATTTTGTTACAGAATCATTGATTTCATGCATTACAGATGACAAGCATCACACATGGCACCTCATAGCCATATATACATGTAGTACATTGTATTTGGTGACCCTCCAAAATTTAATCTGAAATGTAATGGTTGATTATTTCAGGAAAAGTCGGTTTCCATTCCCTACATTAGGAGGAGAGTTCTTAAACTGTATTTTCTTCTATATACCATTGTATTTTTACCTTTTTTTAATATTATGGGCATGTGGAAGGGATACAGCTCCAATAAAACATTGCCAAAACAGGACAACATCGGCATATTTTTCTTCACTTTCAAACGTGATCATGATATTGGATTTTCTTTAAAATCTTTGTTGACAATCAGTACATATTGAAAATTCAAGAAGTATTTTTATATATTCTTTTGAAAATTTACATGTACTGAAAGCACGCACGCACGTCTTACTGGCAACCTCCCGAATTTTGAACCGACAGATAACACCTACTCAATGATTAACACTTGATAACTTGCTTTGTGGAATATATATCTACAGGTCCTCAACAATGAACGTTGTTACCAGGCAAAAAAAGAAGGATTCTGGAGGTGAAAAAACTTCAAACCTAACAGACCCAAAGACAAAGGAGGGTTTGGGTGTGGCAGCCGCTGCGCACGTCGATCACCCTGCAACATCACAAAACACCTGCCCGACGATCACCAGGGCGGAAACATCCCCCACTGATGGGGCTGTAGCTATGATTGAGATAAAGGATATGATTCATGCCCTGTCGCTAGAAATGTCAAGTAAGTTTGACCGGGTTCTTACAGACTTATGCCAGCTGAAGTTAAGTATTACTAAAACAAGAAAAAAGGTAAACGCCCTAGAATCATGTGTATCGGATTCCTCTGCTAGAATGACTAATATTGAAATTAATATTATTATACTATATAACTATTATACTCATGAAATTATAGACATCGTTTCATATCTAGAAAAACAAGAAAACTTCTGGCTACGATGATATCAATAATGTTATCCTTAAAACCATTATTCCATTTATAGTAGATCCCCTGGTTCAAATATTTAATTTGTATTTACTACACGGGCAAATTCCCAACTCTATGAAAATCGCCAAAGTTATTCCTTTACCGGTATTTAAAAAGGGGGACAAACTAAATGTAAACAACTATCGACCGATCTCCTTGTTATCTTCTTTCTCTAAGATCTTGGAAAAAATCATATATATTAGAACAGTTGCCTTCCTAAAAGATCATAATGTTTTCTCTAACTTTCATTTTGGTTTTAGGGAAAAGCATAGTACCATTCATGCTTTATTATCTTTTGTGGAGAAAGTAGCTCATGCTATTGATAAATCCTCTCATATGGTTGGTATTTTCCTGGAGTTCTCCAAAGCCTTTGACACAATAAGCCACATTATATTACTTTATAAACTTTCCCATTACGGTGTATGTGGAAGGGCTTTGGAGTGGTTCAGGAACTATCTTTCTAACAGAAAGCAATATGTCTCTTTACAAGATTGTTCATCACATTTGTGTAATGTCAGCTGTGGTGTTCCACAGGGAAGCCTCCTAGGTCCACTTTTATTCATTTTATAAATAAATGATTTCTGCAGATCATCTCAGATTTTATCGTTTATACTGTTTGCTGACAACACAAATCTGTTCTTTTCCCACAATAATCCATACACTCTTGCGCAAACGGTTAATTCTGAACTATCGAAGATTCTACAATGGATTAAAGCAAACAAACTTTCACTTAATCTCAAAAAAACTAAATATATGTTGTTCAGTAATACTATAGACTCACTGCCAATCAGTTTAATATATTAATAATATGTTTAACCAAAATAAATCCTCTCATAAGTACCCAACCTAGCGTTGTAATGACCATCATCTACCTCTACTGAGAACCCTTCAAGCTCAAAACACGTTTATTATACAGCCCTTAATTTTGGGAACTCTCTTCAAAATGACATTCAACTTGCCCCCTCACTTAATTCATTTAAGAGGAAATTGAAACTGTCCCTTTTACTTCCTTACAATACAAATTAATATCAGTGCATTGTCAAATCACACCTTGCCCTTTTTAATGCATCTATACTTCCCATTATGTCTTTCTTTAAGCTCTATATGTAAATATGGTCACTACCGCTGTAGTATGCACATCGTGCTCTCTCTCTCTCTCTCTCCACCTCTCCACTCTTTTTCTTTACTCTTCACAGATGCAGCAATATTTACTATACTGGTATTTCTCTCTTCCCTTGCTTTATTTTCTGTTGTCTTATATCTTTTGTTTTTATTATGTTCACTATACTATATATATGTCGTAACAAGTTTTTAAATTATGGATTTCTAATTATATTATTATTCTGACACTTTTTGGTAATCTATGTATATTTATATTTTTTCTAGTCAATATATTTACATGTTATAACAAGCAAAAGATACGACTGCATCTTCAATATGCCTCCGCTTGTATTCAGATAATTCCTGATCACCTACAAGTATAATATAGTTGATGCGCATTCATCAAATGGTTATTGCGAAATTGTGATTTAAAACACTAAAATCCTATATTACAGCAATATAATCAGTTGTTCTTGAGATATCGTGGAAATGTAGACAAAAACTATTAATATCAAGTAAATTGGCCGCTGAGACCTGCAACCTGTGACCTTTGACCTACTTACCCCCAAAATCTAATCAGTTCATCTTCGTATGGGGATACATACTAGTACCAAGTTTGAAGTTCTTACCTCAAACAGTTCTTGAGATATCGCAGTAACGAGGCTAAAAACCAGTAATTTCATGTAATTTCATGTAAATTGATCTCTGTGACCTCTGACCTTTGACCTACTTACCCCAAAATCTAATCAGTTCATCTTTCTATGGGGATACATACTGGTACCAAGTTTGAAGTTCTCACCTCAGATAGTTCTTGAGATATCGCGGTAACGGTGCTAAAAACCAGTAATTCCATGTAATTTCATGTAAATTGACCTCTGTGACCTCTGAACTTTGACCTACCTACCCCAAAATCTAATCAGTTCCTCTTTCTATGGGGATACATACTGGTACCCAGAGCTGTCGGAACTAGGGTTGGGTATTGGTATAGCACAGAAGTCGATGGGTGGACTGATAAGAAGATATGTGTTGAAGTTTCCTATGAAGTGCTTTAGTTTGCATCTAGGTTGCAGGACAGGTTCTTGCTCAATTATGGCATAGTAATTCCGATTTGTGTGGGCATTTAAGTGGCTATGAAATTTCACGAGATGGATTATTTGGTCAAAAGTGAAGACAGTTGAATTGCATTAGCTGATATTGATAGAAAGTTTAAAGGTACATGTAATGCAATAAGTAAAATGTACCAATTGAATTGAAATTGAGGTATTGGCTTCAATGAATGTATATTATGGGTGCACATGACGAAAGAATGTTGTTATGGACTTTGAGGTAGAGTGAAACTTGCTATGATGTAGTTAAAAAGTACCCAGAATGAGGGAATTTTTCCCTTTGGATAAAATGAGAATTGGAAGGATCGGGATGACCATGTTTTTGGTTGTTTGGAGGTGAGAGGACGCATTGCCTAAAGGAAATGCATCCTCTCACCTGTAATAACTTGATATTTAATGACATGGTGATCTCCGACTGCACGCCGCGACATGCATGCAAAAGCTTGTCCACGTATAATTTTCATGTCAAAATAGCACTTGTGCTCTGCTGCTTTTTATTGCCTTAGTTATGGAGAGCCCTGTAACATACAGTCGACTTCGCCGTGTAGTTGGCGAGACTATCACTCTATCTTAGGTATGCCATGTTCTTATTCATGTTATTGCAGTACCAACAGGCAACAGCAACAGTCTAATCATTCTTGTTGTTTACTTTAGTCTTCAACTTTCAAGTACACCATTTCCACACTTTTACAACTTCTCCACATTTATTTCCAGGACAACATTATTTATATGGCCAGATGCCCCACGTCTGCGCATCTGAAATCACAAAAGTTTGAAGTTCTTACCTCAAACAGTTCTTCAGAAATCGCGGTAACGGTGTTAAAAACCAAGAATTTCATGTAATTTCATGTAAATTGACCTCTGTGACCTCTGACCTTCTTACCCCAAAATCTAATCAGTTCATCTTCGTATGGGGATACATACTAGTACCAAGTTTGAAGTTCTTACCTCAAACAGTTCTTGAGATATCGCAGTAACGAGGCTAAAAACCAGTAATTTCATGTAATTTCATGTAAATTTACCTCTGTGACCTCTGACCTTTGACCTACTTACCCCAAAATCTAATCAGTTCATCTTTCTATGGGGATACATACTGGTACCAAGTTTGAAGTTCTTACCTCAAACAGTTCTTCAGAAATCGCGGTAACGGTGCTAAAAACCAAGAATTTCATGTAATTTCATGTAAATTGACCTCTGTGACCTCTGACCTTTGACCTCCTTACCCCAAAATCTAATCAGTTCATCTTCGTATAGGGATACATACTAGTACCAAGTTTGAAGTTCTTACCTCAAACAGTTCTTGAGATATCAAGGTAACGAGAAGTGGGACGGACGCACGGACAGACGCACGGATGCACGCACGGATCGGACAACCCGAAAACATAATGCCTCCGGCACCCATCATGTAAAATGTATTATATTATTGAATATTGAATTGTATAATTGATTTTTTTGTCAAAATCATATGTTCTGTTCTGTTGTGTTCTGTTGGAAATGAAAATAAAACTGAAACTGAATTCGAAAATGTGAAAATCAATTACCACCACAATCAAGCTTACTTACAAAAAGCGAGAAGGTTGAGCAATTCCCCAGCTCTAGGTGTTCCAGGTGTTGTAGGTTCTTCACAAAACGTAAATTATCTCCTATCCCTTCAAAGTTAGACAGCACCTTTAAAGATAGAATATTATAGCAAATAAAACTTTGAGCTTGATTTCACTTGCCAAAATTATCTAAATGTAATTTACAGCAAAGGCCAGTAAAAAAGAAAAATACCCACTCCTATCTAAATTACTAAATTAAAAATGATAGCCACTTTAGCCTGCTTATGATTCTGAACCATTCTAAATGATTACATTCAAGGCCTGTAAAATTGTAATTTGAACAATCCAAATTTTAAGATTCGAGATGATTCTGATGAAGAGATATAAACCAGTGTCTAAAAAACCCAAGGTATATAAGAAAATATTAATATTAATGGCAATAGTTAATAAATGAAGAAGCTTAATGGGAGGAATTTTAATTTGTAAACAAATTTTTAGGCGTTACTCCCAGTGTTAAAGATCGTATGCTCGATCTGTAATGAAAATCACAAGTCAGAAAAAATTGGAACCAGCAGAATTCGAACCTGTCATCTACCGCTTGCCGGGCAGCGACTTAACCACCAGGCTATTCTGGTTCACGGCCAAGTCATGATGAACTGGAATCAAATACCCAAGATCCTCTTCTTTCTGACTCATTAATATTCAACGGTCCGCCGTGGACAATAGTTAATAAATGAAGAAGCTTAATGGGAGGAATTTTAATTTGTAAACAAATTTTTAGGCGTTACCCCCAGTGTTAAAGATCGTATGCTCGATCTGTAATGAAAATCACAAGTCAGAAAAAATTGGAACCAGCGGGATTCGAACCTGTCATCTACTGCTTGCCGGGCAGCGACTTAACCACCAGGCTATTCTGGTTCACGGCCAAGTCACGATGAACTGGAATCAAATACCCATGATGTAATGATTTTAACTGAGACATGGCTTAACAAAGATGATAGTGTTTAGGAGAATGTACCCCTCCTGGGTACACTTTCTTAAATGTCCCTCGTAACTCCGCTAGTCGAGGTGGAGGAATTGCCATGGTGTTCAAGACACCACTAAAGATGCTGATTAGACATCATGCTGATTTAGTTTATACGACATTTGAGTATGTGCATATTACAAATAGTTCTTACTCTGTCAATTTCATTGTAGTATATAGACCTCCACCATCAACCATCAATGGCTTCACAAATACAGCATTTCTTAAGGAATATTTGATGATTTTGTAAATGAGATATCTCTCTTTGCAGGGAAATTAATTGTACTTGGAGATTTTAATGTTCATTGGGATGATCCTTCCAAACAAGATGTTATTCAGTTTTCTTCATCCACAAGTTCTGCTGGATTAGTTCAGTATGTTAAAGGTCCAACACATAATCGTGGACATACACTAGATTTGGTTTTTACTCGCTGTGACGAATCATTGGTGGTAGATTGTTATACTGATGACACAAGTATGTCAGATCACCATGTAGTGTGTTTCAAGTTACAGTTACAAAAAACAAGACATATGCAAACTGTATCAACCCTCCGTAACTACCGGAAGATTGACAAGAATCAATTTGTAAAATCACTCTCAGAGCTCATTTCCCAACCTCACCCTGATGGTGTTGATGCATTTTTTGAGTGGTATGATTCTAGTATGGGTAAACTACTTGACAAATTTGCTCCTGTAAAAATTAAGACCCGCATAGTAAAGAACAGAGTACCCTGGTACAATGACTCAATTCATATTGCTCGTCAAGAACGACGGCGAGCTGAAAGAAAGTGGCAGAAATCAAGATCCGACCCTGATCGGGAATCATTTCTGATTGCTAAAAAAGCTGTGTGTGCACTTACTGTAACTGCTAAACAAGACTATTTTAAAAACAAATTGTCTTCTTGTAGCGACAAGGATGTTCACCAAACTATTAATTCTCTTTTGAATAAGCAAAAGTCTGATCTTCCGTTTTATGAATCGCCTTTTCTATTAAGCAACCAATTTTCCCAATATTTTGTAGATAAGATCCAGAATATAAGAGACGAACTTGATAACACACATGTTATGCCAGTTAGGTTCAAGGACAATATCTGTGAAGGGTTTAAGATACTTGAGGTCTTCCGACCTGTTTCTCAAGACGAGTTAATGACGGTTATTTCAAGATGTCCCAGCAAAAGTAGTAAATTGGACCCACTCCAAACTTGGTTATTGAAAGACTATATTGATCATCTTCTCCCAATACTAACTGAACTTGTAAATTCTTCTTTGTCATGTGGTGTCTTTCCACAGAAGGCTCACCATGCAATCATAAAACCTCTTGAAAAATTCATCTTTAGATAAAAACAATTTGAAGAATTATAGGCCTGTATCCAATTTATCGTTTGTTGGTAAACTTATCGAGAAAATTGCTTGCTCAAGACTGGTGGAACATATGGAGATTAATAATCTTGCTGATCCACACCAGTCTGCTTATAGACCCAAACATGGTACTGAATCTGCATTGATTAAGGTTAAAAACGATATTATGTTTTCACTGAACTCAAACAAAGTAGTTCTTATGGTACTTGTAGATTTATCAGCAGCCTTCGATACGATTGACCACAAAATTTTTATTTGTCGTTTGTCAAAGAGAATTGGTGTTAGGGGAACTGCGTTGAATTGGTTTCAGTCTTATCTTGATGGCTGGTCAGCACAAGTCGACATAGATGGGGAACTTTCAGATCCAACCATTTCGAGGTTTGGTTTACCCCAGGGCTCAGTTGTAGGTCCCACTGGTTTCACAGTTTATATTCTCCCAGTTGGCGACATCGCCCGGTACCATAATGTTTCGTATCATGTTTATGCTGATGACATTCAGTTGTATGTAGCATTTGATCCTAAAATTCCTGGGGAACTGGATAAGGCCATGTTTTCACTACAATCTTGTATATCAGATATAAGGAACTGGCTGACAGCAAATAAGTTAAAACTCAATGATAGTAAACTGAATTTTTCATTGCTGCATCACCATACAATTACAAAAATTTGCCAGATTTAACACTGTCAGTTGGTGAAGTTTCTATACATCCATCGGATTCAATAAGGAATCTGGGTGCCTTTTTTGATGTTAACATGACTATGTCAACACACATTAACAATGTTTGCCGCAGTGTGATTTTTCATTTGAGGAACATATATCTAGGATTCGTAAATTTATTGATCAAACTACTTGTCATCATGCTGTAAGGTCACTTATTCTTTCCAGACTAGACTATTGTAATGGGCTTCTTTCCTCTATACCAAAATCTCATGTAAACCGTCTACAGCGTCTGCAGAATTGGGCTGCACGTCTTGTTTTTGAGGTTGGCAGAAGTCATTCTTCCCAACCTTTACTTCGTTCCCTTCACTGGCTGCCCATTCAAAAACGTATCATCTTCAAATTAGTTCTTTATGTTTATAAATCTATCAATAACCAGGCTCCAGGGTACATATCTGAATGCTTAACTGTATATACACCTAGTAGAAATCTCAGATCCTCAAATCATATTTATAAAAAAAATAAAAATTTGTTTACAAATTAAAATTCCTCCCATTAAGCTTCTTCATTTATTAACTATTATCCACGGCGGACCGTTGAATATTAATAAGTCAGAAAGAAGAGGATCTTGGGTATTTGATTCCAGTTCATCTTGACTTGGCCGTGAACCAGAATAGCCTGGTGGTTAAGTCGCTGCCCGGCAAGCAGTAGATGACAGGTTCGAATCCCGCTGGTTCCAATTTTTTCTGACTTGTGATTTTCATTACAGATCGAGCATACGATCTTTAACACTGGGAGTAACACCTAAAAATTTGTTTACAAATTAAAATTCCTCCCATTAAGCTTCTTCATTTATTAAATGTAATATTGATGCAAAGATGAAAATGACTTTAAAAAAAATCCTCATAAACTTACTCCAAAATAGTGCTACATTGTAACTCACAACAAATAACAATAAATTAAACAAAGTAGCAAACAACATGTAGCCAACAAACAATAGAAGCAAACAAATACATTCGAACAATCATCACATCATGGGACACAAGAACCAGTACCGTAATCAAAGACACTGAAAAAAATAGAGAAATAAATCAGGACAAATCAGTGTAAATGATGCAAATAGGTCAATGATTTCAGAACAAAAATTGGTTTTAACCAATGCTCAAGTGCAGCTAAGAAAGGAACCAAAGTATGCTGCTGTCTGCTAATGAATATACACCATTATATACCTTACTTTAAGAATCTTTCCTAATCCTGTCATCTGATTGAGCCTCGCGGTCATAGCAGAATGTAAGGTCCCCTTGAGCCTATAGAAACAACTATACCTCTCATAGCAGTCAATAACACTGATCTGACCTGAATGATTATTCTCACAATTACCAGCTTCTGAAGTTTCTGGAGTTCTTCCAATGCTTCCATCCCTCCATAGAATGGTATAACAGGCACACTCAGGCTGTACACAGAGCCCAGCTTCAATTCCTCTAGATCCTTTAGGATGCTCATTCTACCAATGTCATACAGGATAATCCCATCCGTTCCCATCATGCTATCTAAGCTGCTCAAAAAAAAGAGAGATTGGGTAAAATCTAATGAATAATATTTACCTACATTTTGATCCTTTTACAGGGAAAATAAAATTTCTTGTGTGTGCAGTGTCCAGAATATATCTTTCAGCAATTGCCTGGTTCATCGCCCTCAAACTCACCGTACTCGCTCTTCATCTTCTGCGGCTCTCCAAGACATGTACTGGAGACATAGCTTTCACTTCTGTTGCAGCAAGGCTGTGAAACAAGCTACCCACCATCCTGAAGAATGCTACATCTGTGGACCACTTCAAGAAACTTTTGAAGGCCCACTTATTTTGCAAGACAACATGGAGTGTGATATCTCTTTATTGGTTCAACTGGTCTCCACACACTGTTGAAAAATTTCAAAGGAGACCGCCAACCAAAACACAACAAACAACAACTCACATGATTGATTCTTTTCCTGGAAACCCCTATCTGTTGGTTTCCCAGGTTGATTTCACAAATTATGTGGAGTGATAACTTTTAATATACAAAGAGACTTCTCCAACCTTATCTTTAAAAAAAAATTTGTATATCCAAATGAATAGAAATTAACAACTTCAAACTACAAAAATATACTTGCAATTTCATTTTCATACTGTACCTTGACGGAAGAAGGCATACCACATGAAGAATTTTAAGTTGAAGCATATTCTGGATGATTGTCGAGAGGTCTGTTTTCTCAATGACCCTAAAGTAGAGCGCAGTGATGTTGGTCAGCTTGATGATGTAGTCTATAGCCTTCCTAGGCGCTGATGTCATTAGGACAACACAGGCATGGAGATCCTGAGATATCAAGATAGAATCATTGTGGTGACCAGCCTGGATAATGGTCTTTTGGCAAGACAATAATCTACATTGCCACTCTCCACCCAGGTGTAAATGGGTACCTGATATGCTTGAGCGCTAGTTACTTTGGCGGCTAGGCTATAACCAGGGTAATAATGTCTAAGCGCCATGAGCGTCACTGCGTGACGGATATGAGCGCTATAAGTGGCCATTATTATTATTAATGGGAAGAAAAACACATTTGCCATTACTTCATGACCACGATAAACACAACCTGTAGTCAATCTTGTAAACTTCACTCATAAAGTCTTCTTATCATAATATTCATTGCTTAGTCTGCTACATTACCTCCCTTGACAAATGTTACTCACCAAGCAAGTTGTACCTAGTTTTTCAAGCCTCTGCCAGAAATTCCATGGCAACCTGTCAACTTCAGTTCCTTCAAATGACACACATTTCCACTGCAATCAATGACAAAAGATGGTTGGTTACAAGTGGCTAACACATGTTTTCTTGTGAAATCCAATATACAGAAAGACACATTTTGTTTTAACTTTGCTATTAAATCTACAGTGACAAAGATGTTTATACACAAAAATCTGGTAACACAAGTCTCACCAGTTTAAAATTTATGATGTCTGATAAAAAATTCTATAAAAATTCATGTTTGGTCAATGTAACTCAAACTCAAAGTTACAGTAATGGGTGTACTTCACTGTATGATAGTATTTATTCTACATTATATATTCACCAGTGATGGCTCCTTGCAGAATTTCCTCCATTTCTTGCACACGCCACTAGCTGCAGCAAGGCTCTTGATGGGTAAATACTTCAGTACTTTAAGAATTATTTCTATTGGAAGCTCATGGAATCCTGTCATAGGCTCTTCTTGAGAATGAGAATTTGGACTGTTCATAGTATCACCAGTTAAGAGACCCTTCCTATTTTTCTTTGAAGCTGTAGATAATTGCTAGGAGGAATATAACAAAAATCACTGCTTTAAACTAAGGTAATTTGTACATTTAGACAACTCAGAGCAAATCATTTTCAGAATCAACTTAATTTTCAAATTTCAGCAACATGACAATCCAATCTCTATTTTGGGACCTTTTCCAACTGTTTCTAAATTCTATATCAATTTGTCTTGCAAAACATATATTTCAGAATATAATATAGAACCGAAAAATTAGAGAGGATTTATGGCTTGTTGAGAAATGCTAGAGCATTGCAAATGTAACCTTCTTACATCTCTTCAGAAATAATATACTCTTTGAATGGCTTTTATTTAAAAAAATCGAAACAGAACAGATAATCTGAACCATGGCAACTCATTTTAATGAATATATCATAAAAACATAATTCATAACTATGAAGTAATGACTGTTCAGTGTTTGCCAAATCTAATATAATGATGAAATAAGTACTTCCATTAGGTAGTAATATAATGTAAATAATGACACACATTTCCAAAAGGGGTGGCAGTGAAACATATCATCCACATATACATAGGGGTGGTAGTGGTACACCAAATACAGGCAGGGCCCCATAAAAGAAAGCTTACATTTAAGACTTAATACAATTCCAAAGATTGTTCTGCTTCTAGTTTAGCAAATCTGTTGAGTGACACAAGTACATTGTGCATACTCCACAGCACAGTAGCAGTTCTACAAAAGGTAATATGGTCGGGGTAACCTCGCTAGTCATAAGGACCGCTATTCATAAGGACCACTTATTCATAAGGACTGCATGCTATCCATAACGCGTGACTATTATGAATAGCGGTTTTGTATGAATAGCGGCCCTTCTAAAAAATAGCGAGCAAACCATAGACAAATTACATCGCTATTCATAAGGACCTCCATTCATAAGGACCGCTATCCATAACGCGTGTTAAGTGAATAGTGGTTTTGTATGAATAGCAGCCGTTCTAAAAAATAGCGAGCAAACCATAGACAAATTACCTCGCTATTCATAAGAACCTCCATTCATAAGGACCACTATACATAACTATCCATAAGGACCGCTATCCATAAAGCGTGTTCTAATCCTTATGAATAGCGAGCAGACCCGATATGGTCTATCCAATGGTATGTTGACCTAGAAGTTACATAAAAATCTCTTTGTTTATCATACATGTCGGTATCACCGTCACATTCACTAAGATGCACTCATAGGCCCTTGCCATGTGGGACTGTGTCCAACATTCACTGTTGCAGCAGTCAAAAGCAGACAACAAAATTGCTCTAAATAAGATTTAATTTTCTTAAATTTGCTAGATTACCTGATTCAGGGACTCTTCAACTCTTACTTTGCCACAAATGTAGGGATTCAGACTTGAAAGTGAAATTTTAAATAATTATTTTCCTCTCCTGTACGAATGATCTAGCCTGGATATACTGATACACACAAAAGCTATTGAAGCCTATTCACCCGTAAAAGCTAGTCTGGAGTACAAGGTTATCTTCAGATAAGCTTGTACATGTATAAGTGATTAAGATGTAACTTGTAATAGACCGAAAATTCTGTCTCTCGTTCGTTAGCTCTTCACTTAGAGACAGAAACGGCCGTATCACTCTGCTGTGCAAACCGAATACACATTGACTTATAACAGTTTGAATACGGCTGGAAGATTTTCAAACGGAGAAAACCTTGGACCCTGAATTACCTGAAAAAGGAGCATTAAAAGGAATAAAACAGTCAAATTGGTAAGTTGAACATGTTCGTTTAAGTATAGAGCCTAGCTTGGCCTAATCTATTTAATTTACACAAATATTTTTAAAAATCGTAATATTCACATTTTAACAACTACATGCCTACTGTTCCTCGGCGGTCAGTGAGTTTGCACAGGCGAGTGTATGGAGCGTTTCTGTCTCTAAGTGAAGAGCCGACCCTATCCAAATAAGAGGCTAACGAACGAGAGACAGAATTTTCGGTCTAAACTTGTAAGTGTAGTTGAAGAATGATCTTACATAGTCAAACTCTGGTAACAACTTGGGATGCCTCACTCTCTTACTTCTGCGGAGCACAGCTGCCATTATGATCAGTAAGTGGAATTTTTGGTGCAGACAATATTCAGATGTTTGAGAAAGCAAACTTTAGGGCACTACCTGCAGAGCTATATAATGTGAGAGAAAAGTCAAAGCATGAATAAGGTTTAGTCCAGTCATGGCAGTCAGTACTAAAGGAAAAATTATTTTATGTTGACTACAAAGACAAATGAGGTTTATCACTTTGGTAAATCAGGAGGAATGTCAAGATCTTAACCTTACAACTCAAGTATGGCTAGAGTGCCCAAGTCTGCGCAGTGCCCATGTCTGTGCACACGCGTAACTGCGCGATTCTAATAAAACAAAACACGCAACGAACACAAACATTTCATCTTTATCATAGCGATAGGTATTCATGCAAAAAACGGGTAAAAATATTGAAAAAAGGTCTTATTTCATGCATTTTATTCACAAGCCTCAAAATGTTGTCGTTCACGTAAAAACTCCCGAACTGCGTGTAAAATGAATGAGTGCGCAGACATGGGCACCATTGTTTTTTTCAATGTTGAAATGACACGGCCGCCGTTTCTTGTGTAAATGCCATTGTTTTTGTTCTAATTTTGACGAGAATTTTTGCAAACTTACAGTTACACTTATAATATAAAATTAAGCTTTAGAGGAATATTAAAGAAATTCTTGTGAATTTCAGGTCAAAATCTTAGGTGCGCAGACATAGGGGGCGCTAATGTGCTTTCGTACGCCAACGTAAATCACAGTTTTCACACTTACAAATTAATCACTCTTACGGAGGACTTTAAACAAGTCTATAATGAATAGGGTTAGGGTTAGGGTTAGGGTTAGGGTACGTTGGCGTACGAAAGCACATTAGCGCCACATAGGGCTCCCCATCATACTACAAGAACATTGGACGGTACCTTCGATGTAGGTTTCAAAATTTAAACTAAACTTAACAAAATAAAGTCTTAAGTTAAAAAAGCCCTTGATTCTGTCTGTGTATAAATACTATAGACTTATACTATCAAGAGACCTACCTTAATAATGCTTAATAATAGCTAACATAAAGAAAATCACTGGTGTTCAGAGGGAAAAACATAAAGACATGGAAACAAAAAAGTGTATTTTTTTAAATACTGGGTTGAAGTCTCTACAAATGATATTCAACTTGAACTTGAACTAGGTGATAGCTTCTCTTATTCTTAATATCGCCGCCGGTACTTTGCACTTGAAGTTGATGATTGATCATTGATGCTTGAATTATTTTACAAAACAAATGAAATATACAGTTTGTACAAAAAGAAAATTTTATTTGAATATTATTCACTCACCATATTCAATGGGTTCGTCTAATTGGGTGCAGTATGTCGGTATCTCACTGCTAACGTGATCCATTATTATAAATATAAATTCATCTTTTCGTCCTCTTTTCCCATGTTTGAGTTTCGCGCTAGCTTTACCATCGCTCATTCATTAATTCATTTATTATTTTAACAAGTAATGGACCTTTAAGTACACAAAGAGAAAAGGAAAAATTGTTTGCGTCGCTCGCTCCTATAGGCCTACTATAATCCATCCAATCTTGGTCTTTATATAGCGGCTAAAGTAACTTTAGACTATATAGATATGATCTCAATCACTCTTTCCTCCTTTTTCTTCTTTCCCCTTTCCATTTCACTTTATTTTTGGTGTACAAACACCGAAAAATAATCTTGTGTAAGTGTTTAATTTAATTTAATTCCATTTCCATCTCTTTCCTTTCCTTTCACTTCTCCTAAATTCCTCTAAACGCCCCATAAGTGGGTTCTTTTTCATGAAAGAATATATCAACAGCCTTTTCACAGAGGCTCCCACATGGTGTTACCGAAAACCTTCAATTGTAACTTTAGACTATTGGAATACTTTTTTCTCCATGTCAAAATTCTTAATGATATAGAAGATCATGAATCCAGTCAGATCTACTTATCAAGAAAGATTCAAAGTCAATATCTGCTCAGAATCCCTCCTTTTTAAATTCTTATTTGGAGATGAGTCGAAGTCTATCATGCAAGGGGTGTATTTTAGGGAGTATAATGTATCCGTTTTTGCGCCGGCGCCCTACCCAGTTTTCAAATAGGAAGCATTCACCAAAATATTTACAAATACGTGGTGTTAAAGATGGTCATTTTTATACCATCAATATTTTATAACTCCCGCTCCTGTTTAAAATTAATTCACTTACTCTCCTTTTACTTAGTTTCTGCTTTTAAGCAATAAAGGCTTTTGTTGAGTAGGTATTTATATTGTAATATGTTTCATGATTTATTTTCCATTTTATGTGTTAGTTAGTCATGCGTATTGTTCTATAAGAAAACAGGAAGGTCCATCCAGGACATATTTTCATTTTTTTAATGGCTAAAATATCATCTTCCGCGGCAAACATGTGCAATGTCTGAAGTATTAATTTGCAAGCTCGGAGAAAGAGAGATCGGGAGATAGATAGGGGAGAGAGTGAGAGATAGAGAGAGCTTTCGGGATAGACAGAGAGAGAGAGAGAGAGAGAGAGGGGAGGGAGAGAGAGAGACTTCTTTAGTAGAGACTTAGTTTAATGTTGATTGGAACATTTACATTACAAATACATGTACACGCATTAAGTAACTTTAAAGGAGAACGACCACCCCCCCCCCATAAATGCATTTTAATAGAAGCAACAAACAAATCAAAGAAGCATATCAGTGAAAGGCCTTTTGAGGAAAAACGGAAAACCAATGAAAAATAAATCCTAAAATCACTAAATGAATGGAGATCTCATAATTGGCAATGTTCTCATTATGCTAATGAGATGCTGTGATGTAAATGTGCTATACATTCCAATGCATTATGCAAATAATGTTGTAAGAATCCACTTTCCTTGAATATATCTTAGAAAATTTGATTTCTGTATTATAGGTGCATGGTGTTCATAAATTTATTTCTCACAGTATATATTTCAAGCACATGCAATGTTGATAATTCAATTTTCTTTGTTTAAAAGCTGAAATTTGATAATTTCTTAGTTATTACCTGTAAAGAGAGAGCACAAAAACGTCATAGCATATAAGCATCTCAGCATAATGAGTATGTTGCCAATTTCATTTAGCGATTTTAGGTTTTTAAAATGTTCACAACATTTTAACAATTCTTTATCCGTTTTTCCTCAATCTTTCAGTGATATGCGTCTAAGATTTTTCTGCTTCTGTTAAGTGCATAAAAGAGTTTCACTCTCCTTTAACAGGGCGCCCAGTCCGGTCGATTCCAACCCATCAAACATATTATGTGCCAAACTATGTCAGAAGGAAGGTGTATACATAAAACACAAAAACTGACAAAGTTTCCCGTCAGGATGGGTTGTCAGATGCCCGTAAAAAATTGGGGCAAATTGTTCCCCTTATAAGGCCCATGGACCAAAGTTTGTCAGAAGTAAGCGGTATATGGGTTAACATTACAAAAGTATAAAAACTTACACAAAAAGAACGGAAAGGGGGTGTAACACACCCCTGAAAATACACCAAAGTGCCCCTAAATCAAGCTAAATATTTCACGGAGAAAAAACATTTTTTTTAATAACTCCAAAGTGTCTCATTCGATTCAGGTCAAATCATTTGTTTACAGAGTGGGGACGCGTCCCCCCCCCCCCGGATCGCTGCCCCATATGGGTCCGACCATTTACCGCTTTCCCCTTCCCTTCAACTGTGAAGGAAAAAAATACCTGGAGGAGCCTTCATGATTAAACATTTTACTCAGCAAACAGCAATTTACACACAACCCAAATTAGCAAAAGCCGTACCTGTGCAAGAGGCTCTAGCGCGAGCTGATCGAGTCAAAGGGAATCTCCCTAAAATATGTCTCCGCCTTTAATTACGCGCGCGCCATTCTTTCATTCACAACTAGTAAGTATAGATGTAGCCCAAATTGGGTTCAAATGTCTAACTCTCTACCAATTATTTCTCTTTTGTCCACATCGCATTAAAAAGTACTAAAAGATACGTAGATAAAATTTAGGAAGATAAAGAAAGACAAGTCCATGAAACTTGGATTTTTATAATTCAAGAATCGCGCGCTCAGCGAAAATGACCTCACGATGGATTACGTCATCATAATCGCCATCTTGTCCATTCATTGCTCTAGCTCTATCTGCTGTCTGCACCAGTGCTGAGGAACCCGAAGAGTTGCATGTATTGCGCTGATTAGGCAGGTCGTGAATGATAAAAGGGTAATTTAAACATAAGAATAGCCGGTAGCAATTACAATGGCGAACTTTGACCAGTTCCAGCCTGATTCCACCCAAGGATTTGACGGAGATTACGACAACGATAATGACTTCGAGAGGGTAGATGCAGACAGACCCCTCGCAGCAATGAGTGACAACCCGGAGGAGGATCGGTACGCATCCGAGCAACCGGAGGCCCAGGTACCCACGGCAGATTTGTTGGGTTCCTTTGGCTTCGGGGATAGTCCCGCAGCACAGCCACAGGACTATTCCACTTCCAGTCCAGGAACTGACGACTTTGGAGGTTTTGTTGAGGATTCTAATGTTCCAGATACAACCGCTTCAGGATCTCTTGGAGATTTTGATCATCTTCAAGAAATCAAACCCAAAGAGAAAGTTGAAGAGCCAAAGCCAGTTTCACAACCACCCAAACCAGCTCCTGCTCCCACACCGACTCCGGCTTCAATTGCAGAGAAGCCAACACCCAGCCCAAGATCACAGGCATCGCAGTCAGTAGGTGAGGATAAAGGTCATGACTGTATTTTCAGTACCAATCTAACGTTAGACCTGAATCAACTGATAATATTTTTAGGCACAAAACATGATAAACAAAGAAAATTAAAATTCAGTGACAGTGTGTCTAGTAGCAGATAGTCATGGTAAAGACTAATAATGACTGTTAATATGATACATTAATTATAGATCTCTTTGACTTTAGATCTGTGTTAGATCTGTGAGGTAGTCCCCAATAATCTTATGTAGAGTCTAACTGTTAGATCTAACAAGTTAGGGTCTATGAGTGAATATAAAAGCTACCACTACCACCGGTTAAACAAATCAACATTCGACAAAAGGAAGGAAAGAAGCCTTTCATTTGTAGAAAACTGGGGGGGGGGGGGGGGGGTGGGATGGAAGTTTATTGTAATTGACCTAATTATTAAAGATATTGTATGATTGCATTCTCGGTATGTGGACTGGCTTACGAGGGTATTTCTCCACAATGCTTTAGGTTGGCGTTGGGATCTTGCATGTATTATAGGGTCTACATAAGTTTGTACAACTCCAACATAGCTTTAATAGGTTTTGTATATACTTTTAGCGAGGATTGGTCCAGTCAAGATCACTTTCAGCTCTGAAACTCCAAATATGTAGCATAAATAAGAGTTGAAGAGTCCCTGAATCAGGTTATCCAAATTTAAGTAAGTTAAATCTTGCTTAGAGCAATTTTGTTGTCTGATTTTACACCAGTACAGCAGTGAAATCGCGACACAGTCCCACATAGGTTTCGTTGGTCTCTTGGGAACAGTCGCTTCTGCAAAAACTTACGTGGTATCACAATTTTTTGATAACGTTGTCTGAACATTCACAAATTTGACAATATTTTCTGAATCCAGTGTAAATAAAAGGCCACTTCTATACAGTGTACAGAATTTGAGTAGAAGTCTGTACTTGTCACAAGATTTTTGTTTCGTGTAATGCACTTTCTTGACTTACTATTCTCCTCGTTCCATAAGAATTGTACGCTTGTGAAATGTGCAAGTTTGTACATGCATCAATACATGTATGCTATGCAGGTACAGAAATTGTTTCTAAAAAAATGATGCGAGCATTGAAGACTGGTCACATCTGGTTTTTTTGCAGTGCTTTAAAGTGCCCCAAATTTACCTTAACTTACAATTTGCAGAAAATAAAAGTTATGAATTTCAGTTAATAATAAACGACTCTGCAACTCTAACTACAATGTACATGTACATGTAGATCTAGTAACATGTACATGATATATCTGTGAATACAAAACTAAAAACTATTTAAAATGAATGCCTGGCTGCATGCAAAGATTTAACTTTTGTTGGAGCCTTTAAATGATGCGCACCACGTTCATTTTATGATACATAACATAAGCATTTTTTTTAAATCTCAAAAGGGACATGGTCATTGTTTCACTTTTTAAAGATGTGAATATAAGTTATATTCTCAAATCTCAATTTTTATAATAGAAATTCTCTTCTCAGAAATATATAAAAAATTGTTATACTACATGACTCGCAGGAAGGACCCCAACTTAGATGACCATGTTTTGGGGTTTCTTGAACATTTTTTAAGGGCAATCCAACCTTGTAATGAGTTTTTATTTCTGAGAAGCTGTCAGCACAAACAAGAAAAGAAAAATAAGTTTTGAAAGTTAGAAATGTTCCATTTGATAGGAAAGTTATGAACATTTGAAAGTTGGTTTTACAAAATCTATGTGAATCTTATACTGAGGAATTTGTCATATTTAACACTGACATAATTATGGACAACTCTCATATTTTTTGTATTCGATTATTAATATCATGAAATTCTATTTTTTCTAAGGAACTTTTCCTGTGGGGCTGTATACAAGATCTTCTGTACATGTATGATGGATAGCATGTTGTTAAATAAGTCCAATTAAAAGGTATCCTTCTTGGCAATGAAATTTTAAAATAATTACATTCTAAATAATTTTGTGCCTAGGAGCAAATGGTAGAGTTGTCCCAAGATTACATCGCAGTGACACTACCAATGTGCCAATTTAAAGTTCCTGTAAAAATTCATAACTTTCTTCTTGTTTATCTGGTTTCGTCACCAATTTTTTCTCTGAATTTTCTGCTTTCCTTTAATTTAAACCAACTTGCTAGAAAGGTCGGATTGCTCGTGTCAGTGTTAAAAATGCAGGTTTTTAAAGAGGGAACACACTTTGGAAACTTTTCAGTAATTTTTCTTGTTGGGAAAAGAAATGCATACACTTGCAGCTTTATCAAATAATGAAAAACATTCATGTGTATATAATGTCTGACCTTTCGAACTCAATTTTATGTTGTATTTCATTTCATTTTTGTATTTATGTATTGTACGCATTGTAAAAAAGTAATTCTAACTCTAAAACCTTTTAGACAGCTTTTCTCCTTCATTCACTTAATATATTTGCTTGCTTCTATCTAATGGGAAATGCTTAAATCTGAATTGTGATTGTAAAAAAAATATTTATTTGTCTTATTATGATCAACTTTTATTGTTTGTCCATGTAATATGGTATAGTATTAAAACCAGTACCCTTTTTATCTGAAATTATTATTTTCATTTTTTACAGTACATGTATTTGTACTTTGACCTGCAAATTAGATTCATGCAAGGTATTTATTGATGTCTTGGAAAATACATGATCCCTATAAAAGAATTTAAATCTGATTTCTCTTGTTCTTGATACTACATTACTGTAAGCGTGAGATTGGAAATACATGTAGTTGATACTATACCACCTGTATACCATCTTTTTAACAGTTTGCCACCACATTTTAAAATTGTTCCATGACATGATTGAACGGATGCATGTATTGTAAAGCCAATACAGTGGAATAGGAAATACCTTTTATTCCAATTTTTCTGCATGAAATGCAATATCATTTCCCTTTCGCCTGCATGTTTCTCATTTTGTCAACAGGTTCCTTGATTGATCTCTCCAAGCTCGACCCAAGAGGTAGATTTATATTCTCTCTGAATCTAACTATTCCAAGTTGTGATTCAGTTCTTCATACATGTTCATTGGTGCATTGGAATCATTAATTTCTTGTTGTTTCACCTGTTCTTCAGCATGCTTGAATCTTTGTTTCATTGTCATGTTTTCTCTGGTCTCCTCCTTTCAAGGTAAACCACAGTTATAGTTGGTGCTGGTAGAAGTCATCTGAGGTCATACTCTTTCAAGCTTTCTTTGGAAATTACACATTAATCTCTGACTTTAAAAATTGTAGGTGTAAGATAATGTGTTTATTTTTTGATAACATTAATAATATCTGAAGGATCCAGAGACTACTAAACTTACATGTACAGTAGTGATCATATGAAACTTACAAAGTGTGCATCTAGATGTGTTGGTACATGTTTTATATGACCATTAGGTTACAATACAATCATTGCAGTTTAGGCTTCTTAATTTTCACATTGAGTCCAAACTCATCGAATTTACAATTTTGAAAAGAAGAGTGAAGGACACTGAATTTAAAGGTGAAATATAAATGTCTTAGTGGACAGTCAGACCGATTTGGATTTCTAAAACAAAATTCTGCTCTAAATATAATTTGTCATGTATATGTAGATATTGTGGAAAATTCCATAGCACTGGCTAACACTGTGGTTTCCCTTCAAAGTGAATAATTGGGTAAAAATTCTTGTCTATAACTGTATTGTAAGCCTACATTGTTTATTTCATTCATCAACATTTCTGTCCTTATAAAAATTGATAAAATAATTTTCATGAATTGTATTTTTTTCTTCTTGAGGCTACAGTAGTTATTGTTCTCGTTTTGTAGTTTGTGTGTTTTAAATTGTTATTTTGTATTGTCTGTTCACCTGTTCCATAAGTAATACAAAATTGCTTACTGAACATTACCATTAACTACATGTATTTAAATGCCAACATATCTTAATATATATTCAAATCTTATACCAACATGTACATGAGTGTTTACCGCTGTGTGTTCATAAAGTCATTTAAGTTATTTAACATAGTCTCTATACTAAGACTCTCGCAGTAACCATACATAAAACCAATTAATCACCAATGTAGGCACTTCAAATGTGATAAAATGACTTGTTCATTCAATGAGCATACAAGGCACATCTCTAGTATACAAAGCCATCATTTGAGATGAATTATGAATGTGGTCTTTCACTTTTTTGGGGGGTTATTTTGCGTGTGTGAATCAGAGAATGTCTTTTGCAAATCTAGCTTTAAAAAATAACCATGCAAATTCCAATGTAGTTGTGAATCAAGTTCATAGAAAGGAAAAAAGGGCTGTGAAATGCATTACAATAACATTATGTAGTTTCAATACTCATGTAAGTTTAAATGGATCTCTACTTTTTCTGGGGGGGGGGGGGGTTCTAAGGGATGCTTATTCTTCACACCATGCCCTATTTTATTTCCTCATTTGTAATTGTGATGGAAACGGATAAATCTTGAGACAGGAAATATTTTAAAGACTGATGTCGGAAACAGTTTAAGTTTGAAATATGTTACAACAGTTGTCATATTCAAAGACCATACATGCATGCAGTATAGAAGTATAGAAGAAAGAGTGAGGGAGGGGGTGTAGAGAGAGAGAGAGAGAGAGAGAGGAGGGAGAGAGGGCATGGGGAAGGAGGGATGGCAGGGAAGGGAGGGAGAGAGAGAGAAAGAGATGGGGGATGAGGCCAAGTTGCCTCATGAAATTGTCAGGTGAAGCTCATTTTTCATTAAAAGCCTAGTCTCTTCCTTGCTTTGCAACATTCGCATCAAAGTCTCTTCCTCTGTAATACTGTGCAGATCATTGTGATCTGAGCAGTACATTCAAAGTATGTTACCTGAGCTGTTGACATGACTGACATTCTATATGTATTGGAGCACTGAAGGACATGATGCTAGTGGTACATGTAAATAGGTCATGCATATATCATGATGTAGGATATATTTACAATCTGTTTTCTATGACAGTGAAATAGGTAAGTCTATTTACAGATTAGGCTAGTAGTATGCACTAATTCTATGGGCTATGCTGTTGAAATAACTACCTAAAACTTACCTCTGAGCCTGATCGGTTAGTCACGGATAGACATTTGACCAATTTTAAAAGTTTGAAGGCCAGTAGAAAATAAGTAATTGCAGAGAGAGAGCTATTTTATGTTTCATTGTGACGGGCATCACTGAAGGAGTTGAAATTTGATAAAATTTGGTTGAAATGGTCGCCTACTAAAATTATAATCCATAAAATATTCATTGTCACGGACGGAGAAAGTGCCTACTCTTAACCGATCAGACTCATCTCTGTTTTGAGTTGAAAAAGGCTTAAAAGACTCATTGGATGCTGTGGATCCAATTTTTATTTTCTGTATTGTGTAGCAACATTGTAGTAACTGTAGGTGACAAACTGCTGAACAGCTCTGTTCTAAAGATTTTAGTACAGTTACTTTCTTGTAGATGAGAACTATTTGTATTCCCATCTGTCTAGCACAGCTGTACAAGGCAAAATTTAATCAATTTTTGAACAGCAGCGGAGCAGCCTCAAAATGCTCACATTTTTGCTAAGTGACTGCATGTACATATCATCATAGTTGCTCCATGGAAGTCTGTGTGTTCCTTTTATTAATTTATTTTTGAATGATAGATAATCTTTTCCTCTGGTAGTGAAAAGGAAATTGGAAAGAAACTTGTTCAAAATGTTCTGATATTGTTTCACTTGTAGTAAAGATACATATGAGATATTTGATTTTCTTCTGATGCTTTTCAATGAATATGGGATAAAGAAATATGGAATTAAAAAGCAAGGAATTCGAAAATGAGGCTAGTGCGTCTCACTGCAATCTCACATTCCCACAGACTTTCTTATAAATCTGTGCACACAAAGCTGTCTGTAGTTTTAAGTCATGCCAGTTATACACATGAATTTAAATCCTGGCCAGGATGAATATAATTTTTCACCTCTCATTAGTTTAATATTGTACTAAGGGAGAAAAAACTTTACAGAGCCTGGGAGTGTTAGTATCGTGCAGTTGACAAATTAATGAAGTTATTACAATGTCATCAATTATGAAATGTTTGAAAACCAATGGGAAATAAGCCAAGTGAATGTGATTCATAGAGAATTTTTCATGTTTTCTACTTCTATAAATAGTGTAACGTAACTGGTCCCTGTCGGGGTAGCGTCTGCCAATGAGCAGTCAGTCAGAGCCCAGTTCACACTCAACCAAATTCTCAATTATCTCTTCACTCGGTGGATTCTCTCACAAAAGTATACTGTGCTTAACATGGAATCGGCCACACTCACTCAAACAATCAATTAAACTAATAGATACATGTATACTCGTATAAGTAAATAAATAATGTACACTCACATGTTGTGGCTAAAGTTGACTTCTTCCCTCTACAGCAGCTCAACATCGTCTGCCCCAAATTCAATCAATCATATCTTTATATCACAAAATATACGCGTACGCGCACGTTCGCGCAATGCAGTGTGACGTCACAATGCATTAACACAAACGACGTCACAATGCATTAACACAAAAGGCTAGCAAAACAGTACCAATTCAATTTCGTTACAATAGCATGAACCTTCTTTTTCTATAACTATAATTTTTTTCAAAGAGAGAGATTGATTTTTCACTTTAATATTTTATGTGTTTTCATGGTAGTCTTGGCTGATCTTTGCATGATACATTGGACTGATTTGCATTGGTTTTAAAGTCATTAATTAATATACTATTAATAATAATAATAATATTGGATATTTATATAGCGCTCATATCCACCATGAATGGTGCTCAAGACGCTCCAATATTACCCCGGCTCTAGCTAGGCAACCGATTTCGGCGCTCACAGCATTCAATTCCTGCCGGTACCCATTTAACACCTGGGTGGAGAGTGGCAAATGTAGATTAATGTCTTGCCAAAGAGCAGTAGTGCTGCGCCGGGGTTCGAACCCACGACCTTCCCATCTCCAGTCCAGTGTTTAAACCACTCGACTACGACACCTCTACATTGGGAGTGCGTTGGTGCGATCTGGCAACACAAAGGTTTTTATCGTGGTGTAATATACGCATGAGGCGCAAGCCGAGTGTGTTGGACACCACAATAAAAACCTGCGTGTTGCCAGATCGCATGAACTCACAACCATGTATTAATAGTTTTATAAAACGGGTCAGCAATATGATTATGAAGTCTATCAAAATGGTTACGAACCCCATAGTCATGGAGGCTGCCATTTGCTTTCCTGGATGACATTATATAAGCGCAGCCACCAAAAGTCTAGCGCGTTTCAGTGCGCGCATGTAATCCCTGCGCTAAAATGACAATTAAACTACGCGATTTCATTGCATTTTAAGTTTGCACGCACCAGAGGTACGCGTACGCGCAGCTCAGCCGTGCGTTAATGCTTTTTTTTTGCACGGTCACGTGGTGTTATTTGACCAATCAGGATGGCTACATTCTTGAACCCGTTTTATAATTACTGATACCTACCTTGCTTCTGGTGTGAAGTCTTGTCACAGATGCAACAGATTCAGTGCCCAGTTAGCTTTTGTATACCCTGAAGTATAACACAGGAACATTTTAAAATAGTATGCTCAATCTAAATTGACTGAAAAAAAGACCAAAATTATAGATTTTATACATTCATTGTTCCTACCATAAAATCTTCTTTTCTCAATTTTTTTTATTGTGAAACCTAAGATATTCACTATCAAGCTTGTAATTTTTCATCTAATGTTAGTGGTAACTATTACAAGATTTATAGGCTTAACAAAATTTTTGTCCATGTTTTAAAAACTATGAATCAACGTTAATATGTATAGTGGATCTTCATGTGGATTTACATTGTTCACTTATACCTTATGATCAGGTAGAATTCAATGATTCAATCAATCACTTTTTTTCGGAACCATTAAACACAATCTGTCTAAACTCTAGACTATGTTATGCGATCCTGCAGATAAAATGAGATGTATTGATCTTAAGCCCCCTTTACACCGGAGGAAGTTTCCACTACGTCCTTGAAATAAAAAATAAAAAAGCCTAGGACGTAGCGGCAACTTCGTTGTTTTCGAAAAATGTGAAATCGTCCCGTGCATGCTACTTTCGCGCCACATCCTAAGTTCATGTTGCGTTGGTGGTGTTCCCACCGAGTTTATTGTGCGCGCAGACGCGGTGCGTGCGGCGTCGAAACGGTTCTCGCTACGTCCGAGCAGATTGCGACTCATTATACCTACATCTCCGTCACGTGAGTCTTGTGTCGTGTTGGATTTGCAGCCATTTGATGGAGAAGAAGCACATTGTGCCTATGCATATCCATAACTTGAATAGAACTGTGCCTTGGACTTGCCATGAAAGTGTACAGCGCAGTAATAAGGTAGCAAGCACTTCCGTAACGTTGAGTTGACGTAGCGCGGGCGTAAAGAGGACATAGCGACAACTACATATACGTTAGCGGCCGCGCAGTAGACATGGACGGAGTTGTTGCTACGTTCTTTCCGTGTCCGCTACGTCTATGCTACTTCGACTGAGCTGTTAGTAGGTCCTAAGAAAAAGAAGGTCCTTACTGCGTCATTACTACGCTGTTCAGACAGGGCTCCCGCTACGTGGACTTTGGACCTGTTCAAAGTCCATGTAGCGAAAAATCGGTCTCCGGAGACCATGCAGCCTATGCCACGTCAATAACAGTTCTGTAGCAGTTCCCACTGCATCATGGCCATTTTTCTTTGACGCAGCGAGAACTGCATGGACTTACATTTAGCGTTGGTGTAAAGGGGGTATTTACCTTCATCTTACAGCCCAGTTCTTAATAGTCTGGTTAATACAGACCTTGCTCCAATAACAAAGTTACATTTATTTGTAATCTGACTGCACCTTCTGTTATGAATGTTTCCTGCCAATTCCTTTTTTATCGTCAGGTACAGAGCTGTTCTCATATATCACCGATAAGGAAAACGATATTAGATTTATATGGAAAAGGTATAGTTGTTGCTGAAGGCTTTAGCATAAATCAGAGAGATCCAATACTTTTTCTACACACACACACACACAGAGTCTTACATTGCTTTATTTCCGAGGACAAGTATTGTTCCTCTATTGTTCCTCCGTCCTCGGACAGTCGACGGAATAAGGCATAAATAAGTTCAAGGACTATTGTCCGGCTTCCGAGGACCATTGTTCTCATGTTTTTTTGTTTGTTCTCTGTCCGAAAATGTCCTCGGACATACTGCTAAACACGCCCACACACACGCCCACACACACACCCACACACACCCACACACACACACACACACACACACCGAGTTTGTCATTATCATTGAAGATATGTGACCAGCTCTTAAAACGGATTATTAGCAACTTAACATAATAACCAAGAAAATTCTAGGATTTAGGAGCTGTTTAAATTGATGGTGAAGTAGTATTACTGTATTCTGAATCTTTGGTTTGTATAGAAAGCTATCTCTAGCATGCAGACATAGTATATGTATAGGTTATGAAGGTCACAGCAAGGATACTTTGCGGAAATTGAACTCTTGTCTGTTTAGCTTGCGAGACATAATTTTGCCCTTGAACAAAAGAAAGGACATGTATCGATTCTAACAGGTGACAGAAAACTGGAGCTCACAATCTAAATGCTATTTTTAGATATATACCCACATTTTCCCCCTGTAAATATGAAAATTGGAATGTATTGTGATTTTGTGACATATTCAGCATGGACAAGAAATGTATATCTTGGATTGTGGCAATCATTATGTGTTTACAAGATTTTAGACAGTGTAGCCTATTCATATTCATATAGACTTTTAGTAGTAGTACTCTCTCAGACAATTGACATACTTATTTTACTCATTAATGTAATAACAACAAGAAGAAGTTTCTTAGCTCTACTTGTACATTTTCCCCAGTTCTACATCCTTATTTTTGCCATGATGTTAATCTCAATTAGGCATTATCTCCATGAATAATCACTAAGTGGAAACCTGACCACCATTGCTATCTCTAGAAGGTTGAATAATTCTGCAGTTGTAAATTTGTCTTACATTCATGCGCATACATGTATCTGTATTTTTTTAAAGAGGTTTAGAAATAAAACCTGCTGCTCTTACCCTAAAGCATTCATTAGCATGATTTCCAATCAAGCAAGAGGGTGCAGCATGTCTCCTGTGTATTGGATTGGACTGCTTTCTGAAGTTCAATTTGCTACTGTAGTGCTGTTCCCATAACTCACAATATCACTTGTCAACGTACAATGATTGAGAAGTATGGCTGATTGCTTGTTGACTTTGCCTTAGAATGCTTTTATCTTGCCATGTAGTTGCTAGCAATGGGGACAGTGCTGGAGCCCTTACAGATATTTTGTTTTTCAGAGCTTGTTATTGTGTGCTAGCAATGTAAATGAGTGCAACTGAGTGCCAAGTAAATAAATGAGTTTTGTCTTGAACATACTTGTCATGTACAGTAGTGCTGGCAATGGGAATGATGCTTAAAATTTAGTGTCTAAAGTAATTCAGTAAGTTGTCTTTCGGCTCTAACTTATGTGTTGAGTTGGCAGTGGGTACAGTGTCTTACTGGATGTCTGAAACCTAGAGTTTCTCTTTTGTTGTAGCAATGGGAATGCATTACTGGGTGCCTGAAGCAATAGTTTGTCTCGAAGCTTTTCCTGAAGGCCTACATTATGCATAATGTTGGCAATGGAAATAATACCTGACTGAGTGCCTCAAGTTAATGCAATGAGTTGTCCCAGAGCTTTTCATGCTGTGGTGCTGGTAATGTGGACAATGCCTTCATGGTGTCTGAAGTCATTGCATTGGTTTTTCTCTGGCAGTGGGAACAGTTACCCAATGGGGTGCCTGAAGTCTTGAGTCATATGGCTGTATGTGGCACTGACCCAGAAAATGAATTGCACTTGTTTATTACACCTCAAGTGCTGGCTAATATGATACTGGTGTCATAAATAGGAATATTTACATCCTATCTTGGAACACGTATATTTTTTTCATTTTTGTAAGTGTATGTAAGTCTCAGAATGATACATAATTTGTCATTTTTATTCCCATCACAAAGAACAGTTCATATTTGACAAAGTCATGTGCAAATTTAGGATGCAAAATTTGTTAATACCCTAAATAACTGAATTTATTTTGATGCAAATTCAAAGCAGGCTGTAGGCAACACTGTATGTGTGAATGAGCTTGTTTCCCTTTTGTTAATTAGCATTGCGGGGTAAAATTTGAACAATGGGGAAATCACCCAGACAGTGCCTTGCTTGTGTGCATAAAGCATGACTCATTTTATAACAAAAGAATACAATAATCATATGCAGTATTCATAAAAGTTGTAACATGTAGAATGCAATTCGATATTGCATGTACACAGAAGCATTTTTTAAATCAGGTATGACATTGTTCCTCTCTCTGATCTCTCTGACATTGTTCCTCTCTCTGACAGTGAAGCAATATTTGCATAGCTGTCATATAATCTACACCAGGACACAGAGTCATTTGCATAAAAGTGCATGCATGATAGCTGCTAAACGGGGATGAGGGATGGGTTTAGGAATGCTTGTTTTTTGCGGGTAGGCCATATACTCATAGCAGATCAATACCCTATAGAAGTAGTAGACATAGTCATCAATAATGGATGCTCTCTTAAAGCTCACTAGTGCAGTCCGTATGGTTGTCAGCTTAAGTGGACCAGCAACAAATATGTTTGCTTTCCATTATGTTTGTTTAGAAATGAAACCAGTCTGGGTGAATATGTAGATTTATTTAAAAGAAATTATTTTGAACTCGACTCCAAACAATGCACATATGCTCATTGCTTATAATGAACAGTGAAACGGTTTTGTCATGTTAGATTCAGTGCTGTTGTCTGTTAGTAATATACATATTGAAGAAAAGAGGAAGACATGTATAAGATTCAGAGTAGTGATGTTTGAACTTTCACTTTACATGGAAATGCCCTCAGGCACATATTTATGTAACCATTAAATTTGCACGTTCTTTTTCTAAATTCATGAAAAGTCCAGATACCATGTCAACATCTAATGCAGATAAGTCAGGCACAAGTATCATTTCCACACTATAACACACTGGACAATACATTTGATACTTAGCTGAAAACTTGAATTGAAATGTTTGTATGATATCACTTTTTATGTTCTGTATGATTAATTTTGCATGTGGATTATAGCGTGAACTAATTGGAAGGTTATCCTTTTTTAATTGTGTACATATGAATACCACCAGCATTTGCCTAACTTTTGATACGTTGAACCATTTGCTACCAATACAAACTATTGATAAGACCATAAATGTCTCATCCAATCATTTCTTTTTAGTCCAGATGACATTCTATTTCTCAAAAATATTTAAAGGTTCTAAAGTAATTTCTGAAGATTATTCTTACTGTACTACAGTATGTCTACATAGGATAGTCATTTTAAAAACAGGGGCTCCTGTTCATATTTTGCAGATTAAGTATTAAGTATACACCATTTCACATTCAATCTGTACTTTTTTGGCAATACAAATGGAACCCAAATTGAAAATATATGAATTCATAGTCAAAGCAAAATGTGGAAATATTGAAGAAGGGGAGAGATTGTGTGTATTGCATTCATGGTACGGGAAGAAAATATGAGAGAGTGAGAGTATGATCATACGATGGAAGGATGGGTAATGTAAATGCAAGTAAAACGAGCCTCCTGTTGACAAGCTCCCTGGACGTTGCACATCCATCTCTGAGGAAGTGTAATCTGCCGCTAGTCTAATGTACCGTACATGAATGAAGCAGAAAGAATAGGATTGGCAGCTGGATCAATGATAAGAAACCTACTGAATCGTGTGTGCTGATGTTTTGTTCAAACTGAGTCACACATTGTCAAGCTACTTTGTATGCTTTGTGATGTAATAATGTATTATTATATTTTCTGTAGGGTTTATTATCACAGATAGTCAAATACCATGGCACTACAATATATAACTCCATGCTTTCCCATTGAAAGTTCATATATGGTGTTTGTAAGGATTATATTGTCTCAATGACCAGCTTCTACCTTACGTTTTGTATAATAGAATTATGGTGTCTGTGAATTCATCACAAATTCAAAAAGGTACCTACCCTGAATGTGGTAGATTTTTATTTGTGTATCGAATAATGAGGATTGTATGATGTCTGGTTGTGAGTCTAGCTGAGTATGTGCATTCTGCTTTCAAGGGGAGTGCCTCCATGTACATGTAGCATTTTGTTGACTGGAGAGAGAGAGAGTGAAGCAGGCAGGAGATTCGCATAATGGAGTGTGGCTAATGAGTTCTTCTATGGGCTACAAGCCTGGTTTCCCACTGTAGTGTACTTAATGGATGCCTAGGTGTGCTATTGAGTTCACAAAAGGCTGATAAAAAAAAGCCATAAATACGTCTTCTAGTTTGATCCTTATGAGGATGGTTTTCATAACCATGTGTGTACAATAGAGCTTTATTGAAAGAATGTTATCTTATTTATAATAAAGGGACGCAGATTTACAGCAGAAAATTATGTTGTAAATGATAACCTGTTCAATGAATTAATCCTTTAGTCATTTCATAATTAAATTTTTTTTTTTGGAAAAATACTTGGGTAGTTTAAATTGGTAAGAACATGAGTAGTAGGAGGTGAAAGGAAAAAGAGTAAGAAAAGAAAAAAACCTTTGGAAGTTTGGTTAGAAAACGAATGTTTATGCTCAACAAGGCATTAGCCAGGAGCATTCCTTGAGAATGGAAATATGAGTTCAGCTAATGGCTGCCTTCAAGGTATTTAGATTGCTAATTTAACCTGTAGCCCAAGTGCCAATTTGTAGCACCTAGCCTAATTACCTATTGATCGAATGCAGGCATTTATTCCGGTAGACACAGACAGCAGTGATACGGATGTTTCAACTCACAGAGCATTCTCATGATGAGTAACCAAGCTGTTTCGGCATCAAGCATAGTAGAATGGTGTTGGTGTAAGAAAGCAATATGAATGCAATATACAAGAGTCAAACAAGGCTGTTTTGTTTAATATTCTGCCCAGGTTGTGTCATTTTCAGATATTCTAACAATTCTTTTCTATAAATATGAATGAAGGACTGTTGTTTCTCTTTTATTCAATATTTTTTAAATGGCAGTATAACTACATGTAATTATTTTTAAGTGTATGAGAAACTGCATAAATCTATTGAAGGACAGTTTTTCCTGAACTTTCAAGGACATGAGTAATTGCTCATTGAATTTCTTGATCTTCTGTATCTCATTTCTTCTGTTGTTATGTTCCATTGAGACATAAGGCTTACCAGGCCTCTTCCTTCTCATATCCTGTTGCATATCCACGGAGACAGTTTACGTGAGTTGTGACTTTGAAATGACTTATTCGGGGGGGGGGGGGGGGGAGGGTCAGTCATCAGTCATTGCTTTATGATATGATCTGAAGCCATCATATTCCTTGATTCATGAGCAAATAAAGTTTCGTTCTAAAAAATAAAATCATGCCATTTAAATGATTACATAACTAGCAAATAGGTTTCTACCTGGACCTACTGAAAATGCATGGTTTCCATGACACTATTACCCAACATTTTCATGTACTTGCCAAATATTACTAATATCTTCATATTTTCCAATCAGGTATTTAAAAGAAAATCACAATTTTGCAGCATACATGATTGTGAATTGATGATGTTTGATTTCAGCTCCAAAACATATAGCATCAATCAGTAATATTTTCCTTTTGAAAATCATGTATTTGGTTACTAAAACCCTTCTACAGTTGAAGTGAAGATTGAATTCAGTGAGAACATGGGTAAATGAATCTGTGACATCATTCAGATATAATAAGTGAACCATAGGATCTTTCATTGTAGCATTACCTGTCATATCAATAAATATCCCAGGCACACCAACGAGATCGACAACACACCGAATGAAAAGTTACATTACACTGAATGGCTGTGAATTATTCGGTTTGGAGTCGGTTTGACAGTTTGACTACGGTGTGAATGGGGTCTCCATTGCGCAAGTAGCCCAAGGCTGAGGCATGGAGTTTTCAGGCCTCATGACATTTCATCAAAGTAAACGTGTATGACACTCATCAAGGTAGATGCTGTGTTTCTATGTTCCCTTTAGAATGCTTACCTGATACCAAGCAGGTGAATGACACATCCAACTTAAAGGGGATCAGGGCCCTATTTCATAAAACTTGTTATCAATGACAAGTTGCAATAACTGTTAATAGCTACTGAAATCCTTGCATCTAATTGGCTGATAGCAAATTTGTCATTGAAATGTGGCAGTTGTTTTATGAAACGGGGCCCAGGAGCTCTAGTAAGACATTGAAATGAAAGATTCTTATTTTGTGATGCATGAATGATATGAGCAGTATGCAAAATGTTTTCATGCCCTTTTTCCATTTTTCTTTGGATGATGATTAAATAATTTCTATCCAAAATGCAAGTATGAATCTTGCAGTAGTTGAAATCCTCATATAGAATGTTTGTAAAATATCATCCTATCATCCTGCAACTGCTTCTCATGAACACGAGCAATTGTAGTTTAACAAGAACAGAGAGGTTAACAACGAGTTTGCTAAACTCAGTTTATTCTGTCCACACTGTCCATAACTACGAGGGAGGACCCCCCCCCCCCCCCTGCTGCTCATGGTTTCGGCGTTAACTACAAGCTTGCTTGTGGTTCTGGAACTACAAGTAAACTTAACGTTTCGAAACTACTAGTCAGTTCATATGGTCTAAACTATAAGGTAACTTAAAGTTTTGAAACTACAAACGAAACTTGAAGATTAGCTCCCTCCGTGTGAACTTGACTAGTATTGTAGTGCAGTGACTATTGAATTTAGAGCTCCCAGGATAAATAAGCTTTGCTCATAACATGTGATCATGCCGGATTGCAGCAAGTAGGAAATAGAATCAATCACATTTATCATTCGGTCATGTATGTATTTCATGGAGACAGCACGGAAAGGTCACCATGTATACCAAATTGAAGCTCCTTGAATATAGCATTGGTATATGATGGCCAGAAATACATAGGTTTTGAAAGCCTCATGATGTCTTTCTCACATGAGGGCAGGTATGTGGTGGGCAATACACAGCAGCTGTGGTTTGTTTATGTCTCTCTTTCAGACATTATTTGGATGATCCCTCTTCTGTTATGATCAAGAGACAGTGATAGTCTGTTAGGTGCATCTGCCTATGCTGTTTGCCTAGATTGCTGTGGGAGGGGGGGGGGGGGGGGGAAGGAGATCTCTTAGAATAGACAGTTTTAATGAAGGGCTATGAGTAGACACATGAAACCAAACAGCCATTTGGAAAGATCATTAGAGTGAGCTCTCATTTCATAACATTTCATCTCTGTTATATGCTTCTATGTTGCTCAATTTTAAGCAGAAGTTTATGATCACAGACTTAATATGAACCAATCAGCTACACATTACAACCTGTAATTTAGGAGAGTATTTCAATTTAACTTCTTCAAATGAATTTGATGCTAAAATATTTTATTAAGGATTTTTGTAAATGTTGAAGCTATTCAACTAAACTGTATGACATACATGTAGCTGCTTTCAGTATGGCTCTTATTTATGATCACATGCTGTACATGTATAATTTCATTTTTCTCAGAAAGTGAATAAAGTTGTATACAGTGTACATGCAAAAGTAATGTAAAGTTATGTTAAAAATGTGGTGATATAGTGATAAAGGTCTTGATATTTGGTATTGTGTATAATATTCTTGTCATGTTTGTGCATGTTTAAAGTCTACTTTTTGTACTCCTATGCCAGTCTGCACACCACATTGTATATTTCTCTCATCCTGGTGATATGAGCCAGACCCTTTTAATACGTAGTCCACATCAAAATAAATTGGTGAATAATTCATTGCTTTGCTTGCACCATAGAGCTGTATCAGCTCCATACTCGAAATATATACATGGACGCCTGTAATGGTGGTTCGACATGGGAACAGATTAAGCACCTGATAGCAATGGAAATTTTCATTTTATGGAATGCCCATTGGAAATAATTGGATGGGCTCGTACATGATCGATGTTCATCACATGAAAGAAATAGCTCAACTGGAAAGAATCAAATTGAAATTTGATGAAATAGATACTTGCTATGGTTTAATTATGAATGCTGTGTATCATTTAAATACGTTTTGATATATTGTATGGTTTCAGTGTGTGGATATAAGTAGATGATATTTGAAAATAGTGAAGTATTGATTTACTAATTGCAATACATGGGAATGGTTTCTTTCAAATATTTAGATATCAAGTGCTAATGGTTATTATTGGTCAAGCTCCTAGTTATAAACTATTACAACTCTAATCACACAAACATATCCTGTAATTTGATTTGATTTGATTTATTTATTTCTGCTTGATTTCTCAATTCATCAATAATGGAATGCATACATTATACAAATTATGCGATATACAATACAATGGAACATCATGACATCTTAGACTACAAGGCTAACAGTAAGATTATAGAAAGAAAAATCAAACGAGGGTTTTCATAATAAGCCGAGGCTTGACAGCATGAAAGCCCTTTGAGATAAAATATAATGATAAAATAATGAGAGAGAGAAAGAGAAGAAGATACAGAGAGAAATAAGGATGAAGAGAGGAGGATAAAGTGAGGCAATTGTAATATTTTAAATAACAACTGTATTAACAATATGAGAGTTAATCATCCGGTTTGAGCCTTATAATCCCTAGAATGGGATACTTTTCTAGCTCTCATTCAAATACATATTGTAAACAGTGATACATACTCATCTACCAGTACTCACTCCTGCTTGCTTGCCTTGAACCTGTGTATTCAGAGTTTGCATCTAGCAATAATATTTGGTATGCATCACGTTCACGTGGGTAGAATTTACAGCGTACCCGGAGGTGCATATTTATTGAATTCTGAAGGAGGACGGGATTAACCCATCTCTGAGACTAAGGCTCCAGTGCATGGGAGGAAGAGAATATCAATGGACTAGGATGGAAGGGAGTTAATTTTCAAAGCAAATTGTGTTATTAGATTTTTTTGTTTGTTTTGTTTTGTTTGTTGCTAAGGTAGAACCTTCAGGCAGAAGCGGGAAGAAGAAAGAATGTGATAAAGAGAAGCATGCACTTGGCCTGGCAATTAATAAGATATATTTAAGGATTTTTTTATATAAGAAGTAAGTAGATGTATATGAAGAGAGGGAGAGAGAGAGAGAGAAAGAGAGGGAGAGACAGAGAGGCAGAGAGAGAGAGAGAGACAGGGAGAGAGAGAGAGACAGAGAGAGAAGAGGCTGAAAAATAGATTGGTATAAACCCGGATATGACTTAGAAAATACTAAGATACTAGTACATGTACTTGTAAAGTATATGATTAGTTCCTCATTATTACCACTTAAACAAGAATCTTTCATAGCTCACTATGTAAAAGGTCTAAATTGGTTTCCATCTTCTCCCCCCCCCCAGCTTTCTACCTATTGACATATATTCATCATGTACTGTTTTCTGTTATATTTACTATTATACCCACTTCTCCATAAAAATAAAAATACAGAAAAGAAAGTATCAATGTGAACTAGATTTTTTTCTTCCATATTTTACTTTTCTGATGACAGCATAACATAGTTCGGATTGAACTGTTGTTATTATACAACGTATTAATTTTCATGATCAAGTTTGTAGTTTTTAATTTTGAGTGAGCAATTGTACTTCACTTGACTTTTCGGATTCTAGTAGTAAAAGGTTCACATCTACCCCTGATCAATTATACATTATATTGATTGTGAATAATAAAGATACAATCTTGTTTCTATTTTCATTATATATTGTAATTTTTACACCCTGTCTAGACAAACTTTGTTCATGGCAAGCACAAAACTTTGTAAAAATTCAGGTATCCCCCCCCCCAAAAAAAAATGAAAACATGAAAAAAAAAAAGATTTTATTGGGGGTTGAAAAGCTGAATGTCCTGTGTAATCACTTGTTTGAAGGGGAGAAGTATGCATTCATTAAAGTGTAATATTATGGAAATGGTGATGTATCTTCCCACTGGGGTAATGGATAACTTAGTGGATGTTTGATAGAAACAACAGAGATCTTCTTTTTAAAGTCTTTTTTGATTGATGGCTCAGAAATGAATAGTTCTTTCATAGTAGTAGAAAAAATAATTTACTATTCTATACAACTGATTTGATCTGATATTTTCAAATTTGATGCTACTCTTGTAGCAAAATATTTGAATTGGTGATGTTATTTTGACCAGCTTTTGCTCATTAAAATTCCCAGTCCAATTAGTATGCCTTTACAGCAACATCCCAATTAATTCCTTGTTGCAGTGAGTCATTGGGAGAGTAGACTACATGGAGTAATTAAATTCACTATTTAGTGATATTCTCATAGATAGCGAAGCCATGGCACTTGCTACTGACTACTTGACTGTAGTTAATGATTCACCCACTATCTCAACTTGTGTCAAAGCTTTTTATTTTCCACCGTGTTCACTTAGCTTAATCATCAACCCACTCTGATGCGCTGAGGTGTACCTGCTACAAATGCTCACAAAACCCAGACTCCATAAATTATATATCAACTTCATTTGTTGCCATCTCATCTCATACATTTATGCAGTTTTCTGAAGCAATCATTTGGGAGGTATCATCACCTGTTGTGGATTGAAATCAACTAATTTGAGATGCTCTTTGTGTATTTTTTGAGTTACAGTGGAGAGGTACATATACGAGCATGATTGCATGAGAGATGTGGTGAGGCTGTTGAGCTCGGCGACATATTTTCTTCATCACTCATCCCATGAATGCAATACGTAGCAGCGGTGGTAGCTTGTGTACAGCATCTATTGAGCCTGACGTTTCTGTCTAGGGTCGTGCATCTAAATGGATCTGTCAGTTGAAGGGGGTACAGGCCACTAGACATTATAGGTGTGTGTGTGGAAAGCTGTGTAAGAATCTGGATAGCCTTGTACATGGTGGTTGCATAGACTGCATATTAATGGAGAGATCGTCTAAAAGCAGAGTGACATATACGTTGATTGTAAATTGTGATTGGAAATAAGACGCTCATGTTGTCATGCACAAGGACGTTTTCTTCCCAATTTCTGCCTTGGTTGGATAATCTGACCCCAGCGTGGAATTCATCAGAGGATTCTACTCCCATCCATTGCCTGCAGGGCAACGCTTCCGAATTGTGTCATCTTAGAGGAGATGCATTGTATGTTGTTCATGTGACCAAAAAACATTCTGAAGGAACCTGTATTAGATCACAATGAGCAAATGTAAGCCTCACTTGCTGTGAATAATTGATGTAATTTATGCATTGGCTGAGTGTGCCAGTGTGAGTGGAGGGCACTGTGAATTGCACCCTGATGCATACATTGATTGCAACTGGTGTGCATGCATCAGGTCTGCAACATGTATCATAGAGGAGAACTAACATGTCTGCCATACATTCATTCAATGCTCATGTCATAATATCCTAGCTCTTTCCATTCTTTCATTCTAACCTGATTTAGTAAGCATGCTTTTTATTCATTCTATCATGAAGTGACATGTGGCAGGTTTGCTATTCTTTTAAGGATAGAAGATATAGAATGTAGACTTTGCAAATTGGTCATTGCAGGTTTGGAGTATTAAAACGTGGGTGTGTGTTTGATACTGCAAACATGCAATATATTGTTCAGGTGTATTTGTACAGTATTTGTATGTCGGGCTTCTCAGTGGCTCATGCAGCAAGCAGTTGTAACCCTGGACACTCTTCAGAGGTTCACTTTAATTCATTGTTTGGTAAATATCAGTGTCAAGATACAACAGAAATTTATCTTTTTTCTTTAAGACATTCATTCAAGATTCACCTGCACAGCTGTGCAATATATTTTACAAATCCTTGGAATAAATGAGGGTGGACAAAGATTCGCTAAAGCATAGTAACATTTTTCGCCAAAAATTCACAATTCGGCTTCACATAGTCGACCTTCAATTTAAGCTCTGTAATGATAAATAAATCTTTGACCACACTAAATTGGTCAGTTGCTGTTTGACTCAGGTATATTTGAGAAATGATACATTCTTCTATTCAATTTTACAGTGAATTTGGGTAGATTTATTCACACTCTAATAATTGTGTATATCATTATTATGTAGAAATAATACAAAAGAAATATTCATGGAGGTAATAGTTAGCTTTCGCATCAGGAACGGACGGACTGTAGTACGGTAATCTGAGATGAAAATCGATCTGCGCACGCGTCGACTTCGTTGTTCCGAGTCCGTCCTTCAATCGCCAACGGGTTTTGGCCAATTTCACGGTGAATTCAGCAGCGGTAAGAAGCCGAGCAGCCAATCAGCGCTCTTTTTTCGTACGCGCGCGCGCGGGTAATTCATATCCGGTCGATCATGCGGGGCGTGTTCTCAGCAATTACGTCACGCAAACCGCTCGTTCTTGGATGTGCGAAACGAAAAATAATCGGTACCACGGTCGGGCGCAAGTACGTTCAAATTGTAATCGTCCCTCGTCTCTGAGTGAGTCCGCGAACGATTTGCGAAAGCTCTCTAATATCAAAATGAGTGCAGTGGATGTAATTGGAATAAGCCAAAATGGGGGAGAGAAAGACTTTGTTGAGATCGTGAATAATTGGTGCTTGCTCATTATTCCAGCTTTAATTAGGCAGGGGAGTGAGAATATGAGTGACTCATTCCCTAGAGACTGTATGATATAGTGTATGTTTATCTATAGTGCTCATTCCCCAGAGACTGTATGATATAGTGTATGTTTATCTATAGTGCTCATGGCTTCCCAATACATCATGAATCACATGTGTATTAAATACAAGAGCACAAAGTATGTTGACCATGCAATCATGATATATGCAGGTTGTAAGGCGAAATAGAGATCATCTTTACCAAATATATTTTCTTCACCAAATATATTTTCTTCTTTTCTTCAACATTATTGTTCTTAGCCATTCTCATACATTTTGCTCTCATCTTTCTCCACTGCCTAACAAAAAAAACCCCATTTCTTTATCTTTTCCTCTTTGCTGCATTAAATGTTATTATTAAAGTTTGAGTGCTGTAGGCAAATCAAAGAAATAAATTTAGAAGGCAAATGAAAATTAACAAACATGTATGCTACAGCGTATGCTTTGTAGCATCTTTCTGAGTGCAATGCCATGATTAGAAACTTAAAAACATGCTTTTTCTTTAATAGATTTATTTTTTGTCTCCAGCTACTTGTGTACAGACATATACTTGTCTGATATATTTTAGCAGTGGAGTAAAATGAAATACTTTACAGCACACACAGAGTTGCTTTCTGTTTGTCCAAATTTAATAGTATCATAGTGACTGCTAAAAAAAAATGAGATTATTAGACTACATTTTTGAATAAAATTACTCCAGAATTATCTCAAAATATTTTGACAGTAGTAACCAGTGGTTAAATTCAAGGTTGTATATGTGGAAAAGTCACATAATTTGAGTCAAAACATGTACAAGAACAGACCGACATGGGGAATGGTAGTGACTGAATGTTTTATATTAATTGGAGAATTTTATGAGCAGCCTTATGTAAACAATTT
Source organism: Heliocidaris erythrogramma (assembly GCA_025617745.1). Lineage (NCBI taxonomy): Eukaryota > Metazoa > Echinodermata > Echinoidea > Camarodonta > Echinometridae > Heliocidaris > Heliocidaris erythrogramma. The sequence continues at coordinate 10,671,958 of CM046855.1, read as the reverse complement.
GATCATGACCAGACCCTCACTCTTTCCTTGAATTGATCTGTGCACCAGTTTTATCTCTTCAATCAATACATGAATGATAAACATGGAGGCAGTGGAAATCTCTGTTCTCCTCCCAGTCATTGCATGAATCATCCTCCACCTTGTGTAATTAAGTGATGATGAACATATGTGCTCTCAAGCCACCTAAATCCACGCTTCTTCACCTCTCTCCATGGGATAATTACGAGAAGATATCTGATACGAGCATTTGTTGTTGTGCGGTTATTGTAGAAGCGTGTTATATTGCTCATTAGGTGGATATATCTCTGAATAAAATGAGTCATTGTCTGGATATGAGTTATAAATGGCCCCTTTTTGTCTCCGATTAGATTTTTGCACAGTAAATGTCTTATACGCTTTTAAATATAAAAATGTTAATGGTAGATACCTGCTTTTTTTATAATGTAAGGTCTCCTTAAGGACAACATCCATTTTTCAACATGGCCAAAAAGTTAGGAAAAGGGTCTGTTAGAATTACTGTTAAATAAAAGCAATATGAGAGACAAAAAATATGTCTTGAACAACCGCAGAGCTGCCAACTAGTACGGATTTTCCGTAATTGGTACTGAAATTAACCATCATTACGGAAGTACGGAATGACGCCCAAAAATTACGGATTTGAAGAAATCTGATTATGCACTATTCGTATTATACGTTGCGCACATGTATTTGTTATCACTCATACTTTCACACTCATATTGTATTATTTTCGCTGTTCCCGGAACTCCGCACTGTGTAGTACCTAAAGTGCATACAGAAAGCAGACTGCGAACGTACTTTCACCGCACACGCAAACTTCTAGCTCAAGCTATGAGCTCAAGCGCTAGCGGTGCGGCTGCTCTTACACACCGAGGCGTTAGGCAGCCGGCCAGCCTAGCCCGCGGGCGGCACGGCGCGGCTGCTGCTTGGTGTAAGGCGGCAGTATGTGGAGCTGCTCCGTAGTGGAATCGAAAGGATGAATAGGGAACGTGAGTTTTTAGCTGGTTTTTTATGTTTCTAGATTTAGATAATTATGTTATTCCCATTGATAATTATTGGGGTGTTTTCAATCTAACTTATACAATTTTGGTGGCAGTTGCAGTTTGAAAATTTGGTATTTGGGGACTTGCAAAAAATTACGGATTTCATCGCCAAAATACGGTTTTTCAGCTTGGCGTGTACGGAAAAGCTTGGCCAGAGGTTGGCAGCTCTGCAACCCTATTTCTAAAATGAAATGTCTACCTAATGTGGAATCCAGTGTTATATATAGAAATAAATATACCCTGATATAATTCAATTTATTACTGGGGCTGAAGTATTTAGTGTGTTGGTACATGTAGCCCTACAGTAGGTAGTGCCACTCTGCATAGCTTTCATTCAGTTGGTGTCATGACATGCTAAAGGCAAGATTCCACTATCAGGGTCACATCTCACGGAGACAGCAGCTCACTTGTCCTTTTCTGCTTGACTTCTCTCACACATACACAGTATAACAATTTGAGCTTGAAAGTCCTGTCATAATATGGACCTACTAGGTCCATGGTAATAAGAACTTCTAGGTATATGTGTAAAGGGCTGGTCCCACTTGACAGATGACCACAGTGACAAGGTATAAAATTTACTTATACCTATAACAAATTTGAGGGGGTCCTACCTCAGCGATTCGGCAACTTTAAAATCGCTCAGAAGGTGATGTTACCGATCAGATAAAATTGGTGCTGAAACTTTTTAATTAGCATAAATCAGTGAGATACAAAGGTAGGAGACTGATTTGGGAACTACTTTCAGTTATAGTTATCGTTATTAGTCATGCCAGACTGGCCCTTACAGATGTATGTAAACAAACAAGATGATTTGAGTTCCATAATTATGAATTTGAATGGAACGCATGTCATGAGTGAGTGGCTATGTCTGTTTACTGTATATTTCAGTTCATTTCGTTGAGGTAATGGTACAATTACTGTAAGCATGCTAGTGTCAGAAGCATTGTTGTATAAGTATGTAGGTGGATATTTCTGTCATATGTTTGCATGCCTTTGGCAGCAAATTTGATTTAATTTGTTTTAATGTTATTAGCAATATATAGAGGTTTTTTTTATCGTTTTCCTTATAGTTTTCTTAAGTTTTAATAATTTTTTTTCTTCTGTTGAAGTGAACTCATTCATTGAGGAATGAAAACTATAGCTTGATATTACATGTTAGCTTACAACTATATACAGTCAGTTTTAATCTTACAAAAAGTTAATTTATTTTTAGTGGTTATGTGGTATAATGTTGGATGTGTTTTTAAAATTATTTAAGTTGAATGTGACAAGGTTGAATGTGTGACAAAAATTAGAATTTGCTTTTCAGTTTGAATGGATTAAGTAGTATAGTTTGAACTCAAAAGTGTGATCATTGTATAATAGAGACGAGATTCCCCAAAGGATAAATGAAGACAATGTACATGTAAGTTTGTTGTGTTGTGTATATTCAAATTACTTGATCCTGTTTTGACAAAGCAAATCGACATGATTCTTCTACGACACTGAATTTTGTTGATTGTCATAACTCGTAACCAATGTCGTTAGTGCTTCTCAGTTCTTACTTTTACTTTCAATTACCAAACTATTCAAACAAAAGACGTGTGATAATATTTTGCTGCTTTTTGTACAAAGAGCATTGAATGATTTCTTTAAATCATATCTATTCTTTTCAGGTAATTCAATATCTCAACTGAAAAAACTGCCTGCAATTGCTTTTAAGTCAGCTTGCTCTTGAAATGATTCCTGCATTTTCAGATACAATAAATAAAATCATTTCTTAAATTCATAGTTTCATTTTCAGCAAGCTTGAATGGATGATTTCATACTACCAGATCAATCCACAGCAGCTATCTAAATGTTGCATTGGACAAAACATATTTTAACTTTAAAAAGTCATTTTCTAATCTGATGCTATTTCATATTCCCCTTCTATAAACAATTAGTTGTGGACCTGGTTTATTGGAGGGACCTCAAGAAGTCAGGTGTGGTCTTTGGCAGTATCCTCTTTGTGTTGATTGCTCTGAGTCTCTTCTCCTTCATCAGTGTGGTTGCCTACCTACTCTTAGCTGCACTCACTGTCACCATCAGTTTCCGAGTCTACAAGACTGTTCTTGCCGCTGTCCAGAAGAGCGATGAAGGAAGCCCGTTCAAGTAAGGAAATACACGAACACTGTTACTCACTGAATTGTCTATTTATATCAACACTCCATTAATAGAATATTAATTCATATTAATGACTAGTTAGTACTTAGCATTTCAATTATGAACTAGTGATATGGATTCATTATAAACATTTCACACTACTTTTCATATTGTTATTTCTATAAATTCAAGAAAAAGCATCTTTACTGTGATGCAATACATACATGTGTATCTGACATAGATTATCTTGGATTATACTTGTTTGAATGTCAGATACATTTCATGTACATTGCGGCAATAAATAAGAGAAATGTCTTTGATAATGTGAAATATTGATACTAGACCCTATATACAAATGAAGGGATAAACCACCTTCAAAACCTGTAACATCAAAATAAAACACACTTCTCCTGTGAATCAATGTTGCGGCGTAGAAACAAGCTATCTGTGGTACACCATCTTGCCCTGTTTGTAATGTTTTGCAGTTCCTATGGTCGAAAAGCACACTACACGTGGTCGGTTTTTGTTTGTTTGTGGTCAACCATCAATATTCCACAAAAGCCTGGAAAATATTTCAGCACTGCTGAAGACTGATGTAATCTATACTACCTCTGGGAGGAAACAGCATATTATGGATTCTCCTCAGTCATATCAAGTTGATTTCAGTTCTGTAGCCTTTGAGTATATAGTTCTTTTATTAAAGTTGGAAACCATTCTAATTCAAAACCATACTAATCCTAATGAATACTATCAGTTTCCAAGATGAAACGTTGAAACCTTCATCAGTTTGTTTTTACATCTCCAAAACATGCAGTTCAACCCTTCTTTGTCAAATAACTATTATTAGAAAAAGAATGAAGAAAGAAACATGTCACCTAGCACGAATAGTTGGGTTCCATTTCAGTGCAACCATCACCATCATCACTTTCATCTTCAACATCATCATTACTTTCATCTTCAACATCATCATTTATCCTGAACATTATCCATCTTTATAATCATTATCGTCTTCATCATCATCATCTCATCATCATCATTATTTATCATCAACATAATCATTATCATCGGCATTAGCATCGTCGTCATTCTTATCCAAGGTATTAATGGTGGGTCATCAATCATTGTGATCCTCTGGTAACTTATCAGTACTGTGTTTGTTTGTTTCCACACAGGCCCTACCTAGAGGTAGATGTGACTCTGTCGGAGGACCAGATTGAGACCTACAGCAAGAAAGCTGTCCAAAAGATCAATGTTTGCATCACATCACTCCGACACCTGCTCCTAGTGGAAGATCTGGTAGACTCCATTAAGGTGAGACACTCCATACCTTCAGAGAAGCCTACATATAGATCATCAAGAATTTGTTTAGTTATTTATATGCAGGCATATACCCTTTATTTATATGCAAATAGCACATGGTCTGAACTATCAAGACTGTATAGTACATTTAAATGTACATGTACATCTAGACCCGATTTGTGCTTGGCCCAAATCACCATTTTATTAAAGTTGTGAAATGGAGTCTGTGCTTACAGACTAAATATTGGTAGAATTTAGTTATTCTTTTTCGTTTTTATGCCTCCGGAGGCATTATGTTTTCGGGTTGTCCGTCCGTCCGTGCGTCCCACTTTTCGTTATCGCGATATCTGAAGAATCATTTACGGTAGGAACCTCAAACTTGGTACTAGTATGTATCCCCATACGAAGATCAACTGATTAGATTTTGGGGTAAGTAGGTCAAAGGTCAGAGGTCACAGAGGTCAATTTACATGAAATTACATGAAATTCTTGGTTTTTAGCACCGTTACCGCGATATCTCAAGAACTGTTTGAGGTAAACTGTTTGAGGTAAGAACTTCAAACTTGGTACCAGTATGTATCCCCATAGAAAGAGGAACTGATTAGATTTTGGGGTAGGTCACAGAGGTCACAGAGGTCAATTTACATGAAATTACATTAAATTCTTGGTTTTTAGCACCGTTACCGCGATATCTCAAGAACTGTTTGAGGTGAGAACTTCAAACTTGGTACCAGTATGTATCCCCATAGAAAGAGGAACTGATTAGATTTTGGGGTAGGTCACAGAGGTCACAGAGGTCAATTTACATGAAATTACATGAAATTCTTGGTTTTTAGCACCATTACCGCGATATCTCAAGAACTGTTTGAGGTGAGAACTTCAAACTTGGTACCAGTATGTATCCCCATAGAAAGAGGAACTGATTAGATTTTGGGGTAGGTAGGTCAAAGTTCAGAGGTCACAGAGGTCAATTTACATGAAATTACATGGAATTACTGGTTTTTAGCACCGTTACCGCGATATCTCAAGAACTATCTGAGGTGAGAACTTCAAACTTGGTACCAGTATGTATCCCCATAGAAAGATGAACTGATTAGATTTTGGGGTAAGTAGGTCAAAGGTCAGAGGTCACAGGTCAATTTACATGAAATTACATGAAATTCTTGGTTTTTAGCACCGTTACCGCGATTTCTGAAGAACTATTTGAGGTAAGAACTTCAAACTTGGTACCAGTATGTATCCCCATAGAAAGAGGAACTGATTAGATTTTGGGGTAGGTAGGTCAAAAGTCAGAGGTCACAGAGGTCAATTTACATGAAATTACATGAAATTACTGGTTTTTAGCCTCGTTATCAAATATTTCTAGAACAGTTTGAGCCATCAACTGAATTTAGGCGGAGGCATATAGGAGACGCAGTCGCATTCATCTTGTTTAATGATGTCAACATAATTGGGATAATAGTAACTTAAGTTTTAAGGAAATTGAAAGCCAAAATACTAATTAAAAGTTTTGATGTGGTTAATGTTACAGACATAGTTTGTATCTAATAAGAAAATATGAATATGAATTTAGAATTGAAATAATGTTTTTCTTGTCTAGTTTGCTGTTGCTCTGTGGCTTCTCACCTACGTTGGAGCTTGGTTCAATGGACTTACACTCATCATCCTTGGTAAGTCTGTCCACACTACTACAAAATCCAGATTAAAGATGGTTTACCGAATTGGGTAATGGTAGTTACCTTAAAGAATTATATCTTTGATGATTGAAATACATTGGAAATATTGTAAGCACACAGGTTTCCCATATTGTTGAAGAAAAAAAAAGGTTTCAAGATTCAGCACCATCACATAAAAACTTTTTGGGTAATGTATCTCTGAACTCCACTTTATATTAAATGTTGTACCTAAATGCTCCATAGTGGTTACATGTAAGTTTTACTTGTCAAAATTTTATGGAACAGTTTTCAAATTGGTATGCTTCAGTTGGAGGGAATTCCTCAAAAGTTATTGCTTGCACAGTTTGTTACATGTAGCAAGCTTCAGAGATAGCAAAATTAAATTCTGTATTTTACATAGTAATAACTCCCTTTAAAACCTGTCTCAACTCTAGAAGTACCAACTATGAACTATGTATGAACTTTATGGTATGTCATTATTGTAAGTCCCATAAGAGATGTGACTCTTCACTTATGCTGATTTACGAGATGAGATACAATTGTTTTTCAGCTTTTAGGGGAATGATTCTGTGATCAAAGAAGTCTGTATTCTCTATGTACAGTACTCTCTTTCATGAAAATATGTGTAAACACTTGTATCATTTGACAAATACTTAACAAAAATTACCTGCCATGGTGTAACGTTTCTTTGCATCAATATTATCCATATTCTGTACTGTAGATGTAGAATGAATAGTGTAGGATGTGCATGTAAAATTTACTAGGATAGGAGTGAAAATGACAAGTTATTCTTATATCTACAATTCCACATCTTAACATTATATAGGATACAACCAGAAATTTAGGTTTATTGTAAGATTTGATCAGTTATGTGAGGATTGAAATCACCCTTATCAACATTAACTATAAATGACCTTTGAATCTAATAACAGGTGACACGACATTTGCTCCTGTGACCATTTGCTCTTCCATCCATATGTTGAAAGGTCAAAGGTCAAGGTCATGATTTGGTTTTTTGTTAAGGACAATGTGAATATTAGGGTTAGGGTTAGGTTTAGGTTTAGGTTTAGGTTTAGGTTTAGGATTAACATGGCAAAGTTAGACCAGAGCAATTGTCACAGGAGCAAATGTCATGAATTGTTTATTTAAAGAGTTCTGATCTGCAGGAAGAAATCAACTGTAGATATATTACAGTCCTTGTATTTTTTACGACACATGATACATGTATTAATGAGAGTTTGTCACACTAGTAGTCTATCACATTAATCCATCTAGGGTAATGTGGGAGTGTAATGCAATTCATTCCCACCCACATTGTGCATGACTCTAGCAGGATATTATGTGTTTTGTAAATGTTTCTTCTCAAGATATATCTGTTTTAATCAAGCTATGATGTTACATTTAGATATGATAAGAGTTAAATATTTTGATCTTTTTGTTAGGGGTTCCATTTCACTATACTACTTTTAGAATATGTTCAAATACCACTTCTATAAAGAGCAATAGCAATTCTAAAAACAATCTCAGTAGACATTACAGTGACTTGAGAGTAGACTAGTTGACAACCCTTACATGCTTGCATAGAATAGAGCTCGCATGGAGTTCCATGTGCTGGGATTAATGTTATCCCTTATTTTCTTTAACCCATACGTAGAATGCCAGGTGAGGTTTTTGAGGTTGATTTTATACATTCTACCCGTACACAAATTATTTTTTGGTACTCCTATTTTCCTGTGATACTGCATGTTTCTTCATGTGATGTGATGTGATAATTATTTCCCATGTTTAAGGAGGATGCAAGGATTTCAGTAGCTTATAACAGTTATTCCAACTTATGACAAGTTTTATGAAACGGGCCCCTGGTATATGTAATGCCACGACTCTGGCTTAATTCATCTTTATAAAGTCAATTATTGAAAGTGTATAGCTTACAAATACTACAATTTACAGATAAGTACATGCATCTTATGATACTGTTGATGAAGAGTTTGTACACAGAGAGATAGCGTAATTATTACTTATGCATCTAGAAAGGAGGGGGTCTTTACACAGCTAGTTCTGCAGATTCCTCTCATATGATGGAGATTTTGATGAAAGATTATATGATCAATTGATGTATTTATGTTGGTTATGAATTTTAGTATTTTGTAATCACCCCAACTTGGCTGCTAAATATAAATGTTTCGTACCTTCTTTGAATTAAATATATATCATTCTCTTGTTTTATCTCATTAGAATTCAATGTATTATTTCATGTGTGTTCTTTATTTTTTTGTACAGCCTACATTGGACTCTTTTCTCTGCCTGTCGTCTACGAGAAGTACCAGGTTTGTACACACATTGCAACTTGTCAAGAATTATTCTAAATGTTCTGAAGTGTGCCACCACATCCTAAAAACTATGATATGGTTAATCATGTTCTAAAAATAATGCTTAAAATGAAAGAGTATTAAGATCTAAAATGTAAAGAACTATTTGAATTAATGGCTTATTTTACCTCTGGCATGAAGAGTTTTGTAGCTTTTAATGGTAGGGTTTCTCCTTATATTCACTGTGTCAGGTTTTCTCTGCGTTTATTGCCTTGTGTGTAACTGAACCGTGATCTTGTCCTTACTTCATAGATGGTTGTACAGTTTACTCATTCGCTAATTCATTGCTGTTTGTGGGATTTACAACTTGCTTTTTTTCGTTGTCACCTCTTTCATTTTTTTTTCTTTTTTTTTTTTCTTTTTTTTTTTTCTTTTTTTTTTTTTGGGGGGGGGTGCGGTTCTGTGACTTTCCTTATCTTGTCTTCTTTCTTATGCTTGTAGCTCTTTCCTCATCAAGTTCTTATTCCTCTATTTTGCCTCCTTGTTGATATCCAGGCTCAGATTGATGATGCTGTTGGAAAAGCACAAGAGCAGATCAACACAGCTCTTAACAAGTATGGTTTTTTAAATTTTTCTTTCCTTTGAAGTAGTGATTTAAAGACATTTTTACTGTGATTCATCCTTTTAATCGTGACTTTAAAAAAAAGAGAAAAGAATAGTAATGAAGATATGTTTGAATGACAATCCTTAGTAAAAACATAAATATTGTTTACGTTTGGTGCGCATACTTGTGCATTTACGAGTATTTTATAACTTATGTATTGTTAGAGATCATGAAATGGAACCCAGGTTTCATCAAGCATTTCGTCAGTGATTTTTACTGACAAATTTGCTCTCAGCCAATCAGATGCAAGGATTTCAGTAGCTTATAACATTTTCTCAGTAAAAATCACTGACAAAACGCTATATGAAACGCTCTACGATATACCGAAATTCCTGATATAACAAGTTAATTTTGCTGGTCCCAGGTCTTTATGTTCTTTTGTTTTTTTACCCTGATATAAGGAGATTCCTAATATAGCAAGGTCATATTTATGGTCACATGGTCCTCGTTATAAGGACTTTCCACTGTATCACATTTAAGATCTTGTATTGGCTTCCATTTAAAATCAGTCTCTCCCTAATTTTTAGTGTATAGTTTAAATCCTTTTATAACTATTCCTTTCATTTTGAATTTCTTTATCCAGCATCAAGACCAAGATTCCCTGGCTCAAGAAGAAAGAGGACTAAAACCCGTCGCCTGCTTGATGGACATATATGTGTGGCAGAAGAGAGCTCAACACAACACCATAAAACAAGAAGTCATTATGTCACAACATGTTGTGAGTCCCATGTACATGAAAATCCTTGCCAATGGATCACAAATATCACCTGGCTACCATCTGCATTGAATCAAATAACTATACTATAGTGTGCCACTTCAGAAAATAACTATCCAAAGCTAAGCCCAATTATCGATGAGCATATTATTTCAAATACAGTCAAATTGTTCCTGAACTACAGTGCAAAAGGGATTGAGAAAAAACATTTTCTTGTTGATATCACCAAAATGTACAGATTTGATCTTTCATTCTATGACATAAGTGTAGCACACAAGCAAAGAATTAATTATGCAGATATTGCAGTGATTTATAAAGTATATAAGGCACATGTTTGCACAAATTAAATATGGCAAGCAGGTGTTAAGATCAATAACGAAATCGATGTTCTATCAGCCTAAACTTGTTATGTCTAGTGCATTTCTGCACTTTATGCTTTTAGCACATCCAAATTAACATCCTTTGTAGGACAGATGCTAATATCTCCCTGGACTTCAAATTAGGTTTAAACTTGGGAGCAGCCATTATGTGTAAAAAATGGGACCGTGCCAAACCAGAGAGGAAGTATTCTTTTTGAAGATGTAACCTTTGTTGTGTTTGTGCCTGTACAGAAGGCTAGAGCCTTCATCAGAATAACTCTATATTTCAGTAGCCAAGTTGCAAATTATGGCTTCTTGTTGAAGGGATTTTGTAATTTAGAAGAAGGGAAGCTTTTAGAAAAGATAGCAGCTCAATTGTATCATTTGCTTTTTGGAAAGGATTAGATTGTTACTCGAGTGAACAGGTTATGTTGGATGATATTGACATTGTTTTGCATTGATTTTCATGTGTTCTTGTTTTACACTAACTAGTATGTTGATGTAAAACGGAACCAGCTCAAGTAAAACTTTTATGAAGTCGGTCTTTGAATTGAAAAAGTGTTCTGAGCAACATGAGTTTCATGCAGATTTGGACGACCATGAAAAATTAAAATAAATATATAATACATTTCATTTTGAATTTTTGTAATAAACCAGTTTATAACAATGTCAAAGTTAAGAATGCTTTTTTAGCTTTTGATTTTTTTCCTAAGATAATGATTGACTCTTTCAGTCTTTGGTCCAGTTAACAAAGAAGGTTTGACGAAATGATATTCTTAATTGCTTATCAGTTTGAATGATATCAAAAAGCCGGTAAAATGTGATTGACGTATTTGTTTCCATTTCAAGTGAATTTGTCCTTTAAGAATGTGTCATTGCCTCAATCCGTTGAATTTCCTCATAAAGCTAGAGCTTAATGGCAAAACAATATTCATTGTCGTTATGAAGAAAAGGAAAGGAGAATATTGATATTGAGAGATCCCTTTTCGGATGGTTTTCAATGATCTACGTTCGAGGAAGGTTGTACTTAAATTTTTTTCTTCTTAAAGGTAATCTAGGGTACTTGCAGTAAAACTGCATTTCATAAGGCATTACGAATATTATTCTGAGGTATTGTCGATCATGTATTAGATAAGGATCCAGATGTCTTACGGTTTAGACCAGCAAGATTTGCACAAATTTTTGAAAACATGTTGAAAACCACTTACACTAAAAAGCACGATCATTGATTTACATTAATGGGGCAGAATATTTTACCTACATTGAGAGCATGTGGTCATGAATGATCATAAGCTCCATCAGCTACCAAATTTCTAGGTTTATTTTGCGAATTACTTGGCGGTGAAATTTTTTTTGTTGAATTCATTTGGCAGATATTATTTACCTCTAATCAAATGTTTGGTGACATATTTTGTTACTAGAACTCCAGATTACCTTTAAGTGTAGGAATGAGATAATTCACAGTATTGTTTATTATGGTATACAGTGCAATGCAAGACCTTTAGTCAACATGTAAATTAGTCTTCAGTGTAAATTAAGAAACGAAGCTTTTCACTTTGATTTAATTAGATATGTATGCATAGAATGAAATTCATGTAGTTCAGTTGACATGTAGTGTATAGTGTATGATATACATTGCATGAGTGATCTGAAGCAAAACTCATTAAGCAACTTCACAAGACTTATTGTAAAATTTGATAATGTACATTGTATCAAAAGTGAATGGATGAGATAACTATATCTGCTGTAAATTGTATTCCCTTGTGTTGAAATCGTTTGGTTACTCAGTGTTTAATGTGTGATTCAAGTCAAAATGTACAAATATTACAATGCTCAAAGTTTATGTGTACATGTATTTAATGAATAAACAGATGCGGTCTTCTTTGAAATAACATGAAAATTACTGTTCTGGCACTAGCTATTAAGGTGAGGTTATTTGTGATGGCAGCGTACAAGGGGGGGGGGGGGGGGGGGGGGGGAGAGATAAACTTCACATTATTAAAGTGGGACATTTCTTGATAAATTGAATATTTGTGTCATTCAGTGCTTTGTCAACTTCCATTTGCTTGTTCAAAATCATCTTTCATACCATGTTTTCCTGACGTAACAACAATTAACTTGACAAAAATAATGGGGGGAAAATGTCTTTGTTTGCGTGGAGTGTTATTTTTAGTGATTTGTGAAGAATTTCAGATGTATTTAAGACCTTTTTTTCGTACCATTTTTACAATTAATTGATTTTCGGAGGTAGTGCTTCATGCCATTTGTTGGACAATCTTAAATGCTTAGATATGGCCTAAATAGCGTTAAGTATTTCAATTTCTTAATTAAGTGCAACAAGCTTTTTATGCCTCCGCCCACCTTCGGTGGTGCTGGAGGCATTATTTTTTCTTGCTGCTATTGCTAATAGGTGTGGTATGATCACATCAGTAATGATGCGACAGTGTAAATTTCTTTACCATTGCATATTTTGTTTCTATCTTTGCTGAAATGATACGTTTGTTTTTAATTTTGCTGTAAAAACTGAGATATTTCTCTTGCCCCTTAGATTTACTTTTTTTTCTGGATCCTTACAATGTTTGAAAGAAACTCATGTTCTTTTTGGAAAAAAATTGGCTTTATTTGCAATGTGCTTTAATATGTATTAAAAGCATTGCAAAATGAAATCAATCAATAAAAAAATGCATTGTTCGTTCAATGTGCCCTCAATAGCAAGTTTCTGTTCGTCTTCTTTGTGTACATTGTAAGAGTTACATCCAGCATAGACAAACATTGTACACATTAGTTTTTTTTTAATTAATGGCTTCATTTCTATGTCACACAATAGCATACCTGTAAGCACAGACAAGAAATAGGCAAACTGATCCAAAATTTCATGCATTTTTCTAGGGCTAGTCAAATGGTAAATTATACAACAAATATTTCTTCACATAGGTGTCACAACAAAGTACTAAATGTTGAAAACGTTGGACACTTTTTAATGAATACTAAATAACTACAACTCCTATCAAATAAAACTTTGCACAATGTAAACTTTGAAAAATACCAGGTGTTTCTGAAGTAAAGTTTTATGACTAGTGATTCTGAAATAATGCATGGAAATATGAACAGGTTCACACCTTTAATAAATCAAGACCACATGATTTGTGTCTATCACCAATGAATTCAGAACACAGCATTAACCTGCCTGTCCACAATGCTTTAATTCATGATGCTGTCATCTCAATAACACTTCGTAGAATGGTACATGTGAGAAACAGACGATTGGTACTACAAAACTTAAAGATAACATTTAACAAATTCATAGTGACGAAGCTTTTCGACCTGCACTCATCGGGTCACAACGCAGGAATGAGAGAACGCAGGAATGAGAGAATACAAGAAAATACAAAGTCAAGGAAGGGTGTGTATAGCGACCCGGTTATCATCCGGGCACGCTAGAATAATCGAAGCGCTTGTACAAACTCCTTTTGTCGGCACAATAGCGGATCTCTCGACTGAATGAACAACGCTTCTAAGAAGCGAAGATGTTGAAAGCTGCGTGCTCGGGCAACAATAGTGAACTGAGCCGGGTTATACGCTTTGGAACAAGCCTGACTATTTAGTGCTGACCAATAGCAGAGTCGCTGTGACTGCGGCATTGAACATTAGCGACGCTAGCAGCGGTTTTGCAGTTACATCTTCGCTTCTTAGAAGCATTGTTCATTCAGTCGAGAGATCCGCTATTGTGCCGACAAAAGGAGTTTGTACAAGCGCTTCGATTATTCTAGCGTGCCCGGATCATAACCGGGTCGCTATACACACCCTTCCTTGACTTTTGTATTTTTTTGTATTCTCTCATTCCTGCGTTGTGACCCGATGAGTGCAGGTCGAAAAGCTTCGTCACTATGAATTTGTTAAATGTTATCTTTAAGTACTGTGTTTGCAAGTAGTTACTGATACACACAAATTTCATGGTCTTGATTTGTCACAAAGTGAAAATTCTAGAGAGTGAGAGGGAAAATGTAGATAAAATACTACTTTTTATGAACGTGGGGTGAACACCAGGCTGAAATTCATATTGCATGTTATATTTTAGTTCTGTGTGTCCAGTAAAAGAGTTGGCAGGGGTAAACGCAATAGAGAGAGAGCGCGAGAGCGAGTGTGAGAGTGAGGGGGGGGGGGGGGGAGAGAAATGACTTCCTGTACAAGGGCATGAACACCGGGCTGAAATTTACAATTGCATGTGATACGTTAGTTCTATGTGACTAGTAGTAGAAGGGGCGTTAGCTGGAGTAAACATAATAATCGAGTGTGTATATGGAGTTCCCCCGATGATACTGCTAGGTACTTAACATCACCATCAATATTCTTGTGCTACACTGAATTGAAGGAAAAAAATGCTCATAAGAAATACAGCAAATACAAATTTATTGATTCACAAGTATGCACTCTATAAAATCGGGCATCAATGTTCACATATTATGTCTTCATAAAAATATACTTTTATCAAGTAATTCATTTAAGAAAGCAACTTATATACAATTTTATTATTTTTTAAAGCAAATTATAATTTTTTAAAGCAAGTTATATGTATTCTATTTTGTACTAACTACTAAGAGCACACTTAAATTGATATGAGATATTAAGGAAAATGCTCATTTCAATATTTGTTAGTGTTCATATCTGCCTTGGTTTGCACACAGAGGGGTACACAGATCAGAAAGTTTGCTTTTCATATCATCAAGTGATTGACCACTAATCCCTAGTGAGTCTGAACAGGGTACTAAAATTGGCAATACTAAAAGGTACTTCATCCCTTTTGCAGCCCTAAATTTGGAAGTTGTGTGAATATGTGATAAATTATAAAAGAATTATAACTGGAAAACTTGTGCGGATGTGAAAATGATTATTTATTTGTAAGTATGATAACAACAATTTGGTAACACTTAATTTTTTTTTTACGCTTTGAAAAAAATTGCGTAATTTCTAAAATTATTTTTTGACCGTTACTAGTACACGTAATTGCATGGATTTCTGAAGAGCTCCCTCTGTGACAAAAGCAAGATTCCCATTTCTTTCAAAGGAGTTAAAGAACCTGTGACCTTGAAATTTCATACCCAGTATGCAGGATGTCTACTAAACCTGTGCAAAGTTTCTACAAAAGGGATGAGGTACCTTTAATGTACAACCCTTGGCTTTTCAGCATACATGTATAATTATTCAAAGTCCTGACATTTTGCATGCTTGCGAAAGGCCACAGACATTAAATCATGATTGTACCTCGTACAAAGACAAACAAAATATGTAGGATGATTAGTGTTAAAAGAAAATTAGTTGGGAGGGGTATTAACAATGTCCCCTTTCAATTTTCCAGCAAGACTGTCCATACTAATTTTCTAGGTCTTGGTAACGGCTTGTAGAAATGCCCTCTTTACGTTCTGCACCCCAGTATCCCATTTTGATTTACCACATCGAAATGCATTATATATATATCCATGTGTTACAGAAAGAAGGCCATTTAATATTATCATGATGAGTACCAAATTGTCCTCTTAATTTGATTTTGATACTTCACAAGGACATCACTTCAATAGAAAAAATACCTGTCATTTAATAGTGTAACAGTGATTTACCAATGATAGAATGCACTAGCTACAATTTCATAAGGAATTTAAAATACTGTTCAGAGTGAGGGTACAGTTTCAAGCTATGAGCATAACTACTTTTGCATAATGAACACAAAAAGCCTAAAACCTACAGGAATGCAATATAATCACACTAAACTACTACATGAAGATATATCATTTTATATATTGTAATGAAATCAGTTTCGTTATGAAGTAAAAAGAGTGAAAATTCATTTGAGTTTCATAACTTGCCACAAATGGGAACTTGCCATTTTCATATCATTTGAAAGAATGGAGCTCAGGAGCTCCATGCAAATACGACATCACAGCACCTTCCTTAAAATTGATGATAAACACCTCCTCAAACTCTTCAGAGTACATGTACATGAATCTAAATACAGAAAGCTTTCATGTACTTCACCATATATATCGGTTCATGGAATTTTTTACTCTAAATATATGATAATCAAGTTGGCTATAATACAAAAAGCAGAATTTGGAACAAAATATGTTCCATAGATTACGGTCACATGACTACAGTCTGATTAGATAACACTCGAATTAACTCTGATGTCAATTGGTATGGAATTGTGAAGTTTCACAGACAAATAGTTATGTCTGCTAAGATTAAGTGTATTAATACTTATGTAAAAAGTTAATACATTGTTGAACATTCAGCAACATCATTTAGGAGGCAGAATTGTGGAGTATCTAACATATTGGATAAACTAATTATGATTCCCAATTCAAACAATTTCATATCGATTGTGAAATGTCCAGTTAAAACGATGTATAATAATGAGGTTTGTAATTACTTAAAATACTATATATATTGTGGTTTGGCATAATAAGCTCTGATTAACATAACACCATCATGAGCAGAAAGAACAAAAATTTCTACAACTTTTGCAATATCTGTTTCATATACAGATCAAAAAAAATCTGTTGATGCTAGAGATTTAAGATGTAAATTAAGCATAAAAATCTTCTATTTGGCACAACATTAACAAATGAAAAATGTTTTTTGTTAAACTTCAAAAGACAGTTTCACATAATTGATAATTCTTTTTATATATTTTCATTTCATATATGAATAGCAGATATGTGCTGCTAATTTGAAGAAGCAAAGCTAATTCATTTCACCTTTGAAAAATTCCTGTCCTTGATAAGTTAATATCACTGAGCCACAGTTATGTGATCTGTGGATAATTCACTTACACTGTAGAAAATCTTCAATCTATTTCCTTTGGTCTAATTTCTCTCCACCACATGAAGATACAGATCATTTTCTGGTTTGAGGCTCGTTTTGGAAAATTTTGGCGGGATCTGAGTTACAGATAAGAGAGTGAGAGAGAGAGAGAGAGAGAGAGAGGAATACAAGTAAAGATTATGACATTGGCATGTACTAAGGGTAACATGAGGTCTGGGGAGCGTTTCATCAAGTGTTTTATCAGTGATTTTTACCGACAACTGTTATAAGCTACTGAAATCCTTGCATCTGATTGGCTGAGAGCAAATTTGTCAGTAGAAATCACTGACAAAACACTTGATGAAACGCTCCCCTGGTCATCCATATATTCTGCACTACTGAAAGATAATTTCATATACAGGGCCATTCTCAATCATGTGTGTGACCAAAATCCTGAAAAATAATTCATTCAAACCTAATTTTTCAGTAGTGTCTTGTAGTAGAAGTATCTCATTTTGGATATTTAAATAACAGTTTTACCCCTAACTGATGGAGGGTAATTATTTCAAATGAGAGTACACCATTTTCTTTCAGAGGTCAAAATTAGGTCAGTCGAGTGTGTGACCTCGCATGAAAATGGGTCTTACTTGTTGCTTTCAAACCTACTTTGCTTGTATATCCCTTGGAGTTCAAGTTTCCATTTTTCATTGTTGTGTGGTGGGATTGTTCTGAACAGTCTGAATGTAATTTTCCATAAATTAATGAACATTCTTTTCTTTTAGAGGTGAAAATTGGGTCGGTCACGTATGTGACCACTCAAAAAAGGGCTTTTTTAACGTCTCTGTAAAAACGTTATGGTTGGGAAATTACTTTTTCTTGTCAAAGAAAGGGAAATCTTTTTCATGTAAGAAACTGATATAAAAAAATCAATAAAATGTAATCTGATTTTCCAGCAATGAGGCAAAATTAGATTGACATGCATTAACCTTTATTTTTGTCGACAAGAATTAAACTTTTTTGGGGTTACAATTTTGCTTCAATGTCTGATGACTACGAATAATCAGACCAAATAAATGACACAGAAAAAGCACTAAAAAATATGAATATCAACCAGTGGTAGATCTTACATTATATACACTTGTACAAGGGGTCTGTCTTCATGCATTTCTAAACACTATTATGCCATTGTAAATGAAGCATGATTTACAAATACAGTAATGCCAACAAAATCATGACTTGCAGGGCAATGAAAATTTTTGTCCTAAAATAGGTTAATATTAAGTACCCTAATGTCACAAGTCATGGCGCAAACCCTTGTAATACAGCTTTAATGCTGCAATGACTGGTTTCAACTGCCTGAGTCTCTCCGGTGCGTAATGAAGGGATGCTAATGACTCGCAGATATAGTACCACAATAAGCGCAAAGACTGTGGCATGCAAAGTTTGTTTCCATAAAGAATTATCCACAGTACTTAACATGGTCTAATTTTCTTTTGCAAAACAAGAACTTCTTCTTTACTAGAGTAAAAAAAGAAAATTATACGTGTCATACTTATTTATCGATGTAGCATAGCTTACATTCCATAGATGTTGGCCAAACTTATTTTTTGTGAAAAACACTTTGCAAATAAGTTATCTTTGATCAAAGTTTGCTATGTTCAAGTCGTGGTGCGCCATTACACAACATACAAATCATGGCGTAGGCAGACCGATAAGCACGTTACACCATGCGCATGTGCAATCTTGCAAAGAAAGTTGCAAGTGCAAAGCAAGATCAATCTTTCACTTGCAATATTATTTGCGAAGCAGTGTGTCACCACTGGTGTAATATGCAGCAACAGTGGAGCAGTAGAAGTCCGCTGAAGCGTTGCAGAGCCGTGCGCTCCACACAAGCAGGATGCAATGTTTTAGGTACATTTTATTCAAAAGCATTTTCGGCACCGATTAATGGCGATTCGTCAACTAAAACAGTATTTTCTGAAAATTATTAAATGAGAACAGTCAAACGCCTCCACAACTGGTGACATTACGGTAATTCCTTCTCATAATGAACATATTAATTTGTACAAGGGATGAGAACTTTTCAAATTGGGACATATTTTCCGTTTAAGACAATATTTTTTTCCATTCACTTTTCCGGCTCCACATCATTTTAGAATCTATACTAGTAGTATATATCATAGGCCATTCAATTTCTCATCTTGAGGGTTCATATTCCTCTAAAATTGGTAAACTACATGCAATCAAACAAAAAGTAGAGGTGTCGTAGTCGAGTGGATTAAACACTTGACTGGAGATGCGATGGTCGTGGGATCGATCCCCGGCACGGCACTATGTCCTTGAGCAAGGCATTTTATCTACATTGCTCTTTTATTGTACATGTAAATAAATGGTGTGTGGCATATTTGATTACCAACGTGTGTGTGTGTCTCTAAAAAGAAGCCCCTAAACAAACAAATAAAACAAAACAATCGCATTAAATAACAAAGAAAAACAAATAACCACTTTCAAAGAAATTAGTTTGTCATAGAAAAGAATTCCAGTTTACGAGCAAAATTTTATCTTTTTCAAGTGTAGCATTATCAACTTACCTCGGTCTCTTGACACGTCTCAAAGCGATACTTCTGGAGGAGACGAACAACGGCCATCTTGACTTCCATCAGAGCAAAGCGCATCGCAATGCAGTTTCTAGGACCAGCACCAAATGGCATCCAGGCCAACGGGTGGCGCCCCTCCCGATTCTTCTTGGTGAATCTACAAAATGGAGACGAACCAACGGGTATGTGATGAGTGCTTGACATCCAATTACAAATATGCCACACTTCTACAACTGAATGCAGTAAGTGAATACATTGAATCTATTTTATCGCTCAAAGCGCTTAGAGGCTTTAGCATTTTGCGCTATATAAGTATCTATTATTATTATTATTATTTTATTTCAGACTCATAAGAAACATAGCCTTTGGTGAAAATGATCAAGGCCTGGTGTCCTGGTGAGTCAGATATTCTACCCGCTACACCTTGACCCTGTGTCACTGCTAGGGTGCAAACTCCTGGCACTCAGGATCTCAGCAGAAAGTAAAGAATGAAACAAAAAATTGGTCAATGAGTAGTTAATGTAATTCCATTATAATTTTTTTTTCAGAACAGTCAACCCTCTCCAGTCTAGGCTATCAAAGGTCTTGATATGCAGTCTGAGTTAGCCTGAATCCACAGTGACTAGTGCATGGAAAGTCAAGAATCTTCACTGATGAATTACTGAATAAAATAAAAAACTTTCTTTCTCTCTCCCTTTCTCTTCTCCTAGCTTTTCCCTTTACTCCTCTAAATACACACCTAACGGGGCTATACCTGCTACTCTCTCTCATGAGCTTTTATCTTTACTCCTCTAAATACACACCTAAAAGGGCCATTTCTGCCATCTCTCTCACTCTCCCCCTAGCTTTTATCATCACTCTTCTACATACACATGTAAAAGGGCCATATCTGCCATCTCTCTCTCTCTCTCTCCCCCTAGCTTTTATCTTTACTCCTCTACATGTATACCTAAAAGGGGTAAATCTGCTCTCTCTCTCTCTCCCTCTCTCTAATCTTACCTATCAGGATCAAACTGCTCCGGATTAGGCCAAATCTTAGGGTCACGGTGGATAGCATAGACAGGAAAGAAGACTTGACAACCCTTCGGAAAAGTGACACCATTGCAGACATGGGACTCGTTACACTCCCGTTCAGTTCTGAAGAAAAATAATGATGATGATGATCTGGATTAATATAGCTCTTGCTACAAACGTCTCCAAGTGCTTCTACAGATATAACATTTCTACCCTGGTTAGCCGATTCATTCGTGCACACAATATGTACACTTTTACCACTTCCTAGGGAGTATTCCTACCATACAGACAATGAATGCATGACTACGGCATATTCAATCACAATAATTTCTCTTCGTCCCCATTTCTAACCTGGGTACAGGATCCAAATCTTGAAAGAGGACATTGATGCTGAGCCAGGCTCAAACACACTACTTGAATTTAATAAATACTTCTGCAAACACAGATGCATACATGACGTGATGTCATAATAGTAGTATGTGTAATTGGGTTTTTACAGACGTGTATCAATCAGATATTATTATTTACGTCTGGGACCGACCTTTAACATCACCATCCGAAAGACTTGACTCAGTCTCGAACCTGGGTCCGCTGAATCAGTTTATAACTTCCACTGGTAGCTGGATTACAGGCGCAAGCCACAACGCCCAGTTCATGATAGTAGTATACATTAATGTTTCATTACAAGATGCAGAATTCCCAGGCCGTATTTCTATAAGCTACTTGAGCATGTTATTTCAGAACTTTTTCATATCTTTTTGCTGAGAGAAAAGTTTAGCAAAAATGCATATTCTATAACTTTGTGGAGCCTGGCTGCATCCTAAGCCCAGCCTAAGACAGCACTATGTCACAGGGCCCGGCTCTTCATAGTTGTTGGAAAGAAAAGTGCACCTTTTTTGTGGCATCAGGCAACAAGCTTTAGAAAGTTTAGCATGGAACTCGACCCTATGTATTCTGAACTCCGGTTTAACTTAAACCATGGTGTAAATCTGTGGTTTAACTATGGATAGCCAAAAATGTCAAAAATATATTTATACTGTATGTTCCTTACGTTTACTGGATTCTGGTCTCATGCTTTAATGGTCAAGAAAACCATTGCACTTATCATTCCCAGACAATTTCTAAAAGTTTGAGTACCAAAAGTGCTGATAAATTGAATATCTACTGTTAGAGATTTGTGTCACATTTGGCTGCCCATAGTTAAACCACACATTTAGACCATGGTTTAAGTTAAACCGGAGTTCAGAATACGGGCCTATGGGTTTAATTAGAATCTGACAAAAAAGTGTATGTTATTGTACTAGTACTCACATAGCAGCAGGAGGAAAGAGACGAAGAGTCTCACAAACAACATTATCCAGGTACGACATCTTTGCGATCGATGAGTAACTAACACTATCTCTAGTTGGGGTCTGGCTGTCGATCTCCTCGATGAGTTTGTCTTGAACATCAGGATTGGTAGCCAGGGCATAGGTCACATAACCAAGCGTGATGTTGATGGTTTCGTACCCAGCTATGAGGAAGATCATGGCCTACCGAATGAAGAGAGAAGAGAGCTAAGCAGCATTATTTTGCATTAAAAGGAAACAGATATCAGGAAAAATTTCAAAGGCAAAATATATATATATATATATATAAATATATATATATATGTGTGACCTTCCACCACAAAAGGACCAATAAGTCGGAAATTTGGTGTTTTTAAATTTCAGCTCAGTTTGAAAGCTTAGATTTTAAGCTCTAAACTGACACTGTAAACATGGAATATTTCGCGGTGTGGAAATTTTCACGCAAAAACACGCAAATATTTTAGTTTATGTATTCTTCTGCCCATCGAGCCTAGCGCGTCGGCGAAATTAAAAACATGTGAAATTCACTTTACTCAGCCGAACGCGAAAAAATTAATAGTGCAAAAATTTCCACTTTTACAGTATATCATTTGTCTTGTATGGACTAAGCAAATCCTTGTAAAGGACAATGATCGTGCCAAGGCTAAAGACTAAAACAATAGAGAAAACAGGCTCTAACGAAGAGTGACCATTTAAGAGCACCTGATCTGTGTCCTATTGTTTGTCGCACAAAAGGTTGAGTTAAACCTCCCTTGCCTACACTGTTAAGTACTACTTGGATTGGGTTGAAACTTTCAATTTCTTTAGAATAGATATATTTTTTTGTTTCTTTAGATTTTGAATATCAGACTGTGCATAGTTTTTGAGCTATCCTAGAAAAGCGATGTGAAGTACGATCCCAGCAAGCTGACACAAAAAGTCTATATGTCCAGGGAAAAAAAATGGTAATTTTGAATAAGAGTAAAAACATATTTCAACATGGTATTTTACCCTGAAATTTTGTCAGATGGTAGTTTAATAAATGAACTTTCAGGAAATACAAAAAACCTTAAATTCAAAATTTGCACCCCAAACCACCTTTTTCAACTGTTTACTCTAAAACTGCCATTGCGACTAATTGGTCGTTTTGTGGTGGAGGGTCACATATATACATTATGTTGGCACATGGTATTCTAACCAAATGTGTGGCAAATGATCAAGAACAATTTGCAAAAAGTGGGAAAAGACATTTCATGTACAAAATAAATGAAGAGAAGAGTAGAATGATCTTACCTGTCCATATATTTCATCCTTTGTCAGAGTTGTTTTCTTGCTTGTTTTCAAATCAAAGTAGCTCTCATTGTCCTGTTCATCGATCAGGGCATGGAGATCACCTTCGACTTTCGTCTCCTGGGATTTCTCTTCTTTCTCTGCTTTGACCTCCTCTTCTGCATTCAATATCAGCTGAAGAAAGTCTTTCCTCTGGTCGGATAGAGCAGTAAGAATAACACTGGTTAGAATGGAAGAAGCCCCAAGATATAGGTATTAAATAAAACAAGGGCCTTCTTGCATAAAAAAAGTTGCATTTAAACGCAAGTCAAAAAATTAAATGCAACTTTTCAACCAATCAGGATTCCTTATTGTGGACTTACGTTTAATTTTTTGAGTTGCGATTAAATGCAACTTTTTATGCAAGAGGGCCCAGATGAGGCTTAGTTCGATTGATCATACTGCCTGTTGGTTGCCAATCAGACAAATTTTGCTGTCTCTTTGCACCCAGCTTATTTAAGTCAATGATATTTTACTGTACAGTTGGACTATATAAATATCGTTCCTAATCATGCCTTAAATGTACAGAAAAATCACTCAGCGTTCTGTAAAAGGCAAAAATATGTAAGGTTTCTTGAAACTGCCATTTTGAAGAAAGGTTGAAGTCTGCAATTCAACATCACATGTTAGGTAGCTTGGTGAAACACTGTGGCACGTAAAGACGTGGGAAAGATGCATATGCCAAAAATTATTCAAAAAAAAAAAATCACAATTTTATTGTTTAGAGGCAGAACCAAACTATTAGGATGTAGAATTATTATTTACCTCTTTGAACACTTATAAGCAAAATAATATGAACAGTTTTATTCAGATTTGTCTGATTCTAATTTTAGAAGCACAGACTATGCGTCTTTCCTGCGTATTTATGCACCATTGCATTTGGCTAAGCTACCTCATCAGCGTCAAGACCCAAGCGATGGTACTATGGTATTGCGGAGAGAACAAAATAGAAATGAAATCAACGTATTAAAGCATTCAGAGCACTACATCCTTGTGATTGGTACCCTTTAACAACAACTTTGAAGACCACCAATAGAGAAAGAGAGAGAGAGAGAAGGAGTAAAAGGAAGAAAAAGTGGGGGAGAGAGAGTGAACAAAGGGAGAAAGATAAAAGGAAGGAGAGGGAAAGAAAGAGAGAGAGTGAAGAGAGGGAGGAAAATTTGAAAGCTAAACATGGAATAAAAAGTCACACTTGCTCTTATCGATATAACATTATCGATGCATGTACAGTCAAACCTGTCTATAGCGGCCACCGAAGGGAAACGGAAAAAGTGGCCGCTATAGACAGGTGGCCGCTATAGACAGGTGGCCGCTATAGACAGGTCGCCGCTATAGACAGGTCGGCGGCCATTTTTATTTTTTTGCACATACACTGTTACACGCAACAAAGTTAGTGTACATGCATCCATATATATCACTTAGGAAAACAAGCTATAGATCAACAGATTTGACGTATAACATGTCATATGATATATAAATGCTAAAATAATATGCTTTGTTGTCAATAAATGAGAAAAACAATAGATATACGAGCAATCTGTGTAAAGTGAATTTTCCCTCAAATTACCACGTACGTACCACCCGCGGTAGACTGCTGTTCTTGATTTTTATAGTCTAAAAACGATGTCTAATCATGCTTTTGCTTCCTGTCAAAAAATTACAATAATAAGTTTATCTTTTGAATAAAATCGTGCAATCAATTTTCATTCAATAAATATTTGCCTTTTGAATGGTTTAAAAGAAGTTTTAACTGTTTTTGAGAACAGGCGATAGAAGGTGCTCGCTTGCATTCGTCGAAAGTGCGAACGTCGACAATGGCCTGGATCGCCGGTGGACGATCCGAGTCAAGTTTTCACGCCGTTTTTCAGCAGGACAATCTCTCGTACATGAAATCGTTATTATTGATCTTTAAAAAAAATAATACTTGGGTAGTATTTTATTATTTTCACTTTCTAAAAAAAATCACTCCTTTATTATTTTTTTCAAAAGTTTTAACGCTTTAAATTCTTTTTTTATAAATCTTTTAAAAATAAAAAATTATATTGAAGTGTACGAGCCTGTGCTATTGCGCAATGGCGATCAATATCAATGCAATGCCGACCGCGATAGCTTAGGAGAACAATACAACTAAAGTGCAGGGGATTGCAGCTGGATGGTGCGAAGATTACGTAAACGAACAATACTAGTGCTTAATTCTTACTAAAAAGACTTTTAATCTCTAATTAGTCGGCGGCAATGTGGTGAAACTATTAGATCTTCATGGCCATTGTAGAATCTATTCACGACGTTTGTGTGAGAGTGTGACTGAGCTAGGACTCGGTAAACACATCGCGCCTATGGCAAAAACTACTTTTTTGTGCATGAAGCTACGGCTCGACTCGATATTAGTGGCCGCTATACGCGGTCAGATATTGTCCGAGGGATACATAATGGGTGGCCGCTGGCCGCGTTAGGCAGGTGACCGCTATATGCAGGGTCTACAACACAGTAATTTCCTGCGGGGGATTTTTTGGTGGCCGCTATAAGCAGGTGGCCGCTATAGACAGGTGGCCGCTAAGACAGGTTTGACTGTACATGTATTTATTTTTATGTTTCTGTTTATTGACGCATAGATGTATTTATGTATTTATGTTTATGTTTGTAACCTTTAGCATGTAAATACAACAAATTTCCATACAAAAAATGGACAATAAATGAACCTATACCTATACCTATACTATACGTATGCCTATACCTATTACCTTGGAGTCTCCACTCTCCTTGCGAACAGCAATGGCTTGGTCAATCACTGATATGAAAAAGCCCTGTACTCTGGATGGCAGGGTACTGACTCTAAAGTAATCCATCACTTTGCCGATCCGAGGGAACGTTCCTGAAAACAAACACAAAGGATTCATGATCATGTATAAAACTGAAAATCAAAACAAACAACTCATTGATAACTTGAAATACCTTAGTTACCTGTCAGTTATTTTGAATATTTCTACATAAATGCTATTAAGATTATTGTTTTGAATTAAGAACACATCTTAGAAATGGTTGTCATTAAAAAAATACATACAATGAAACCTCCATCTAAGAAAACCATTAAGTCAAAAGTTAAATGTTGCAAAATACATTGTTTTTGTCAAAAGTGAATTTATCATTTGTTGGGAGAATGGATTTCTTTGGGTCATTCATGAAGTGCAATGTTTTTTTACCCTTTTGTTTGGAATCAATCAAAGTAAAAGTCATCATGAAGAAAAATTAGTGAAAACCATCTGAAGTGTAACCCTGCTGGTGCAGATGAATAATGTTCATACATGTACATAACATCTGGGGCCCGTTGCACAAAACTTCTGTTTAAATGCAACTCAGGAAAATCAAACGCAACTTTATTTTCAGCCAATCAGAAGTGCGCATTAAGGACTTGCATTTGATTTTGAGGAGTTGTGATTAAACGCAAGTTTTGTCCAACGGGCCCCAGGTTGAGTATCTCAGAGGAAGCCCACACTGATAGGAAGCCTCTATAGATGTCATTTACTATGTATTCTGGCCTAGGGCTGCTACCACAATGCAACACTGATGATGTCATCCACACTGCTAATATGTTTTCTCATAATAGAAAATGAGCTAACCATACAAAGATTAGTTTGTTTAAGTCCAGAGCACGCAATGCAACCTGGCTATGAATGGATTTTGAAAGAAATTTTTAAGGTTTAGAAGTGGACTTTCCAGTCAAAATTCGATATGATCGAGGTCCTCCTTTTTCATATGAAATGAAATATCAAAATTGAAGGGAGTTGTGAGCTTTCTGGTCAGTGAAACAGCTCTATAGGCTGCAAATCATAGTGACATCTAACCAGTCACATAATTACTAACACAGGTAGCCAATTTGGCTTTTTTCCAACTGCAAGGCTTAAAGGGAAGCTTGAGTTCTGGGAAAGGTAGCAAAATGATTTGTGAGCTTTCTCATTTCTTTTATGTCAGTTTGGAAGAACACCATAGTAGAAATGTCCCCTGATAAGGATTGCTATTCAAATGCCCATATATTCAAAATCATGCAAGAAACAGCTGAAATGTTCAGACCAAACACATTTCTGTATGCAGTGCATGTGACTCAGCCGGATTGAGTCACTTTCTTCTTGTTTTGGTGATTCCAAAACCTTACAGCATACACCATTTCTTATGTGCTGCATAATCAACCTTTCCCAATTGATTTGAGACAGTTTCTTTTCGCAATGTTGACCAGAACTCAACTTTATCTTTAAAATACCATGCCAAATGCAATAATAATACACATGCTTATATGACCATTTGAGACCGAAGTCAAATACAATGAATCTATGTATTTGAAATTTTATATCTATCCGATTGCAAAGCATCTCCAATCCAGTCATAGTCAGGTTGTAATATGCGTGGTGGCCTTTACTCAGGCCAGTTGAACTTCCTTAAATTACCATATAATTCTACTCACCAGCAATCATTAGTTTCAAAGATATTCTGTTTTTCATCAATTCCCTGGCATTAGTGACAAATGGCTCATTAGGGTTATTCTGTGAATCCACCTGCAATCCAAATGCACACTTTGCAATAGCATCCATTGTGAAGGCCTCAAACAACCTAAATGTGGATCAAAGGGAAATATGGGACAGTGAGGAACAATACATTATATCATAGCTACTGCTATCGTTTGGCTATCACGTTTCTTTTAAATCGGGCTATAAATTGAACTTTTCTGACTTGGACATTAAAATCAAACATTCATACAACCCTCTCAGGACAGGAATTATTTAACGGCTAAATTGAGCACTTTTCGTTCTTCAAATTGGCAACAATACTATTTTTCTTTTAGTGCTACATGGAATAAGGTGTAATGACTTTAAAAACAATATACATTTTTATAAATTTGGTCGAAAAGTTGTGATCATGTTCACGTCATTTCGTCACATTACACAATCTTTTCTGAATGCTAAGCCTTAAATTCACGAAGGTTAGGGTGTAACGTTTGTAAAATACTCCCTCTTATTGATGACATGTCGGGTTTGAGACGTGAGTATTTGTAGATTTGAAAAACTTTTTTATAAAGCGTCGGGTAAACTGGACCTGACACTTTGCCAATAAGACGGGGTATTTCACAAATATAACACCCTACCCTTTGTGAGATTAGGGCTAGTATTCACAGTTTGTTGTGTAACATAACGACGTGATGTGAACGTGATCACACAATGGTTCATAGCAAGCCCTGCATTTGCATGTTTGCACAGTTATTACTGATAGGTTATTCAACAAAAATTACCACAGAAAAACTGTAGAATTTGAGTATACATGTAGACAGCTTTTCTGTACACCATATGTTTATTAACAGAATTATAACCAAGGCAGAAATATGAATCATTCATTCTGATGAGTTTAAGCTTACTGCAAGTAATGATAGGATACATTCTAAAGGGCAACAGAAGACTTTCAGTTTCCAGACTTATCATGAACTAATACTGACTTATCTAAACTTACAATGGCTTATCATAAACTTGCAATAACCTATCATGAACTAAAAATGACTTTAGTAAATGAAGAAGTTTAATGGGAGGAATTTTTTTTAAAATTTGTACACAAATTTTTTAGGCATGATTTTTTAGGTGTGATTGTGACTTTCATTACAGATCGAGCATATGATGTTTAACACTGGGAGTAATGCATTTGTTTACATATATTACAAAAAAAAATATTAAAATGACTTATCATGAATTTACAATGACTAATCATGAACTAGCAGTAACTTATCATGAACTTGTGATAACTTATCATGAACTTATACAATGACTTATAAATCATGAACTTGCAATAACTTACCATGAACTTATACAATGACTTATCATGAATTTGCAATAACGTATCATAAACTTGCAATAACTTTTCATGAATTTGCAATAACTTATCATGAACTTATACAATGACTTATCATGAACTTGCAATAGCTTTTCATGAATTTGCAATAACTTTTCATGAATTTGCAATAACTTTTCATGAATTTGCAATAACTTATCATGAATTTGCAATAACTTATCATAAACTTATACAATGGCTTATCATGAACCTGCAATAACTTATCATGAATTTGCAATAACTTATCATGAACTTATACAATGACTTATCATGAACTTACAATAACTTATCATAAACTTGCAACACCTTATCATAAGCTTACCTGAAGACTGACACCTTGCCATCTTTCTCCTGGACTGTTCCAAAGTTTTTCACCAAACTGTCGCTGGATTCATTCAGTAACACAGACAGCTATTAAGGGATTGAGAGAGATAAACGAATTGAAAAGGATTTATCAAAAGTTATATAAGTTAAAGTTATAGAGGTTATAAAGTCTAATATCCTTCACATCTGAGTACGTGTAGGACTTTTATTGCTCAAAGCGGTCTTTTTTCATCCCACCTTGCCTCTCATTTATACTTTAAAAAAACTACTGTGGTTTGCAGTGCCATATGTGAACTTATCAGTGTGAATATTCTCTTTGAAAATATCTCATGCTTAATCTATACATATGCTACACCTGTATGTCAAAAGTTATTCTCACAAGTTTACTTTTGAAAATTGTTAAAAGCCTTAGTGGCGCAGACGTGGTGTGCAGACCCCCTACTGGATCCTTGCATCTCCTATCATATAAAATGCAAGAATAATATGGTCATGAAATTGGGGATGCTGCATTAAATTTCATAACACTGCATGTCACTATTTCATATTTCCAATAATATGATGAATGAAGTTATTCCTTCAAAGATACCTGTTTCATCTTAACTGCACTGAAGGTTGGTGTAATCACATTCCTCACATCTTTCCAGTGTTGATCCCTCAGTCCTGATACTGCCTTGTCAAATGGCCGTGATTTTAACACAAATTGCTGCGGGCAGAGGTATACAAGAATCAGTTTTAATTTACTGACATCAGCATGCAAAAATGCAAA
Source organism: Heliocidaris erythrogramma (assembly GCA_025617745.1). NCBI lineage: Eukaryota > Metazoa > Echinodermata > Echinoidea > Camarodonta > Echinometridae > Heliocidaris > Heliocidaris erythrogramma. The sequence goes on along the minus strand of CM046855.1, from coordinate 10,641,730 downwards.
ATAGTAGAGAAAAAAAATCTACGCCAATTAAAAATTTACTGGAATACAAAACTTCCATGCAATAGGCCCTAAAGAGAGCTGCTGAATATTTCTCTTGCCAAAAAGAAGCCATTCTAATTGTTCATACATGAACAAAAAGAGGATTTCAAATTAGAGTATTTTTCTAATAGTGGCGATTGAGTTCTCGAAAAGACTTCTAACAGCTGGTTTCTTGCATCACAAGAAAGAAGGATCTGATTCAGTGTGTTTCAGATAATGTATTCTCACCAATTATGACAAGCAGTATACATGAAAAGCAATACATGTTCAATTGTTACATATACCTTGTGATTCATGAACTTGCTGAAGTTCTTCACTGTGATGTCCTTCACCATGTCAAGGTCACTTACAAAAATCACAGTCTGAGAGAACAAGAAAGTGCTGGAAATACACACATAAAATACGCTTGATCATTAAACTGAATTTGAGTCTAAAATACATATTACACATACACTAAACAAACACACATTGGTTAGGAACAGATGAATACTATTTAAAATATAACACACTTTGAGAATAGTCCTTTTTTAATAGATAGACAGATAAATGCTTTATTGATAAAGAGCAAATTATCATAGCAGCAAAGCTGGATTGCAATTATTCTACATGTACAAGGACCAAAGTGCATACATAAAATGATAATCAGCAGTTTTCAAAAATAACATAAAAATCAACAAAAAATATTTTGTACCAAACCATAATTTGTTCTTAAAGCCCGCCTCACACTGTGCGATTTCCTGCGATATCGCCTCGCATCGCAGGAAATCGCACGATATCGTGCAGTGTGAGACGTCTTGCGACGCAACAGCTTGCGATTTTCCCAATATCGCAAGCAATCGCCTCGCATCGCAGGGTTTTGAACATGTTCAAAAATTTTGTTGCGATGCGATGCGATGCGATGCGATTTCCATCTAGTGGACAGAGGAACAACGGATAAAGGGCAGGAGGTTCTCCTTCAAATGTGGCAGGATAGCCGGATAGGCCATCATTATTTAACATCAGCCTGCCGGCCTATCACAATCGCGTGACAAAAGACAGAATGAAGACGGAAACATGCTACGAGATTGGATGTAACCGTAAGTAATTTGATGAAATTGTGCACTATGCATTTTTTATCGCACAAATTTTTTGCATATGTAGTCCCGTACGTAGGATTTAATTGGAGTGTGATTTCATCGTTTTGCGCAGTGCAGGAATGCAATGCCAATGGGTCGAACTCGAAGATCTGACTTGAGTATGGCTGTCACTTTGGATGGGAATTTTACCCTGAAAAATTTAACTTTATCGTTTTGGCGAACCTCCTTTGGTCTGGGATTCTCATTGCCAAATCATACCAGAACTTGAAGTCTGATGCACACATTTGTACATTATAAATTATCTAGGCCTAAGATCATGAAGATTAACTAATTGTGGGACGCTTTGAGTAGACTTAGGCCTACTTTGTAACTCTAATTAAATCTAATTGAAATCCAAAAACGGAATCTAATTAACCTAAAACTATAATAGTAAAGTAAAACAAATTAAAGTAAAACAAAGAAAGTTACAAGGCACTAGATTTAAATTACTAAGGCCTAGAGATAAATAAATGTAAAAACCCCATGCATATTACTGACCTCTAACTCTAAGTTACTCTAGTCTAAGTCTAACTTTTTTAGGGACTACTATTTGAAGGTCATTATTGCCCCGAAATTCGGAGTCCTTTCATCTCAATTCTAACCCACAAAGTACACTCAACAGCGGCAGAAGCAGTGACAAGAGTAACCCTACACATCCCTGTCTCGCCATCTGGTCGGGCTATGACATGAGTTGTACTTAGGCCTACTAGTAGTCTAGGTCTAGTCTACGTTGTTGGCACAAGAAGAGGAATTATGTTTTTACATAAATAATAAATAAGAAGTTAAAATTGCCTCGTCTAACTCTAAGTTAGAAGAGAGAGAGTTGCAGCTGGCAGCTGGCCGAAGAAGTACGGTATGTACGGTTATTAATATTATTTGGCCCCCAGGGCGCTGGACCGACGCTTGCCTCGTTTCGGTACCTCGTTTCGGTACCTCAACTTCCCTGAGATATGGGCTCGGCAGCCATGTCCATCAGTGCTTTATACATGCGTCGTAAACAGCATACAAATTTTAGGTAGCTGCTTTTCTTAGTATTTTTTTCTCAATATATAGATGTATTAGATCCATAATATTTTTAAAAATTTCCCCTCTCTTCTACTGTAGGATTCTTTGCCATGCTGGATAAATGGATTTTATTTATATTAATTAATAGGCCGATATATATTGTGCCTCTCAGTTTTTGCACTCTACTATTCAATTCAATTCAATTCAAGTTTATTTTCATTTCATCAGAATCATACAATATTTTATAAAGTATATAACAGAATAAGATACGAGAATGACTTTTAGTTGACATCACGAAATTCATTATGTAGAATTATTGTACAAGAAATCAAAAGATTGTACCCTATTGAAAATTTTCTGAAGATTTTCTGAAGAAATGGAGGGATCCACTGAAAAGCATTGCTTGTAGATTGTGGAACCCTCTGAATAATATTACCTTTAATACTAAACATAGTAAAAAAAAGACTATTATATATCTAAACTACAACTATCAGTAATTGTATGTATTAATATAAACTACTGATTAAGGATATTCACCAACAGAAACATGACGCAAGACAATTGACAATGAGATCAGAATTAACAATGAGATCAGAATATTATCCACAGCTCACCCAATACTAAGCTGAGTTGAGATGACAGGCAAATTTATTTCAGGTTTTTGCTCAAATTTATGATTAAGGATCAAAGAATTCTTCATTATGCAATTTGTAAGGACTGAAAGTGAGGTTTTGGGTATCATTTACCTTGTTCGCATAACAATTAGTGTTTAAATACTTTTATAGCTGCAATGTATTTTACTTCCCATTATTCAAACATAATCTCTTTTTCAGTTAACCCATTGCCTTCTTGAATCAGGTGGGTCCTGTATCAAGTTTTGAGCAAACTTTAGGGAATAAGAGAATTCAGCAGTCAACAGCTACATGTTAATACTTTGAAAGTTATTGTGAGATCTACTTTATATGATCATGATTATGTTGTACTATTTGTTTCAGAATATTCATATTGATAAGTTAAGAATGTATTTTAAAATGTCATAAATCACAAGTAAGCTGGCTACTGATGTCAAGAATGTAAGAAAGTTTGTAACATGTTTCTGGCTTTTGTTCCCCCACTTATTTTTTTGCATAGCTCATTTTCTAATTGAAACTTATTTTACTATCTTTTCATAGGATTTTTCAAGCTGTCTCTTGGAAGCTGTTCTGCAAGCAGTATACCATCTCATGAGAAACGCAGTGCTATCAACCCTCGATCTTTCCCACAATGCACGCACTGTAATGTCAAAGAAATTGCCTTAGAAAAGTTACTGGTAAGAATTGTTTTTGAAAACAGACTTTTAAAGAAAATTATAACTTGTCATGCAGGTTCCTTTTTTTAACTTTTACCTTGTCTTGTTTCTTTTATTTTGATTGAATTTACTTGTTCAAAAGGATATTCGTATAATTTGCAGAGAAATTTCATTCAAATAAAATGCTTAATTTTGATTTAATCTGTCAAAACATATTTTTATAAATGAATAGATTTTCATTTTAATTGCAATTGCACAAAATTATTTTGAATGATTTGCATTCAGGCTGAGCGAAGCAAAGAAATCTCTTAATCAGTTTTTATTCTTTGTCAAACATCTATCCAGTAAAGTGTATTGAAGTACAGTATAATGCTGATAATTTGTTTGCTGTTTGATTTAAGCCGGGAAATGTAATTAACTCTTAGTTACATTTCCCTGATTTAAGCCAATGAGAATTAGTTTGATTGTAGAGTAATCAAGGGTGTTACTAAACTGATGGATTTAGTTAATGTACCCTTTGTTTCTTTTTATTATTAGCTCTTTATTACTTATCATTGTACCTCTCATGTTTTATTAATGAAGCTGTAAACATCAGATGAAATCTACCAGATGACCATCCTATAGAAGCTATAAATGCCTCACACAATATCCACCTTGCCAGAGAGTTTCTATGAACTGTCATCCCTCAGAATTTTAGATTTGAGTGACAATGAAATCACAGGTATGTTCTCTTATTTCTCACTCATATGTCTGAATAAATATGAAATGTGAATACATGAATAGTAAGGATTGAAAACCAGGAATGAATTCAGCTTGTGCTGGACTTTGCTGGATTTCTGTCTTGTATCGAGCAAAACAAAATTCCCTATTTATTCCCGGTAATTATGATTTTTGGAATCCAGCTGCCAGCCCTTCCCAGGTAAATTACATCCAGGGTTATAACATTATTTAGTCCAAAAGGGGGCTGCAGGAAAAAAAAAATCCTCAAAAAGCCCTTTTATGTCTTTGTTTTTCTCTAAGGGTGGGGGGAGGGGGGAATCTGCCTGCATGTATGTTTGAGTAATACTGGCATCCATAATTTCATGATTCACAAATTTAAATCCATATTTGAATAATAATAAGAACAAATGAAATGACAATACATTTGGTTTTTCTATCAATGAAAAATTAAATACCGTACATGAATTTCAAGCAAATGTGTTGATAAATAAGAACATCTATTTTGATCCCTCGATTTCCTTGCAGATCTGGATGCAAGCAACTCTTTGGCATGTCTGTCATTGAAGAAATCAACTTGGAGCACAATCCCATACCTGGTGATACCTACTCAGAACTGTTACAACATCAAACCGTAAATATCTGAGCCGTCTCCTTCAGATCATATGGATTGAAGGTGGTATTTTCTTTGGTCAATCCCCCCCATCACCCCCACACTTGGAAATTATGTTGTCTGCAAACACAGACCCTAATTTGACACTTAATCAGAAATTCATTGTCTTGAGAGAAGCCTAATTCAGCTACCTTCTGGTCATGTCAGGAGCAGCTATAGTACATGACATATGGTAGTCTTACAGTGCAGACACTCTTTTACAACTGACCAGGGTTTCTGCATGCAAACTATCAGTATAGGGCCATTCACAAACAGGGCAATGTTGATTTTCGAAAATCGGTACTAGTTTTTGAGACATTATTCAAAGCTTTTTATGTATGTGGACATGAAATCTCTGAAAATAGTGAGATTCTAGTTATTCAAATTGTCATTACTAACTTTACAGTTAAATTACTTTGCAGGCACAAAACTTTGTCAATTAGCATAATTCAATATCCAGATTTGACCCCTCATAGTTCATAAGGCTTTCCTATACTAAAGGTTTTCTTGACACAGACAGTGACATAGCCAGCATATGGTGAAAGCCTATACCCCTTGGCTCCAACTATTTGGAGACGATTCCACTGTCCTGATCAACAGCCTCCAAACCAACTTTGACGTACCCTGGTTTAAAACTGAATCCTGTCTTTCAGATGGCATTTTTATTTCCCCCAAAGTAAATAATCATGTCTGAACAGTCTGATTAATATGTGTCTGTAAAAACCCACTTGTAAACATTGGTGCAATCATAGCTAACAGAAGCAGTGGCAGATTTAGGGGGGGGGGGCACATCCGGCCCGTACCCCCACCCTTTTTGGAAGAAAAATGTGCATTGTGCCTCCCTTTTTAGAACGGAAACCTTTCTATTATATGATAATTGTATTGTTTGTTATACAGTATACTATATATTGATGATTTAAGCAAAATTTGCATTTGAAAAATGTAGTTACTTGAAAATTGGGAGATGAAACGTTTTTATTTTCAACAAATCATGTGAACTACTGAGAATCCATGAAATAAATGTACAATCAGGAACAACATCTAATAGCACAACTCTCTGTCTCAGCTAGTTGTGATTCAAATGGAAAAAAACACCAAATCCATGCATGAGCAGGGGAAAACAAAATTGCCTCATCAAAATGATTGTCTTTCAATTACATGTATTTTTCTTTTGTTGGGGGGGGGGGTAAACTATGGTTTCATTACATGTTACAGGTTTTTAATAATTACTGGATTTCTTTTCTGTTTGTATTGCTGAAAGAAGAAAAAAATATTCTAGTGTGCTTGCACTTCCTTCATACAATCTTGTATTATATGACTGGAAGGCATTCTATGCAATGCATTTTGTTTAGCCTCTGCTATAAAAAGAAAGTGCGAATTGTAATTCTTTAGTTGTCAGACAAGTATAATAATGATTAACAATTAACAATCTTGTGAAATGAAATTTAAATTTGGGTTTATTGGAATACAAAATTTGTATTTCATATTTAATAATAGGTTAACTATTATGTATGTATAAACTGTACTTTAAAAAAACATGTTTATAGATTTGATAAATAATTGTCGATTTTTTTTTCTTCATTCATAACCAGAATATTTATATAAATAAGGATTCACAACTTCAACAAACTGAATATTTGTATACAACTTGCTAAATGGCATCAATTTCCAATTTGGTTTCTAGCAGAAAGAAAAAACACAAAACCCACTCAGTATTATTCACCCGCTTGTACCATATTTGGGTTATTTAGAGTTTCGCTCTAATAGAAGACCTCAAAAAAGTGCTTTCCAAATGTCAACATAAGATATGATTGCTTATATCATGTTTGTGCAGAAATATAATTTGATATTTTCGAATCATTGATAATGAAAAAGGCGAGAATGAAAAAAGTGAGAGGGGGAAAAGGATACAGAAACATATGAAGGAATTTTATTTAATACTGGATCTACGATTATATATGGTGTGTTCTCATGAAAGTGAATATACATGTTATGTAAATTTTGATCAAGAAATGATATTATATTTGTATAGCTAATTTGTGTTAAGATACTATTTAAGATCATGATGTGCATAAAACAAGTAAAAAATGGTTGACAATGACAAATATTGAAATGCTCCCCCAGGCCAGATATACAATTATGTTTGCATTTCAGGAAAATGGACCTTGTGTGTTTACTGGAACTATGCTTGACTCACTGTAAGCACATTCTCTCTCTCTCTCTCTCCCTTCCCTCTTTCTTTCTGTCTTTTCTTTTCTTTTATCAAAATCATTTCATTTGTATTTCCCATAAAATAGAGTAACTTTTCTTTAACATGCAGCTTTCATCTTGCTATTGTAAGGGATATTCAGCACGTCTCCAATAAAGATGCATGATACCTATGTCACTAACAGCTTGGTGTTTCACTCAGTCCTATGTGAATATTGTTTACTGAGAGGGGATGTGAGAGAGTTCCAGAGAGAGTGAGAGAGGGGGAGGGAGTGGAAATAATTATAGTTCTAATAGTCATTGAGAAATATTAAGAGAGCAATAGCGGGGGACAGGAGAGAGAAAGTGATGTGGAGATTCGAGAAAAGATAAGAGAAGCAAAGAAAGAATGATATAGATAGAGAACGGGGGAGGGGCAAAGATCAGGGCACATCCAAACTTTTAAAGGGGCGGGGCACACACAGAAAATACCTGACAATCAAACAGAAGAAAAAATAAAACGATGAATGCTCGGAAACCATTACCCTATTAAACCCATACTAATGATGAAATAACGCCCAGAGCAATTGTCACAGAAGCAAATGCCGGATCACCGCTTAATTAAAACAATGAACTGATTCTATTATAATTCATACCATTGGCGGATCGGGGCGGGGGGCACTTCCTGCCCGTGCCCCCCCCCCCCCCCCCTTTGGAAGCAAAGTATGCATTTTGACCATAGACGATCCGCCATTTTCTTACTGAGCGAATTTTGAAGGTTTGGCGAAAATTTGTCGCCCCCCCCCCCTTCCACTGAGCAACTTTTCGAGAAGCTGGCGAGAACCAAAAAAATAGGGTCTACTTTTTACTCAATCCTGGATCCGCCCCTGATTCATATTATCAATATTTCATTCTGCCAATAAAAAACCAACAAATCGGTGAATCCAAAATAAACAGAGTTCAAGAGAAGTCAAATGGATGTCGGGGAAAAATAACTCGATTAACTAAATAACTATAACCCGAAGTTCATCTTTTCTTTTCCAATCCATCTAACTTTATGGTAGAATAAAAATGTATCTCTCCCCTAAATGTTGGTTACCTCATTTATAATTATAAGTCTCTATAATAATTTCAATTACTACATAGGCTACACATTCGTTACACATGCGTTTCATGTCATTTTTATTTAAAAAACATAATTACCTTTCAAGTTTTAGGAATTTTGTTTACGTGTGTCAGTTAATACAAATCGCGTTATCAGTAATAAAGTACGCATGCGCGAAATGCTAAAATCGCACAGTGTGAGACATGAATCGCAGATCCTGTGGTAGCCTGCGATGGCCTGCGATATCGCTTTGCATCGCATCGCATCGCATCGCAAGTGATCGCTTGAAAAATCGCACAGTGTGAGGCGGGCTTAATGAACTAATATGACATTTCATTAATTACCATAGGTCATTGATTTGATAAAGGAAATATCCAAAATTTAAAAGCAATAGATGATAATATTCATAGATCTGTTATTAATTGGAATTGTGACTGATTTACCATGGACATACCATGAATACAGGAAACTAGAATTCTGACAACAAAACTTACCCAAAGACGCTTCCATACTTCTTGACATATTCTTGACTTTTTTTGTGGAATCCCTGCAATATGATAGAGAATCAAAAGAATGGTTACCACATGTCATGGTGCTATTATTGTGTACATGCATGTACCAGTGCTAAAATCAATTTATACAGGCTTTTATTTATCCAGGGATACACACATAACATTTACAGTCAAATATGTCTAAGAGGATAACCTCTTTGTAAAGGCAACCTGTCATTGTGGTCATCTAAGTTTCTTCCTAGAACTACAAAGAAATATGTGTTGTAGAATCGGTCTATAAAACCATCTGTCTGCAGTGGCTATACTTTATCTGTTTTCCTTAGATTGCCTTAAAACAGTGCATTAAAAAAAAGTATACCCAACTGTGGTAGCTTCTAATCAAAAAGTTATAACCAATTATTTAAAATTATTTCATGGTGAAGAGTAACTTGTTTCCTGTCCAATAATACATCATTAATGACTTTTCTGCAATGGATGACTGAGAACCAGTGTTTTTAATAAGTTTTGTCAAAATCTCCTTGTACCAAGTTTGGGCTGAAGCAAAGAAGTGGGTCACACCATATGACTGTGTTACTTTAGTCCATTAAAAATCATTTTAAAAGTTGAATTCTCTTTCAAGCTTCAATGCTTCATTGTTTAAAGCGACCCAGTGCATCTAAGCCTTCACATGACCTTGTTTTCATCCATATGATAATCTCAATTTATTTTAACAGCCTTCTAACTGCTTGTCTCATGATAACTAAGCGTAAGGTGTTATTCTCGATTAGTGCATGAACTCATTTGAAGGTCAATGTATAGTTTTGGTAAGCCCTCAAAAACTTTTCGTCAGATTTCTTAGATATTTGTTGATAAATAGCAAGATACTAGCAATACTAAGACACTGTGAAGATTTCGCCTCCTAAAGTTTAATATTAAACAAATGAGAGGCAAAAAAATTATTTATAATTGATGGCAGCATGTAGTATACACCATACATACACGTGTAAAACCAATGAGTATACGACATACAGTGACACACGTGCTATCTCTATGCAAATCCCCAAGATTGTTGTCGGGAAGCTGTCGGGCTGGAAAGGTCCTAGCGTATGGCAGTGCTCTAGCATTCCTTACAGATATTTACACTGAAATTCACCAGAAATCTTAATGGAATACCAAATGCTCCCTTACAAACATCTTTTGATACAAGGAGAAGAACTTAAGTTATATTTTAACACATTTCTGTCCAATTTCCTTTTTGCTACCAATACTGCAGTGTACATGCGCTTTAAAGACAGAAAAAATACCAGGAAGGATAAAACTGTGTTAATCATTTCCAAAATAACTGATAATAAACTTACATTTAAAAAAAATGAGCTTCCCAAATAAACTTTGTCCATTTGAATGACTCAATAAAAAGGCTTTCTTAAATAAGGGATGCGGATAAAATCAAGATTGTGTCATCATGGGAAAGAAAATATCATAAATTTTGCTTGTAGTAAGCCTTTCATTAAGTTTTGAGTTGACTTTAACATCTTTTCTATTCACAAAATCAATTGATATTAACTAAGCAATTGTTTTCAAACCAAAATAACAAATGCATAATTGGTTTTGACTCACATTCCTAATTCGTTGCCTCAGCCAAAACCTGATACACAAGGATTTTGACAATACTTTTTGAAAAGCCTGCTGCTCAGTCATCTGTTGCAGCAAAGTTATGAATAAGGTATCATTGGGCAGAATATAAGTTGTCTTTTACTATAAAATAGATTTTAAGCCCATGCAGGTTATAACACTTTAATTAGAAGCTACTATTAAAATTTGGGTATACTTTTTTATATGCTCTGTATAAGAACTTGACTACATATTAGTAGATCTCTTTTTACGTGTTTTCATTCACACTTACCTTACTCACCTAAAAGGAAAGTCATTTTAACTCTCCCCCACTCTTTTTACAGTGTCACATTATAGTTTAAAGAAAGGAATGGTCAATCCAGCAAATCAGTTCCATTAAATTGCTTTTGCTGATAAGATATCATCTCAATACAGTGCAAAAACACATTCATTTTAACATTATATTACTATGGAGAGGAGGGGGGAACCATGTTTTTCCCTTAAACATATTTGGGTAAAATTGACTATATACTTCATTGCCTTGTCTGCAGCAGATTTGCAAGTCTTTCCTACATGTATCTTTTACACCAGATCAAATCATCTGTCAAGAGGCTACAGAACATTTTGTAGTCTTCAAAATACATTGGAAAGACCACTCACTTTGTTAATTTCTTTTTCTTTTTCTTTTAATTTATTCATTAATTTATTTTTATTTATTTTGTTTATTATTATTATTTTGTTTGTTTTCTTTTTAATTTTATTTTTTTCATTTTTTTAAAATCTATTTTTTAATTTTTTTAAAATTATTTTATTATTTTTTTTATTTTTCTTTTAATTTTTTATTTATTTATTTTTTTTTTTTAATTTATTTTTTATTTATTTTTTTTTTGGGGGGGGGGGGGGTTCAAGACTACAAAAAGTTTTTAAAAAATGGCTTTCATTAACATCAATGAAAGTGAAAAAACAGGAACATGGAACACCAGTATTTACAAGTTTGACTAATATTGCAGGCTGCATTTCAATGAAATATTTGGCACAAAACTGACCTTCTATTAGACAGAACTGACAAGGGGAATGAAAGGCAACAAATATTAGCCTATAATTATGTAGATAATTGTCAACCTATTACAAATATCTTGAAATTACTCATATTTGATTATTTAATAAGGAGAACAGTGTCTCCAAAAGTTGCAGTTTCCTTGCTAGACATTATCCCATGGGGGCTGCCATTTTCTTTACAAAGTAATGTCAGAGCAATTCTATTTGTGAGATACCCACTGACCTGTACACTAGCTACAATGACACTCATGATCACCTGTGGAATGCATGACACTGGATTTTCTCATAATAAGCCATTTTTGCAGTCATGTACATTCAAATGAAGATACTTCTCTCCTGTCATATAACATTATTTGTGTCAAGATATTTGGTTTCTTTTGTTAAGCAGGATTTGGCATGCACAAGTTGTTGCTTGGTCAGACAAAGGTTTGTCAATTCTTCAAAGAAGTGACAAAGACCTGCTCTCAGATATCACCTGTGTGAGACAATGGGGTACCAAGATGGCTGCCATTTTGCATTGGTGGCTTTAGTTGTACAATAGCTATTCATTATGCAACATCACATCCATGTGTACAGGAAAATGGACACGTACGACTATGACATCCAGTTTTTCAAAATGGCAGCCCCCATGGAATAATATCTAGCCAGGCGCGGCTCTACACCCCAATTAACGTCTTTGTAAAGTCGTCAAAGCTTTTGAATTCCTAACGGCTATCGAAGCCCTCCGCTGAGCGAGGGGCAGAAATCCTCGAAAATTCACATTCTCGTATCTCCCTCATTCGGGCCTTAAATTTCATGAAAATTCCAGAGTAGATAGGAAATGAGGATATTATGCTTCATATTAATTTTCACTGAAAATGGATGAGTATTTTTTGAGATACAAGTACTTTTCTGTGTCAGAGGGCCAAGAAATGAGGTTTTGTTTTTTTCCCCGACACAAGTCTGGGACGAAATGAATATGCAAACAAATAACATATTGCTAAACTTTAAACTCCAGTCTCACTCCCTGGGCAGTTTCAAGTTTGCGCAGTTAGTAGTTTTGTGTAAAACTGCATGCCATCAAAAATCGAAGACTTAACGTGAAAAATACTGAAATCCTTGCAATCTGATTGGCTGAAAACAAATTTGTCGGTAACAATCACTGACAAGACACTCGAGTTGAAACCATCCTGCATGCACCGCTATACGTGGGACTACACGCGAAGAACGGTAGAGGGTTCATGAATGCATTGCCTTCGATTTTTTCCCGACATAACCGTTCGACGAATGATTATGAAAAGATATTTTGAGGATCCCCTCAATATACTTTGATTTTTCATATGTGAAAGTTTTGATCTTGCGCAATGAGAGCAAATGTGAAAAATAATGCTACATTTTCAGACTTAAAAAAAAAAATATGGCTCCTCATTTCTCCAAGTTTTCACAAATTAAAAAATGATTTGACTACGAGTGATACTAATTATGGGTTAGAGCAAGTCTTATTCTGGAATTTGACGTTTAGTTCATTTCATTTGGTTGTTTCTAGGGCGAGATTTCACAATTTAGCTGAGACTCTTCGGTAGTGGTTTTACGTAAACAACTTGTTTATTTTATGCAAATTAAGCAGGAAGGAGCGAAAGCTTTTGGGCAGTTAATTGCAGTGTAGAGCCGCGACTGTAGCAAGGAATCTGCCAACTTTAGAGAGATTGTTCTCCTCACTGAGTAATCAAATAGGAGTATTTTCAAGATATTTTGAACAGGCTGACAATTTTCCACATGATTATCAGGTAATGTTTGTTGAGTTTCATTCTCCTTTAAACATTACAGCCAATAAAATTTGCATTTATCTTAATGAATTCTATTTCAACAAATTATGGTAATCAAGAATAAAGGAAATTAAATACTTACATTAAAGAAGTCTATATTCCCCACCAGAGGAAGAGGAATAGGCCCCTTGATCCCTTTCCGCTTGAAAAATGTCAGGTGCCAAATTTCACGCCTTTATTAGGAGACAAAGAGATGTTTGTGTCTTAATGAAAGAAATTTAAACTTGTTAAACATCTGCAATCTGTCTAGCAGAAAGAAATACTGATCAGAACTACAACACTGCATTAGCTGTGTTTGAAAATTATTGAGATTGATATTTGACGATTCATTTGAGCTGACTGTTAAGAAAACAATTAGCAAATAGAAGACCTTGACTTCTAAAAGGCTCCAGCAAGCACAAGAAATTGGTTTTTAAACCAGGACCTTCTGGGTACACGACCACTGCACTCAGGGGCAGATCCACAATTTTCTAAGGGGGGGGGGGGGCACACAAATGTCTGAAAATTTTCTGGCAAGCAAAAAAAAAGGGGAAAAAGGTAATCAGTTCAAAATAGCAGGGGGTACAATGCATACTTTTCTTTCAAACAGGGGGGGGGGGGGCATGGGCCGGAATTGCCCCCCCCCCCTCCCTAAATCCACAACTGACTGCACTACAAATATGTGGATCTCCCTGCCAGAAAACAGTACGTTGAAATCCAGCAACAAATTGACTGATGCAAAAAAAGATGACTTAGAAATTGGAATAAAAACTTTTTGGTAAGGGGGATGGTGTATTGTCATTCTATCAATTGCCAAATAGTGGAGTTACAATTTTCCTGAAATGAATTTTTACCAAAATGTTCTTGAGTGACATGTAGAAAAATTAAGTCATATTTTGGCTATTGCATCAATTTTTTTCACACATCATAAATCACGCGGTTGCTAGTGACATGTGAATTATAATTCTAATTTTAGCCAAGAACCTCCCTAAAATTGCTGTTTTTAATACAAGAAAATGCCCCTTCTGACAAAGTGCCTCTTTTCACTTTTCAAAATGTTTCTTATCAAATGTTCCTCTCAAAAAGTGACAACCATAGCAATAGTGATAATGTACAGCTAATATGCACTTATGTACATGTATGCCTCTGGTGCGTAAAAAGTTAAGATGTGATTAAATGCACATAGTTTTATACGGCAATGACGTTGATGTGCACATCGAGATGTGCATTACACTGTTTGTTTGCGTTTATGTGAAATCATTCAATGAAGAAAAATGGCTGTCTCTATGACTGTGCTACTCTTGGCGTATTGATCGGGTTTGCCTATCTATTAAACCTATCTCTCAAATTTATATTCATACTGACGACCTATTTTTTAAAACAAATAGTACATGTTTTGAAGCTTGTGCACTAGTGATATGCACTGCACTCGTCACAATGAGACGGATAATGAACTCAAGAAGTCTCATTCATTTAATATTCAATTGTGACTTTACCTTTAAGCTGTTCATATTCACTATACATGTACAATACTTGCAAACATGAATTATTTATATAGTTCATAGTTAGTTCATTTATTTCCTTCTTTCACAATCATTTGTATATAGATTATTAAATAAGTTACAGGAATATCAGATCATCAACATACATAATTTGAAGTGCAATATTTAGTCACTATAAAAACTCTTGTCTTTAACAAAAGAAATTCTATTAACAGTTACTTATGCAGGGGCCTGGGAACGATTTTGTTTACAAACATGAGCCCCAGGGGGCACGACGCTCACCTGAGGTGGATCAATTCACATCTGGTACATGTTTTCTCTAGCACCACCAGGAGATATGTTAGAAATTGAAACAACTAGGAGGATGTACATGAGATGATGTTAGAAATTAACATAATTCCCCCCCCCCACCCCTCCAGTATGTTACCCCCACAGACCCCCTATAGGGCCACCCAGAAAAAATTCATGAACAACTTTCATTTTTCGTCTATAGAGGTATCTCCATACACAATACCAAGTCTGAGCTATTCCTGGTTCTGGAGAAGAAGATGTTTGAAATTTAAATAGCTTTTACACTTGGGGGCCCTCCCCCTGGGCCCCCCTGGGCCCCCCTGGGGGTCACATGTACCATTTTAGCAACTTTGGATCCCCTACCCCTAAGGATGATTCCTACCAAGTTTGGTTGAATTCCGATCATGTGTTTTGGAGAAGATCAGAATGTACATTTTGCCTGACAGCGCCCCCCCCCCCTCCAGTATGTTACCCCCACAGACCCCCTATAGGGCCACTCAGAGAAATTTCATGAACAACATTCATTCTTCATCTATAGAGGTATCTCCATACACAATACCAAGTCTGAGCTATTCCTGGTTCTGGAGAAGAAGATGTTTGAAATTTAAATAGCTTTTACACTTGGGGGCCCTCCCCCTGGGCCCCCCTGGGGGTCACATGTACCATTTTAGCAACTTTGGATCCCCTACCCCTAAGGATGATTCCTACCAAGTTTGGTTGAATTCCGATCATGTGTTTTGGAGAAGATCAGAATGTACATTTTGCCTGGCAGCGCCCCCCCCCCCCCCACCTCCAGTATGTTACCCCCACAGACCCCCTATAGGGCCACTCAGAGAAATTTCATGAACAACATTCATTCTTCATCTATAGAGGTATCTCCATACACAATACCAAGTCTGAGCTATTCCTGGTTCTGGAGAAGAAGATGTTTGAAATTTAAATAGCTTTTACACTTGGGGGCCCTCCCCCTGGGCCCCCCTGGGGGTCACATATACCATTTTAGCAACTTTGGATCCCCTACCCCTAAGGATGATTCCTACCAAGTTTGGTTGAATTCCGATCATGTGTTTTGGAGAAGATCAGAATGTACATTTTGCCTGGCAGCGCCCTCCCCCCTCCAGTATGTTACCCCCACAGACCCCCTATAGGGCCACTCAGAGAAATTTCATGAACAACATTCATTCTTCATCTATAGAGGTATCTCCATACACAATACCAAGTCTGAGCTATTCCTGGTTCTGGAGAAGAAGATGTTTGAAATTTACATAGCTTTTACAATTGGGGGCCTTCCCCCTGGGCCCCCCTGGGGGCCACATGTACCATTTTAGCAACTTTGGGTCCCTTACCCCTAAGGATGATTCCTACCAAGTTTGGTTGAATTCCGATCATGTGTTTTGGAGAAGAAGATCAGAATGTACATTTTGCCTGGCAGCGCCCCCCCCCCCCTCCAGTATGTTACCCCCACAGGGCCCCTTTAGGGCCACTCAGAGAAATTTCATGAACAACATTCATTCTTCATCTATAGAGGTACCTCCATACACAATACCAAGTCTGAGCTATGCCTGGTTCTGGAGAAGAAGATGTTTGAAATTTACATAGCTTTTACAATTGGGGGCCCTCCCCCTGGGCCCCCCTGGGGGCCACATGTACCATTTTAGCAACTTTGGGTCCCCTACCCCTAAGGATGATTCCTACCAAGTTTGGTTGAATTCCGATCATGGGTTTTGGAGAAGAAGATGAAAATGTAAAAAGTTAACGGACGACGGACGACGCACGACGCACGACGGACGACGGACAAATTTCCATCGCAATAGCTCACTCGAGCCTTAGGCTCAGGTGAGCTAAAAAAAGGTCCTCATCATTTTAGTGTCTCTTTTTTAGCTACAGCACCCCCAGCATCCTCAGCCTTCTAGGGGGTGCTGTACACACCCTCCCAGGCCCCTGTACTTATGTATTAAAAGTCACGTTCTTCTACACAAGTCATGAAAGAAAGAGGAGACCTTAACCCTTTGAGTGCGAGCCCGCGCACAGCGATTGTTCTCCCTGTGACGGAGCGATTTCGGTTACATTGCCGGTAATGGGAAATTTGGAGGTGCTTTCTACTTTGATTGCTCATTGTACCTCACTCGGTCATTTTCGTAATTTTTAGTAAATGTAAACATGAAAGGTCAGACTTTTCTCCTTCTAAAAATATAAGTTTTGTTTATCGAAACAAAAAATAAGGTTTGTTATTTTACAGGGGAAAAGCCGTCTTATTTTGTTGAAGCTTCGCTTCCTTCCTTTTCAGTACACTTTCAATACAAATTGCGTAAACGCTGTCGCACACGCGGTTAGATCAAGGTCTGTGATAACTCCTTGGTTCGATCGATACCCGATTCATTGGTCCCCATTGTCGTCTGCTAATGCTCGGGCGATTATCTGCCAAGTCATGCATTGCGCCCTGCATTTTACACGTGTTTCCGACTCATTTTGTAGTCGTATTCTGACCAGCATTGTGACATTATCACACTAAATGCTTTCTATATCACATGTATCAGGGAACTGTTTTTTCAGATGAACATTATTTATTCAATAAGACAAAAATAATCCTATTTACTTTCGAATACATTTCTCATGATTTGTCATAACTATTTGTTTTATTTCTCCCGCTTCATTCGTTTATTTCTCCATCTATCCATCTCTCTTTCAACGCTTTTTTCCCTATGTAGTTGTTTTATCAATAAAACAATTTATTAAAATCATGTACACATATGTGATTTGTTTTGTTTGTAATGGGAAAAAGCTAAATGAATGACAGTGAGTGGAACAAAATAATACTTTATCACATCTCAATGCCGCCTGCTCTCTCTCTCTCTCTCTGAACTTGTCAGGAAGTTCGTGCAATTAAAACTTTGTTTCAGTGCGTTTTATTTCCGCATTGCATGCAATTTTTATTATAAAAGGATGTGGCTATTTATCAGAGTTTGATCGATTTGAAAATAAAAAGAACATCAGAAAGGAGCATGATATCGAGAGTGTAGTAATTGTATGTTTTGAGGAAAATATTGAAACAGAAAGACAAGAGTTGAGTTGGATAATGACAAGAATCATAAACAAACTAAAACGATAAAGAAATATGTTTTTAAAAAATAACAGCGATGGGGGGGGGGGGGGCAATGACAACAATGACGATCGGCGATCCCGATAGCATAGCAATCAATGATGGTAATTTCTTGTCGCCCCCCCTCCCCCTTCCCTGGCCGTGACAAGAAATTGATGATGACAATATATCATGTCAGGACGGTAAATAAACACATTTATGTTAGAAAAAGAAAACGTGTGAGTTTTAAGTTTATTGTAATGTAGGCTTACAGCCAAGTTAATTACCAAATCAATATATCTTTATAGTGATGTTGCAATATCTGCAATAACAGCCCGCCTTCCCCCTTATTATTATTATTTTTTTTTTTTTTACAGCAGATGACGGAATCGGGAATAAAATAAAGATGCATGAAATTAAAGCTTTCAAAGTATGCAATATTATGGTTATCCTTTTGACACAAATCCCAGTCATCAGGATAACCATTTAACGGGCTGTACTGTGAATTTCAAAATGAGCATTAATAATTGGGTTCCCGTAATTCTTGGGGTTGTAGTTTTATCATATTGATAGCGTGGCAGCACATGTTTACAGTTCATTCTTGTATACATGTATTCAGTAGGTCGACCTACGTATACTCTTCTTTCAAAATGCTAATCCTTGTTAGTAGTCCACGGAACTGAGAAAGCGTTTCATTTTGAAAAGGTTCATTGAAATTCATGAATGAAGCGCTGAATTTGCCAATTTCAATTGATATAATCCTTGACCAAGCTCCTTTTATTTTATTTTATTTTATTAACTTGGGTTTTAGAAAAAAGTGAATGGTTCCATTCATCAATGAAGCGCTGAATTGGCCAATTTAAATTTCAATAACCCTTGACCAAGCTCCTTTTATTTTATTTTATGAACTTGGATTTCGGAAAAGAGTAGAATGGTTCATTCATGAATGAAGGGCTGAATTGGCCAATTTCAATTGATATAATCCTTGAGCAAGCTCCTTTTATTTTATCTTATGAACTTGGATTATAAGGAGCAACGTCAAGTTATCAAAGCACATGATGTTTGGAACAGGGAGGCAATTTCTTGTCATTGACCGGGATGGATTGGAGGCGGAGGGGCTCTCTCTCTCTGGCTCTATCTTCCATAGCTCTCATCTAGTACACACTTTCCTAAAAACATTAAAATATAAATACATTTTAAAAAATCAATAAACAACCAATCAAAGGTAGTATAGTTGATGGGTTCACAGCAATTTAATTCCTACGAGAAACAACAAATCATGTGCTTATTTCAAATCAGTTGATGAAAAATGACTTAGATAAAAAATAAATAAGTAAACAACGTCAGGATCGAAGTCGGGAGTGTAAATGTAGTGAATACGCACATAACGTAGCTGTAGCTCATGTGATCGGAGCTCTAGACTATGGAAATAACCAACATGATCGAAGCGGACGCGTATGCGTACGTCTTTATGTATACAAGATTTACGATCCCAAACAAGAATTACGGGTAAGGTTGAAACGAAATCCTATTTTTCTCAATTTTTATCCACGTAACCTCATATTTTTTTTAACAGGTATTGTGAATGAATATATCTACATAATACTACTAAGAATTTTAGCGCATAAGAGCGGATACGGTAGTTAGCTGGAAAACTTTGTCAACATATTAGGCATAAATCTCGGCTTATGTAGAAGCCCTCCGTCACAGACTGAGCACCTCGCTTGGCTTCTGTAGAAGCCCGTCGTCTCCAAAGGGTTAAAGAAGCTGGACCCCAAAGAGAATATAATACATTAATGTTTTCATTACTTTGAAACATTTTTAAAAGTAAAACTACCTTATAAGACTAGAAATAATTACATGTGGGAAATATATTTACAAAAGGGATAGCTTGATATCTAAAAGGGGGAAAATATACAAAAGGATGGAGAGGGGAAAGAGCAAAACAGAACAAAAAACAATAACAAACAGAGAAAAGCTGAGAAAGAAGAAGGTTCCATGTAGGGGGAAAGGATGTTGGTAAAATAGAAGAGAGAGATTGAGGGAATGCGAACTTCAAACATTCACAAGTGACAAAAAAGTACTAACAAACAAAACAAAATGATGCAAGTTGGTTAAGAAATGTTGTCAAGGGCCAGCCTTGAAAAGGGGGGGGGGGGGGGGGGGGGGGAGGGGTAGACAAAGAACCAAGAAAAAAACGTTACTTAGTATCATATGTGATGACGTCATTTTTACATTAAATATTTTCAGCATAATTACTCAATAAATGTAATTTCAGTTTGCTATGAAATACTATGAACTATGAGTACCACCTCTTCACGCACTCGTTCAGCTGTGCATGCACGTAAGGATTGCAACATAACTGAAATTAGCGATCAACTTATATTTCATCCATACCATTGTTACCCTTAATCTGCCCCCATGTACTGTACCAAACCCAGTGTCACTGTGCTAATCCCTATTTGGCCAGCCACTGCCAGGTTCAGATTTGAGGCGCTTATAAGCGCGAACCAACAGTGCAACAATGCAGCGCTGCGGAAGCTATAGTACTATACAAACAAGGTTGAGGCACACAAGCATGGACTAGTGCACATGTACACGGCACTGCTACGCAGATCAGTATACAATATGTTCTGGCATTGTATGGGTTAACTAGAAACTTTTGATAATAAGCAAATAATTACCGTTGGTGAAGGTGATGGGACAAACTATCACTTCTGAGGCGATCTGGATGTAGGTATCTTTAATTTCCGAAGCGAAGATGAGGAAATATAGCATTATACATTCAGATCGCCGAGGAAGTGATAGTACATGTACGTCTCATCGCCTGAAATCCACATCTGAAACATTTAACTGGTACGAAAAAGACAATTATTGTCTACTTCTCAAAAAAAACATTTAGGATTTAGGCCCAAATAAATTCACAAAAGATGTTAAAACCACCATAAACCCCCAATAAACCCCCAATAAACAGGACCCCTACCCGGGTACGCACAATTGTTTTATCATTTTAAGCATGCGATTGGGCAATGCGCGCTTATTTTAGTATGCCTATGGAGCTATTCGTAAAGGTCATGCACTTTTCATTTTGACTATTCGTAGAGGTCACACACTTTCATTAATAAATATTGATAACGCATTGTGTAATGGACTGAAGAGATCAGCAAAACACATAAGTACTATTCCGTCAAGGTCACGAACTTTTCTTCTTGGGTCGGTTGATATGGGAAAACTATGTTTTATCACTTGATTACCTTTTGACAAATCTAACAGCAAGATTCTTAGTATATGGAATATACATGTAACATATCATAATAGGCCCTATAATAAGATATTATACAAATATATACTGTCATGAGAGGGTCTGGTTGGAAATATGGTCCTTGAGGTGACGTGAACCAAGACTATTTTCATGAAAATGGTTGTCTTCATGTCACCGAGGGTACCATAGTTTAACCTGAGACCCGAATGTAGGCAGTATTATATATTTGGTTTATATCCATCACCTTGAACAAAAGCCTAATTTAATTCTACTCGTCTAATTGATCATCTGCACTGTAGGTTTATGATCGACTGCACACGTACACACGTATACACACACAGTTTGAAGAAGGGATGAATATGCGGGAATATCAAACGTGTCATGATGACATCATCACGCACCGGTGCATGCCTAAAACAATAGATACGCGCAAATGAATGTCGTCACAATGTAGTACGCGCTCAGGCTGAGCAGTTGCATTTTTTTGGTTCCTTCGCGTTGCGAGTCGTTGGGGGGGGGGAGGGGCCAGGAAAACAAATAGTTCATTTTTTCCCTCTGATGATGGGAAGAGAAAAAAACTATTCGATGACGTCAGCAGGAAAAATGAACTAGAAGGCAGGAAACAGCTTTTGTGTTAAAACTATTCATTTTCTTGTTGTGTACACTCCCAATGCAACAACCTTACGATGAGGGATATAAATGGTATAATTAATAATATAATTATCATCACATTCTATTTTTAATATTATTTTCATCTTTATCATTATTACTATAGTATTATTATTATATTACTATTATTTCATTGTCAGTATCATTATTACTATTATCATTTTTATTACTGTTATAATTATCATCTCATTATATTATTACAAATATAAGGCCTGTTATCTATCAATAATTATTTTTATCAGTATAATTCTTTAAAATCATTATTATAATTAATTTTATTATAATTAATATGATCATGATCATCATAATCAATATTTCTACAGTTGCATGAAACTTACCATTAACGGTCATAGAGGGTCTATACTCATAGCAGAGGCCGCCAAGTGTTTTTGAAAGTGTGGGGTCTGATTTGATTTCACTCATTAATGACAATTTTCGAACCTTTTTTCCAAGATTTTATGAAATGTGTCTACTCAAAAAAGTCGGGGGACTGCAGCCCCCCCCCCACAGTTCTGCGGCCCATGCATATAGTATAGGCCTACCCAGACATTGTGTGTCCGGACAGGTTGGTTATCCGGACAGGCGTGACAGGTCATTTTTAAGCAGTAAATCAAACAACTTTTCATACAAATTTTCACAAATCTTTAACAGCATAGGTTGAAAATCATGTGAATTGCAAATATTCACGGAGTTTAAAATTTACTTGATGCATATTTTTCTTAAAATCCGACGACAAAATTGACAGGTTATTTTTTGTTAAGTGTTCGGACACACAACAACCCCATCTACTTAAAGCTCATACAGTGTCAGTGAATTGGACGAGTGCATCTTTATGATGATGGAGCTAGTTGCACCTGGCATGCCTGGGGTGGCATTCTGAAAGCTATGTTAGCGTGAAAAGTATGTTAGCTATTACATAATCGGTATTCTGAAAACTATGTTAAGTCCAAAACTATGTTAACAGAGTTTTTTGGCGGGAAGATGCAGCGCGCATACGCATATCTTTACGCAAGCCCCATGATTTATTTGATTTATTTATTTGATTTATTTATTTCTGCTTGATTTCTCAATTCATCAAATAATGCATACGTTATACAAATTATGCGATATACAATACAATGGAACATCATGACATTAATATATCTTAAACTACAAGGCTAACAGTAGGATTATAGAAAGAGAAATCAAACAAGAGGGTTTTCATAATAAGCCGAGGCTTGACAGCATGAAAGCCCTTTGAGATAAAATATAATTAAAAAAATAATGAGAGAGAGAATGGGAAGAGGATACAGAGAGAAATAGGGATGAAGAGAGGAGGATAAAATGAGGCAATTGTACCTTTCCAAATATTTTAAATAACAACTGTATTAACAATAGAGAGTTAATCATCCGGTTTGAGAGGCAGACATGATATTAACATAATAGCAAGTGGTAAACTCGTTTTGTAAACTAATATCATATCTGCCTCCCAATGAGGTGAAAATGTGCCAAGTCATGGGTCCTATTTACATAATTATACAAGATATTATGGGTGTACTACACAATCATTATTGTGGGGAATATTGCTTAATTAGGTGATTTTTTGCTGCTCGCTTGAAAGAGTATATTTTATTTTTTTATTTATTTATTTATTTATTTATTTGTGCATGCTTCAGGAATCATATTTACAATCACATAATAATACAAAGTATTACACAGTAATATTGTTTCATATTGAAACACACAGAGGTTTGGCAAAATAAGCTATAAGCTTGAGAGGTATTGCCACACCTGCATACTTAAAACAAACAATATAAACGGGTAAAACCATTATAATAAAATAAACATAAATCAAAACGAACCTTAAAATGGTAAACGAGATAATAAAAACAAAAGAGGAAAAAAACAAAAAAGAATATGGAAATATACAAAAGAAAAGAAAAGAAAAGAACCCCTATATAGTTAGTAAGTTATAAAGATATAGATTTACATGTACACCCAGAGAAATTCACAACGCTTGTAAGAATCTATATAAAGTGAGAATACCCAGAACTGATGGATACAGAAACAGCACTAGTTACATATGTGAGATAAGCATGCATTTAACACTGCTTTTGAAGGAGTGTATGGTCAATAAGTTACGAGTTTCATTTGGTAATGAGTTCCAAACATCTGGGCCATAATGCCGTACAGATTTATGTGCTAACACTGTGCGGGGTTGGATAAATGAATGTTTGCTGATTGTCTAGTCCGATAAGAATGAATTTCGTCATTTCTTTGGAACATTGAACAAAAGGTCGCAGGCAAGAGCTTGGTGTTATAACGATACATAAATGTTGACATTTGAAGGAAATTAATGTCACAGACTGGCAGAGTTTTCAGTTTAATAAACAGGGGATGTGTGTGGTCAAGGAAACCAGCACCAGCACATATTCGAATTGCTTTCTTTTGTAGCATGAGAATATTATCGGTTGTACCCTTGGATGTAGCCCAAAGGATATTACAATAGGAAATATATGGTAGAATAAGAGTGTTGTATAAAGTAAATAATGTTCTGGAGGGTACAATATACCTAACCCTATATAAAATACCAATGCCACGAGAAATCGGTGTCCTTATGTGCTGCAAGTGATCTCCCCAGTTGAGTTTTTCATTTATCAGAACACCAAGGAACTTCGTACATGTTTTCTGCTCTAATAGGACATCATCAAGTTTGATGGAAAGATTTTGTTGACATGATTTTTTACCCTTGAAATGAATAAAATTAGTTTTTTGCAGGTTGAGAGACAGCATATTACTTCGAAACCAATTCGCTATTTTTGGCAGTTCCGAGTTAACTCGGTTTTCTAGTAAATTTATGTCTCGATGAGAAAGGAATACACTCGTATCATCAGCAAATAAAATGTAATTCAACAAAGTGGATACATTACATAAGTCATTAATATATATAAGAAAAAGCAGTGGCCCTAGTATGGAACCTTGAGGCACCCCACATCTTAAAAGTGATATATCAGAATTGACAAAATTATAACAGGTGTATTGCCTCCTCTGTGAAAGGTAGCTGGAGAACCATTCTAAAGCAATGCCTCTTACCCCATAGTGTTCAAGTTTATATAAGAGTATGGAATGATCAAGTGTGTCAAAAGCTTTGCTCAGATCCATGAACACACCTATAGTGTGTTCCCGAGTTGCCAAGGCTCCAGAAACAAAGTCATAAAATCTCACCAACGCAAGGTCAGTAGAGTGAGACTTTCTAAATCCAAACTGGTTAGGATTAAGTAATTTGTTTTTGTCAAGAAAGCCGATGAGTCTATTATAAACAATTCTCTCTAGGATTTTTGAGAAGCTAGGTAGAATTGATATTGGTCTGTAGTTATTAATACTAGAAGTGCTATCTCTCTTATGAACAGGGATAACCTTTGCCAGTTTGAAATGACAAGGAAACACACCAGATGAGAGAGAAAGGTTACAAATGTGCACCAAAGGTATCAAGATCGAACCAATAATTTGCTTTAGAAAAGCTGAACTAATTTCATCATGACCCAAAGCCCTACTATTCCTAAGCGAAGAAACAATATTTAATATTTCAAAATAATCTGTTGGCTTAAGGAAAAGTGACACCTGGGTCTTCCCGTGATTTAGAAGATGGTCCTTGAAATTCATGCCGGTGGAATTTATTTTCTTTGCTTGATTTGGGCCTATATTCACAAAATAATTGTTGAATGCATTAGCAATATCTTCAATATTTGATATTTCATTACCATTATGGACAATTTTTTTGGCAGATTCCGCCTTCCGTCGCTTGCACAATAAATCCTTAACAATTCTCCAAGTAGATGACATGTTGCCTTTAACATTTTCAAATTGTTTTGAGTAGTAAAGGCATCGTGATGATCTAATGATCGACGTCAACTTATTACGATATTTCTTATATTTATCTTTATTTTCTTGAGAAGGTTTCTTAACGCTTCTTTTATATAAAATATTCCTTCTTTTGATAGATTGAATGATCCCTTTTGTTATCCACGGATGTTTACCAGATTTCTTAATAGATGATTTCACCAAAGGAATCAGTTTACCATGCGCGGACTTAACATACAGTAGTTAACATTGCTTTGGTATTCTGAAACCTCTTTTAACCTAAAGATAACATAGAAGTTAACATAAAACATAACATTCGTCTAGGGGTGTTTTAACTATGATACATCAGTCTATTTATACCTGAAATGCATAAGACATTTTCTATTCTGTGTTTTTCCGATTTGGTTTCTGAGATAACTGTCATAATAATTCTGCGAATCTATAACTTTTGAACGTGAAGCAGACATAGAAAACTAAAAAAAGAAAGGAATTTATAGCTTTTTATGGGCACATTCGCAAGAACGGTAGTGCGTATGAAATGATACCTCAAAATTAATGCGCACTATATTTGACATACTTGTAGGCGCGATCAAACGAGGAGCATGACTGGCTAAGAGTACATTTTAACAGTGATTATAATTGGAGTATCAGTGATAAATGGGCGTGTGGGGGGCGTCCGGGGGGAGGGGGGCACTCATATATAATGTCACACATGTAATCTATGTGCCGCTGTGACGTCCCCCATTTTCAACCTTCTCGGGCTGCTCCCATGATATGCGATTTTCACTAACCGCACATCGATTGGCTTCCGACTCGCTCCCTAGATATGAGAAAACAATGCGCACACCCCATTGTCCGGGAACGGTCGCTCCCTAGCCTCCCAGGCCAGCGCAGTGGGGGGAGCTGGGCGGCCTAGTGCTAGCGGCAAGCTCAGCGAGATCAATCTGCATGCGACATCGAGTTCAGTGCATACCACTGAACTACTCTTACCACTAAATTCAGTGCAGTGGCATCTACAGTGACAGCGCCGCGACCGCTGACTCAGCTCAGCACATGCACCACATGTGTAACAGAGTAGTGAGATCGGGAGCAGCTAAAATTAGAACTGCATATGTGCGCATGCACATATATTTCTTGGCGATAGGGGTTAATATATGAAGATGCTTCAGCCGACTGCTTTGGTAAAACCTCCAATGGAAACTTTTGCTCTGAAAACAATGCAACCACCTTTCTATATTAGTCTGACTGAGGTACCAAATAGTAGTTCTGATCTATACAATATTAGAAAGAAGGTTCCACTTCCATTTATACAATTAATGTTGTATTTATGTGATGTTTCAAATTGCTGTATATTTCAGGATCTCTATAAACTGATAAAGTAGAAGATGTTGTATTAATATAATTATGAAGATGCTACAGCCAATGATGAATACTTTTGTAAAGCCAAAAGGACCTGATTAATGATGTAATCACCTGTGAATATTATCCTGACATTCTGTTTTGCAGAGAAATTTTATTCTGCAAATAGATTTTTAGTGGAACGGTCACAATATACAGTACACCATTTGAGTTTTAAAACAAGCTTTGGTTCCAGTGTGATTCTTGTATGACTTGAATGTAAATTGTATATTTTCTAAATAATTCAGATCAAATTTTCTAGCTTTGCATCTTGGTGCAAGAATTACACCTTAACATTTACCAAATCAAACCAAAACATAAGATTATTTTAGTCACTACTTGGCCATATCGTGCTCGATCCGATCTAATCCAATACCTGCCAACATTCGCAGACACATTACAAAGAAATTACGGCTTCAGTGATTTTCAAAAGAAGTCTTTTGTTCTCGATGCGAAACTCCTACACAGACGAACCGAAAGCGGTGACCTATCTTCAACACGTAATTTCCTATTGATACAATAATTTCCTAGTAGGACATGATTTCACACGACAGTCATAAAGAACTTTCTTTTCCAACACCAGTACAATCAATTACTTCCGGCCTTACTTCCTTTCTCATATAATCCACTCAATAAAATTACTAAATAAAATAACAGAATCAGAACCATTATGATAATCATTCACTCTATATTTGGTCGCCATCGAAGCCACCCCTGTGTACAAGTGTATGAAACCCTCTCCATAGACTTGTACACAAGGGTGGCTTCGATGGCGACCAAATATAGAGTGATAATATTAGGTTGTGATCACTTCGGCTGTCTATATCTGGTCTTCATCGAAGCCACCCCTGTGTACAAGTCTATGGAGAGGGTTTCATACACTTGTACACAGGGGTGGCTTCGATGGCGACTAAATATAGTGTCTTTAACGCTATTTTTTCAGCAATATTTAAGTGTTATATTATTCTTAACAACTGATTGATATTTGTTAACATTTTGTTTCATTTTTTAGGAATAGGTAACTGTCTGAAATTGGCAGAGTGGTCTTGAAGAGGAGGGAAATGAGGGGTAGATGGAATTAACAGGTTAATTACCTTCATTTCACATTAGTAGCTGTGGACAGTTCGAACAGTCTACATTTCACACTATTAGCAGTGGACAGTTCGCACAGTCCACACTTTCGTAGCTAATATAGAACCCACTGATTTAATAAATTGGTATGCGAAGGTCAAAAGAAACTAAATTGAAATAATATCAAGCAGAATAAGCTAGCGTGCGAGCTTTGATAATACGTAATAATGTGTAATATCGCTAGGAAGGGCTAGGGATATAGCCTCCGATTCCGCCAAACATGAAGAGACAAGCTACCACCGCGGTTTAATAAATCAGAACCACAGTCACTGTGATCTGAAATTGCTAAGAACAGTCATAATTGTACACGAAATAAAGCAAAATGTGATAAAAAGCGGAAATTTGAATTGAAGAGATTATGGAGACTCACCATTAATTTACTCTGGCCGTGAAAACTTGAAGTTTGACAACTTTGTTGAACGTGATGGATTTATTGATTGGTCTAATTTATTACCAAATCGGTTGGCGTAATCTATCATTGCCATGTTTCATGAAGCCGAGTATGCCTTTTACTGCATGTACTCAACCTCATGAATGGGTTCGATAGTTGCTTCATCAATCATCAAGCTTGCAATGTGTAATTGACCGTGCTGCATGCCACTGCGGTAAATTTCACTTAGTAACTAACATTCGTGACTTTCAGAGAATTGAAATATACTATGATTGACAGATTTCAATTCGGCTACATACGTACGTCCCATTAGCACTAGGTTTGTGCATGCCTAGTTTCCGCCAATGAGATGGCAGATTGATCCCTTACATGGGAGGCGCGGCGCTCAGGGATGCCGGTGATTGGCGAAGAGTTTGCGCATCCCTGAGTGTCCGCCAATGGGACTGCAGTTTTGCTTCTGTGAGATTGTTGTGTGTGACTTGGGACTTTGCAAGTCCTTAACTGCGATTAAGCAGCAAGCACTGCTCGATCGATCGAGGCCAGGGCCTAGGCTCTAAGGGTTGGGGCCGGGTATAATAGTAGACTTTATTCCGTCGTGGTATAGTGGTTCATTCACTTGACTCTTAATCAAAAGGTTGAGGGTTCGAATCCCAGCCCGGCACTAACGTCCTTTGGCAAGACACTAATCCACATTTGCCACTCTCCACCCAGGTGTAAATGGGTACCCGATATGCTTGAGCGCTACATATTTGGCTGCTAATATAAGCTATGACCGGGGTAATAATGAAGCGCCAGGAGCGTCACAACGTGACGGACATGAGCGCTATACAAGAAGCCACCATTATTTAAGGTTATGCAGCACCACATTTGAATCGAAATGAAGGTAATTAACCTATTTATCTACCCATATTTCTCTTCGAGATAAAAACCATCATTCAGACAATTACCCTAGGTGGTATAGTTGTTCAGAATGGTTATTTTAACTGTCATGAAATTTCTGTTATATAATGCTGGCCATAATACTTGTTTCAGAGAAACTTGTGTGGACTGTGCGAACTGTCCACTGCTAATTATATGAAATGTAGACTGTTCGAACTGTCCACAGCTACTAATGTGAAATGAAGGTAATTAACCTGTTAATTCCATCTACCCCTCATTTCCCTCCTCTTCAAGACCACTCTGCCACTTTCAGACAGTTACCTATTCCTAAAAATGAAATAAAATGTTAACAAATATCAATCAGTTTTTAAGAATAATATAACACTTAAATATTGCTGAAAAAATAGCGTTAAAGACATTATATTGGGTCGCAATCGAGGCCACCCCTGTGTACAAGTGTATGAAACCCTCTCCATAGACTTGTACACAGGGGTGGCTTCGATGAAGACCAGATATAGACAGCCGAAGTGCTCACAACCTAATAATATTATCACTCTATATTTGGTCGCCATCGAAGCCACCCCTGTGTACAAGCGTATGAAACACTCTCCGTAGACTTGTACACAGGGGTGGCTTCGATGAAGACCAGATATAGACAGCCGAAGTGCTCACAACCTAATATTATCATATATTTGGTCACCATCGAAGCCACCCCTGTGTACAAGTGTATGAAACCCTCTCCATAGACTTGTACACAGCGGTGGCTTCGATGAAGACCAGATATGACAGCCGAAGTGCTCACAACCTAATATTATCACACTATATTTGGTCACCATCGAAGCCACCCCTGTGTACAAGTGTATGAAACCCTCTCCATAGACTTGTACACAGGGGTGGCTTCGATGAAGACCAGATATAGACAGTGAAGTGAATTAATACATACACATGTGCCGTGTGTATACACAGAGCGCAATAAGTTACAGAGAATTTGAGAGAACTTTGCGCATCTTAGCTGATATCCACCAATGGGCTTTCATTCCAAGGAGGCACGGATTTTCAGGCTCCGCCTCTTGAAGCCCCTCCCTCCAATAAGCTTGCGAGATATAGCAAGCATAACTGCGCACGCTAGCACTACCCTCGTGCCATCGATAGAGGGAGTTTCATTTCATTTAATAGGAGTAGGACATGTTTTGAACGCAAAAAAGTGTCCGGTGGAAATAAGCTACCGGTGGCTTGGATCACGAGAACGCCCACTACTTTAATAATATATTAGCTCCTTAGACCCTGCAAATTTGCTCTCACCATGAACATTTTAGTTTTAGCTCCTGAGACCTTCCAAAATGGGATTTCCAAACAATTTTTAGCTGTTCAGACCCTCAAAATTAGCTCTGCCCATGAGCCCTTTCGCTCTTTAGACCCTCAAAAATGAGCTTAATTCCTCAATTAACCATTTAGCTCGATCCTTAGCCCCCTGTTTTGCGATTGGCAGAGGCACACCCACATCCTAAAAAAGGTTGAGTGCCCCCCGAGGGGGGCGTAACCTAAAAAAAGATAACATTAATACCCCAACATAGTTTTCAGAATACCGATTTAGAGGTATGTTAAAGGGTATGTTAGCTTTGGGACTTAACATAGAAGTTAACATAGAAGTTAACATAGTTTTCAGAATACGGCCCCTGGGGATTGCATATTAATGCCATGGGTGATGGGAGTGCAGTGGGTAATGGTATTCCTTATGACTATGTCATGGAAATGCAACATGTACTGCAGTCGCATTCGTACTCGTAGATAAGCTAAAATACAAAGTTTAAAAAGTTACCAAAATTAACATTTCTGAATACAATTGGGTACAAACTAAGATGGATCGGCTACTTACGCAATAAGTATAGCTCCTATTGTGCCAACCAAAGGCCAGGAAATGGAGAAACCTAGGATTGTGAAGGCCATGATGAAGAGTTATCGTGACAACAAGGCGACCGAATCAGTGAGTTGTCAAGCGTTTAATAAGCTAGCTAGCAAGAAGTGGGTGCATGCATTTACAGTGCACATCATGTTATATACATACCGGTACCCTCATGCGATGCGATAGCAAATGTAAACACGATTACGCAACGCAGCTTGCCACGTCATATGTGATGACACTGACAGTGTCTGAATCATTTCAAGACGGTGATGCTGATGCAAAAGGAACAAACAAGAAGGAAAAAAAGGCTATAAATCCAGGATATTTAGTGGACCATAATCGAATTCTCCTGCAAAAAATAGCAAGATCTACTGTTTTAAATATTACATGACCCATGCATGGTGTCAATCCCGGGGGTGGAGGGATGGGGGTGGAGGGATGGGGGTAGGGCCTATATAGCTATCAATTTATTCCCCAAAATTTGAGGGGGAGAATGGCCTGTATTATCACCCCCAATATTTTTGGATAAACTAAATAAGAATTATGGTACATTAACTTAAAACTAATAATTATCCAAACTCATTATGTTTGATCTTGAAATACGATCACATTCTTGAATGATTAACTTAGAGTTTAATGATTATTAGATTTTAATAATGATTAACTTAGAGTTTAATGATTATTAGAGTTTAATAAAATCTAATCTAACTTAGAAGTAAGGAAATAAATGCGAAAATATAGAAGAAAATTTGTTCGCTCGCATTGTTATTCTCAATTAACTCCCTGTAAAAACCATTGGAACAGACATACCATGGTAAATTGGAACGGACATACCATGGATTTACCATGGTTTTACCATAGATTTACCGTGGTTTTACCGTGGTTTAAAACCATGGTTTTAAAACTAATAATTATCCAAACTCATTATGTTTGATCTTGAAATACGATAACATTCTTGAATGATTAACTTAGAGTTTAATGATAATTAGAGTTTAATAAAATCTAATCTAACTTAGAAGTAAGGAAATAAATGCGAAAATATCGAAGAAAATTTGTTCGCTCGCATTATTCTCAATTAACTCCCTTGTAAAAAAAAAACCTTAATTACTGTTACCTGTAATTGATACCAGTGAATGAATTGTTCTAGTAATCGTTTGTTGACCCATCTTTGTATTTGATAAACGTTTTGGTGTACTCTAAATCATCAACAATGAAGAAATGTACTGCAAATTTTAATAAATAATAAAAACGTGAATACACAAGCACCCAGTAATTAATATGCAAATTAAGTGGTTTCTATTGGTTTTACAATCAAATCCACGGTATAACCATGGTTATACAACCAAACCCATTGTATAACCATGGTTTTACAGCCGAACGGTAGAACCATGGTATAACCATGGATTTTACAATCATCAAAACCGCGGTATCATCATAATCAATCAAAACCACGGTATCACCACGTAAAAACCATGTAAAAAACATGTAAAAAACATGGTACCATCACTCTAAAAACTCAAATGTTAAATCTACATTTAAAAGGTTGGAGGAGTGACATCATTTTTTAAATGGTAAATTAACACTTTTAACATGCTGGATCTAATAGTTTAAAAGTTGGATGCAGCATGTTAAAAGTGTTCATTTACCATTTTGAAAATGTTGTCACTCCTCCAACCTTTTAAATGTAGATTTAACATTTGAGTTTTTAGAGTGATGGTTTTACCATGGTAAATTGGAACGGACATACCATGGATTTACCATGGTTTTACCATGGATTTACCGTGGTTTAAAACCATGGTTTTAAAACTAATAATTATCCAAACTCATTATGTTTGATCTTGAAATACGATCACATTCTTGAATGATTAACTTAGAGTTTAATGATTATTAGACTTTAATAATGATTAACTTAGAGTTTAATGATTATTAGAGTTTAATAAAATCTAATCTAACTTAGAAGTAAGGAAATAAATGCGAAAATATCGAAGAAAATTTGTTCGCTCGCATTGATTCTCAACTGAGCTAGGGGTTCTATCCATTGTCTACACAGAAAACCATTAAAAGGGATACTCTAAAATGGAAGTTTATAGCCGGATTTTTGAAAAAGTCCATGGTAAGAAGACCCATATCGTGTATACTTTAGATAAAATGATTATATTAAGAATCAAAAAAGGTTTGAAGAAAATCGGACAACTAATAAGAAAGTTATGAATTTTTAGTGGCATGAAAAACTGGAGAAACAATGAAAATCATGAGACAAATTGGCAACTCAGTCACGAATCTGTGATGTCATGGCTACACAACTCACCAACTATTTTTTTTTTATATTCGTAATACAAATTTAATTTTTTGTCCAAGAATATGATTTCCTCATGACGAACCAACTTATATTTATGTTTTTGCGTGTATACACTTGTAACACAGGGGGAAAATACACAACGCCCAGAAGAAGATGGTAACTGGGGGTTTTCCACTTTATTCCTCCCGTCGTATGGAGTGCGACAAATATAAAAAAGAACAAGAAGAAGAACAAGAACAAGAAGAACCCCGACTACTTCATGCCCATAAAGCAAGTGATAAGATCAGCCTTCATTCTTTTAACTCTGACTGACACTGATGACTGCATCTGTTAAAAGGAGAGAACTTTCTGACTTAACAGACTCTTCGGCGCCATGGCCGGTGAGCTTATCGAGTGCAGTGCTTTCTTTTAATTTTGTTTCAAACAGAAAAATGCAAGAAATTCCTGGACTAATCCATTCCACAGAAGGGGGGGGGGGGGGAGAGGGAGAGGCTATTTATAAAGGAGGGACAATTTATGTAAAACTTGTTTTGCTCTGTTACACACTTCCCTGCTTAATTGAGTGGCGTCCCGACACTCAGGCTACAAAAATTAATTTCACCAAATTCCCTTTATATCTTGTCACCATCACAGCCGTTTCAGATTTGATAAAACTTCCACCTTACCAATATGCAAACTAATATTAATCGTGCGATTAAAAAAATAGATTACATACTAGTAACACAGAACATGAAAATTCAAGTCGTAACACAATTGGCCAACCCGCACCACAAATACAAACTTTCAGGTCTCATGACGAGAATCACAGAAAACATATCTAGTGCATAACTCAACTGTTTCAGCCCTACACTCCTCACTATGCAATACTAAACTCATGACGAGCCTCCTAGCATTGACATCAGCCTAAGTGCTAACTGACTGATCCTAACAGTTTTAGAGTCTTTACTGCCAAGCCTCTTATCGACATAAATTTTCATGTTACAGGCGTCTCTCACAAACCAAATGATTTTAACAGTATATACACCCTATATACCTATACCCAGTGTCATTTCTGATAAAACAATAGAATACTTTCGCAAAATACACACCAGGAAAACAAACCTGTGCTTCGTTACGATAATGGATATCCCTATCACCATTGCATTACACAAAGAAATCCTAGTAACCTATGGCTTACAATCAACGCGACCAATGTGCCCTTTCCGGCCTCCTCAAGAGGTTAACAGAAAAACAAAGGTACGGAGAAACTCTTTACTGTTCCGAATAGTCAACCCGTATCTCTCTCATGCAATTCCGGTCTCATGTCGAGGTTTTCAGAATTAACATTAAATACTTCAACCGACTAATTCTAACAGTAATTCCAGCCAATTCCTAGTAACAAAATATTAAACAATGCAATACGATATCCATATCAAACTATACACGTACTCAGTTACCATTGCTGACCAATTTTAAAACATTACGGACATACTGTAGGCTTCCCTGCTTTTTTCAAAAGCAGTCTCTAAAACCAGCAAACCAACAAAATGTGCATACCCTAAATCAACAACATTAATACTTTCAAATTTACACTTTACTGGACTATAAATTCCAAATGTCCCCAAATTTCAACGCAAGAAATATTCTGACTATTCATTATTGACAAAGCCATCAACGCTAGAGTTGCATACCTGCTCTACTCATACTGTATTACTGTCATCCCTCCTAATGTCCTATCAATATATAAAATATCGAAACCGACCCAGCTATAGCACTCAGAAATATACAGTTACCATGGTAACTAACACCTTAACCTACAGTAATATTTACAAAACTTTGACGTCCAAGATCAAAGTTGACAGTGTCCTTGCTGAAGAAGCTGCACAGAAGGCCAAAGCTTTGCAGGGATGAAAATTCTGCCCGACTGCGCCATGTTGATGAAAGTATTTAAATGTCCATTAATCACGAAAAATAACTCACACCCATGATGTCAACCACTCTGGAATCGAGGTTTCCAGGTCCCTTGGTGGTAGAAACTGATCACATCATACCTGCGTAGTCAGGGTTCTTGCATGACGACGTCCCATCCGGAGGAATCCTGTCCGTGACGCCAAGATGTAACACAGGGGGGAAAATACACAACGCCCAGAAGAAGATGGTAACTGGGGGTTTTCCACTTTATTCCTCCCGTCGTATGGAGTGCGACAAATATAAAAAAGAACAAGAAGAAGAACAAGAACAAGAAGAACCCCGACTACTTCATGCCCATAAAGCAAGTGATAAGATCAGCCTTCATTCTTTTAACTCTGACTGACACTGATGACTGCATCTGTTAAAAGGAGAGAACTTTCTGACTTAACAGACTCTTCGGCGCCATGGCCGGTGAGCTTATCGAGTGCAGTGCTTTCTTTTAATTTTGTTTCAAACAGAAAAATGCAAGAAATTCCTGGACTAATCCATTCCACAGAAGGGGGGGGGGGGAGAGGGAGAGGCTATTTATAAAGGAGGGACAATTTATGTAAAACTTGTTTTGCTCTGTTACACACTAATACAGAATAAATCATTTTCTGAAAAAATCATGAAAATATGAATATTTATACAATATACATACAAAATGAGTGATTATGGAAATGTAATATTTTGAAAACAATATCAATATTTTGAAGTTCGTGAAATATTTTGTAAATGTTTATGCAAAAACATAATTGCTATCGGATGCAACTTGGTTCAAGCCTTATGTGAATATTCATATTCTTGGACAAAAATTGAGAATTTGAGAACAAAATTATTGGTGAGTTGTGTACCAATGACATCACAAACCCATGACTGAGTTGCCAATTTGTCTAGTGATTTTCATTGTTTCTCTAGTTTTTCATGCCACTAAAAAAAATCATAACTTTCTTATTAGTTGTCAGATTTTCCTCATACTTTTTTTTTATCTGTAGGTGTGATTTTTCTGCTTCTAATAAAACCAAGTTATTTTGGGACTGGACTTCCCCTTTAAACATTTTGTCAAGTCCATGACATTTCCGTAGATCGCCGACAAGAGCACAGACCTAAAGATATCTTTAGGAGTTCTGTGGACAAGAGTTATGACTGTCATGGAGTTGATTTGATGAAACGACCCCTGATCCCCATTTGGCATTCCATAACACATACACGCGGCCGACGATGCAAACGACCCCATTCCGATCCGATCCGCTCCCCAAAGCATGCTATGCCAAAGACAGCGATTTTACTCAACTTTCAAGCTAGTTATTTCTTTATCAACCATCATGAGTTTTATAGGATATGAGGATACTGTTCGCCCGAATGATACGGTAATAATATTCCTTGGCCATGATTCAATGATGCCGCTGAAGATGGTTATGGGGTGCACGACTCAAACCAGATACGGAGCCCTGCGCCACTCTTCAATTATCGGGAAACGTTACGGGTCGAAACTGTCAACGCTCGGTGGGAAAGGATGGGTTTACGTGCTTCACCCTACTCCAGAGCTGTGGACTGTCAACCTTCCTCATAGGACTCAAGTGTTGTATTTCCCAGATATTAGCTTATTGACAATGGAATTGGAGTTGAAACCAGGCAGCATTGTGGTCGAAGCAGGTA
Source organism: Heliocidaris erythrogramma (assembly GCA_025617745.1). NCBI lineage: Eukaryota > Metazoa > Echinodermata > Echinoidea > Camarodonta > Echinometridae > Heliocidaris > Heliocidaris erythrogramma. The sequence continues at coordinate 10,604,445 of CM046855.1, read as the reverse complement.
CTGATGAGTGAAAATGCTTATTTGACCGTTGAGTTGTGTTGAACAATTTTGATTTATTTTGAACATGTTCTGTCAGTGTCAGTCTTTGGCAACTCTTTTCATTTCTATTTTTTTTATTTCTTTTTTATTTGTTTACAATAGACAGTACAATATAGTCATAGATCTAAACTTCCATAATTTAAGTCAGAAGGGAGAATAAATTTTACATAAATAATCTTAAAATTTTGATTTTTTTCTTAGCTAGGGAGGTCCACAAAAAAAAACACAGCACTCACTGTCACAAAACATGCCTTAAAATATTGATTAATATTCCAATTATCACACAGATGGCTCAAAACTTAACTGAAAATCTCATAAATAGTGAAAAATAAGGGCTAAATAGTCCATATCATGTGCTGAAAAATACGTTGACATATTCTGCGCGCAGCGCGTACGTGGCTTTACAAGCAATGTACTATCGATAGTCAAACGATCATCATGCGCGCACGCGAATAAATTGGAAGAAATTCCCCCAAAATCGTAGCTCACTGCATGACAAGCCCATATCTATGCCTCTCACATGCATAGGCGATTCACTGCGGCGCGATTATTCAATGACTCATCGATAGATAACGAACTCAACTCCCCTAAAATACACAGATTCTGACACATCTCACTACATCACCCACTCAAACTATGCAAGAACAAGGTAAGTAGCGATAAAAATGCCTAAAATTGCATACATACCGCCACTTTGTTTGTCCTTCAGGGAAAAAATCCTGGGTTTGGTGGGATGTATAGGGCATCCCCTGAACGGTAAACTCGCAGACATTCAGAATACGTCATTGATAAACATAGGGGGACCAATCACAGAAAGAAAAAATCTCAGATTCATTCGCCTGTCATTCGCTTAACACAGGCGGTATCGGAAGTGTGTGCATGCATAGCGGGCCGAATCGCGCATTGACTATCTGTGCACTTGCGCGATAGCGCCATCTAGCGCCCGTGGTTGTGCCTATCTTAGCCTTGGCAGAAAATACCCTCCTCTCTTTAATAATTGTCTTTAAATATTGTGAAATGGTAAAAATGAGATGCAGATTTTATTCAGATTTTCTTTCACTTCATCAGTTTCCCTGGGCATGGCCCCTGGGCAAACTCGTAATTTTGATTTTTGAAGTATTTATGATGTACTACATGTAGCTAATTTGTAAATCCTAACAAAGTTGTAGAGGTACAGAGTTGTATAAATAATGTTGCCAATATATGCATGTGAGTGTCTCTCCCGTGCCTTTTTTCCCTCACACGTTCAGTATCAGTGCAGTCTTCAAAAACTTATTTTGCATCCGATTGCAACCATTTGATTTCAGGATGGACTTCCCCTAAGGCTAAGGTGTGCAAATGCTTGTTGTGGAGTAGCCCGACCAGACGCCGTGCTTTGTCTGACAAGGACACATAGACTTTCATTGCGACACCCCTCAATGTCACTAAAAACAATGTACGAAATTGATTCAAAATGTATGTTAACCTTCCAATTTTACGTAATACTCACATGAAATCGATTGCTTGGATGGATTTGTTGAAGTTCAATCCCCAGCAAGCCATCAGGCAATATCCACAGGGTAAAAATTTCAACTTTTGACTGCCAAAACCTGTCCATCGAGGTATCGCTTCGCGACAGCGCTGTGTATAGTTACTCACGGGTTTGACATTTCAAAAAGTGCAGCGCGATTACATTCCATTACGGACTGTGGGCAGATGACGCAATAAATCATCGTTTTTGGTAAGTTGGTTGACTAAATTTAACTTAATGAATGCATTCAATCAATAGTTTAAGTTTTATTTAGTTTAATTTTTAGATGAAAAATATATGTAATTTCAGCGAAAAGCACGTAGTCGCACTTTTGTAGTCGCGGTTCGCAACGCTAGAGAATGGGCAACTCGTACAACACTGTCGCTTCCCGACAGCGCTGTGTATAGTTAGTTGTGGAGGGATCACAGATCATGACAGAAAAATTAAGTCAGACTGTGCCACATCCCCACATTGTCAAGCCTCACTTGGTCCTTTTGTCAACAAATAATAAATACATGACAGATTCATGTTCCAAAATTTCTATTTATCTTGTTATATGTCATTAGGTACTGGTAGTGGATCTGTTTCTCATGCATTGACCAGAACTATTGCTCCAAATGGTCATCTGTATACCTTTGAGTTTCATGAGCAGAGGGCTCAGATAGCTGCAGACGAGTTTAAAGAACATGGACTTTCTCACATTGTCACTGCAACACACAGGGATGTTAGTCAGGTAATTCTTGCTGAAGATATTTGGAAAGCTCTCGAACGTCCAAGGAACTTCATATTACCTGGGGAGCGTTTCATCAAGTGTTTTGTCAGTGATTTTTACTGACAAATTTACTCTCAGCCAATCAGATGCAAGGAATTCAGTAGCTTATAACAGTTGTCAGTAAAAATCACTGACAAAATGCTTGGTGAAGAGTGGAAAATATAGATTTATTTCTTGCAAAAAGATATCGGTTTCATGGTAGGCATTACAACATGAGGTACATGTATCTCTCATTCTTACAGCACTGCACAGAGATGCTAGTCTGATGGACTTGGACTCGACTACATCGATCATAATAATGGCATCATCCATTGTTATGTTACACATGTTTAGTGATTGGTAAATCTCCAGGGAATATCAGCTATTCAGCTATCTTATATTGCACCATACATGTTTCTTGAGTTATCCATAGGAAAACAACCTTCAAATGCTGTTTTCCTCGGGCATATGTTGCATTAGAACTCCCATGAATACCAAACAGTATGTTTTCATAATTTATAATCTTGCAGAATGGGTTCCAGTTGGAAAACGTTGACTATGTTGCTGATGCTGTCTTTCTTGATCTTCCATCTCCATGGAATGTCATCCCTCATGCAAAGAAGGTTCTTAAATCCTCAGGTGTGTATAACTTTGTAACTCAACTTGTCTCTTTAATACTATTGGTTAAGTAGTGGTTTCAATGAAGTCACTAAAATGTTACACATATACAATGGATGAGTTGAAGACGTATGTTGATGGTCAATACAAATATCTGACTTCTCACTCCTTTTCTGACTAAAAAGTATAATAACAGTATTCTATCTCATATTTATTTCCATCCTTATGTTTCATACACATTTCATACATATTTTCTCTCTTTCTCTCGAACTCCTTATCTCTTCTCCCTCTCTCCCTCTTTCTATCTCTTCCCATCTCTCGCCTTCTATTTTCTCTGACTCCAGGTGGCAGGATATGTTCCTTTTCACCTTGCATTGAGCAAGTCCAACGAGCGTGTCTTGAACTAGACCAGCTTGGGTTCTCCGACATCAAGACTGTCGAGTGTCTAATGCGCACACATGAAGTGAGGACAATAAACTTCACTCTTCCTAACCTAGGACAGCCTTGTCTTACACCGAGCAAGATCAAGACAGACCAGAAAACAGATAAGGGCACTTCTGAAAGGACGGAAGGTGGTGCAATGCTAAGAGACCTTGGAGTGAACTATTCATTTGAGGAGCCAGGGTCACAAAACTCCACAGGGGATTGTACATACCCCAAGAAGTGTGCCGTAGCTCAGAGAGAGACTTCTGGACATACTGGATATCTTACCTTTGCATCTCTCTACTCCTACCATGACTGAAAGAGCTTAAATTCTTGAAGATCTATGATCATCTAAACTATTTTTTTTTATTGCACGGGCACTAGCTGTGTTTTTCACAGGGTACATGTACACACCATTTCAAAGAAAACTGATGGGTATTCACTGAGCTCTTTGTCTTAAAGACACATAATCATCATGAAATCCTCATCATTCCAAGCAGTGGCCTCTCTGGGTGTTGACGTTAGGGTGAGCAGAGCATCCAAACCAATGGTTAGCCATGTATTTCAGCAAGAAAATCACTTTCTGGGTCATTACTTAAGGTGGTATCTCACTGAGCGGCGAATTGCGATTTTGGGATTCGCCAACTTTTTTGACGAATGTTGGCAAAAATTAGGGTTCGCCTCTGTCATTCGCGGCATGGTCATGTGATTGCTGTAGCACTGGCGAATCAAAAGAACTTTAGCGAGTAATAGGGACACGCCTTAGAACCTTTTGCAAGGCTTACGACTGTTATGCAAACACTTGCAACTGTTTGCGGAAAAATTAATTCGCAAAGAAATTTTTGCAAAAAAAAATTGAATATGTTCAAAATTTCTTTGCAAAAAGAAGAACCGTTTGCGACAATAAAAACTGTTGCGAACTTCTCTGCAACCTTTTACATTCCCTGACGAAACCCCTGTCCCCAATTCGCTACATTTGCAAGCAATTCGCCACTCAGTGAGATACCCCCTTTACTTGGACCGGAGGGGGTGGGGGTGGAATAGATTTACCTTAATTTGTAGATCTTATTATTTTGATTTTGATACAATACTGTTTTCAAAATATAATGTCATCAGTAACAGCAGACAACAGTATTACCCATTGAATCTTATGTTATTTGGGAGTAAGCCAAGTGGATGAGCAAAAAATTTGTCTACTTCTCCTTTTGAAATCTTAGAGAAATATGACAATTGATGTTGAGTGCATCAATACTGCAAAACAATCTGATATATGGTCTCAACTGCAAATTTAGATGTAAGCATATGTTTAGATGATGGAATATGAAATGACAAGCAAGATGAGATGATATCATTAAGCACAAAATTTTTGTTTGTAGGTTACATTATGTCATGTTTAGCTTTGCCTATAGATACTTTTAATCTGTATATGAAATTTAGAGGCAATGAGTCCAACTGTAATTTTAAGTACTTTATTGTCAGACAAGCTTTAAAGTGTACCAATCACCTTAAAAAATAATTTGTGTGCAGCTAGAATGTATAAATTTAACCTCAGAACACTTTATCTGACTTTATATGGGTTATACGGTTAAGGAATATGAAGGAAATAGAGGAAGACATAAAACCCCTTCCTGCAGAACCCAACTCTGAGTTTGGTTCCATGTGGGCCCTATGATGTGCAAGAGCGTAGAGGTGTATTAACTAGTCTAACCACAAGTCACTGTAATATTTGTCTAGAGAGTATTTAAAGGGAAATCAAACCTTAATGGCAAGTTGCTTTGAAAGAAAGAGGAAAAATCAGAGAAGCAGATTGGTGAAAGTTTGAACAAAATCGGACAAGAAATAAGAAAGTTATGAATTTTTGAAAGTTGTAATCACTATACATATGGGCATTTCAAATTGGCCGAATAGGTAATGTCCCTGTGATGTAGCTGTGGACAACTCCCCCATTCGCTCCAACACACAAAATGACTAGAATGACACTTTTTTCAAAATGTGTTACTGAGTATGATCTTTTTATTTCATGGAGACCTATAACAATATGCTATCTCCAATATATTTTGAGTACTGCCCTGAGGGTAAAAGCGCCGCAAAGAAAACTGCAAAGTAATGATTGTGTACGACAAACGCGAGAGTTGTCCACAAAAATGTCACAATCGACTCACCAAATTGCCAATTTGAGATTCGCATAGATGTAGTGATCTCACATTTCAAACTTCCATAACTTTCTTAGTCCTTGTCCGATTTCTTTCAAACTTTCGCCATCCTGTTTTTCCTATCTTTCTGCTTTCACACAAATCATCTTATTACCAAGGTTGGATTGCCCTTTAAACTTGAAGTATCTCTTTATGGAATTAAAATTTGAAGCTCACGTTTTGAATATTGTTTAGCGACATGGAACCCTTGACATACAGAGCAAAATATTTGTTGGTGATTGGTATCCTATAATCAAAATATTGACATAAGCAAAAGCTTCTTATTTTGCTTGTGTATAATTCATGAGTCTATCATGCATTTTTAAAAAGTTTGTCCCAGACATGAATAAAGATAAACTATTAACAATATGTCACAAATTCCTTTTCTACTTCATATTACTCAGAGTATAGAATAAACAAGGTAAATTCAAAGTAAAGATTGATGATGGTGAATGTAGTATGATCAAGAGATTGATACAATAGAGAGCATGGGAGTGAGTTAAACGAAGAGACAGAGACAGAGAGACGGTGACATGTACATGTAAACCTCAGATGGAGACAGTTGAAAATATGAAATTGTAGAAACCATAATAATTAACATAGTAGCCCAAATGTTTGTCTTTCCACTGTGTCCCTACTATTTCAAAGGTTTCTTCTTATAACTTCTGAAATGCACATTGAAAACTTAATCAGTCTCAATGCAGTAATTTTCCCAGTATGATTTATTCTTTTTTGAAATATAAATATTTCATAGCCATGTCAAGGTGTTTATTGATAATAATATGTCATGTTTACCCAGGGTAGCCTCATCAGTATTATATACTGTTCTCCCTGACTGCCCTGCAATCATATCATTACCCCGGCTTTAGCCGGGCGACCATGATAAGGTGCATTCAAGGAATTTCTTCCTACCGGGTACCCATTTACTTCACCTGGGTGGAGTGTGGCAAATGTAGATTAATGTCCTGCCAATGGACATTAGCGCCGTGGCAGCAGTAGTAAAGATAAAGATCAACATGATGAAATGATTATTTTTTTTTTCAATTGTAACCGTATGATTTAGACCGTTTTGGTTAGTTAAGCATTGAAGTTCAAAGTCAAAAGTCTTGGTATTATCTTGAGATTATTGGTATGAGAGTTGTTGTTGTTGTTTTAAAATAGGAAAACTAGTCAATTTTGACTATTGTTGCCTTGCTAAATTGCTCTTTTCACTTATAGTTTTTTTGTTGATCCGTGGGTCTAACTTTTAGTTAGAAAGGTACAGATTCCAGGATACCATGCAGGACCGCCACTCCTGCCCTGATTTTACAACGTTATCCTGACAAGCCCGCTCGAGGTGCGAGAGAGTTTGTTCTGTAAAAGTCATATCTGAAGAGTGAGAATGAAGGGAAACATATCTCAAGAAAAAGAGAGAGAGAGATGGAGAGAGATGGAGAGAGCAGTGGGCATGGATTTTTGCACAGCTTCTCCAAGTCAAATCAAAGCAAAATACAGATTCTTCAGTATTTTTAATGAAGCATTTGATAATATCCTCCGTCTACAAATTTTACCAAAGAAGTGGAAACATGTTCACCCCAAGTACGGAGTCAAGCATAACACCCAAGTATTCGATTTTCATTGCATTTTCTAAAGGTAATTTTCTAAAATTCATTAACAAAACATGATTTCCCAATTTTTCTTATGACCAAATACCATGACTTTTGTCTTTTGTGGGTGTTCAGGTCTAACCATTTGCATATTGTAACAAAATCATCTTGCAAGTTCTTCTGTACCTCCTTAATTGTTTTCCCATGATTAGAAATAGCTGTATCATCAGCATAAAGAAACATTTTAGAATTTAAATTACAGCAAATTTACATTACATTATGTCATTTAATAAAGATACGGAATATCAAAGGTCCCATTATAGATCCCTGTGGGACTCCTGATCTGGTCTCCAAACATACACTGGTGCAATCATTACTGTTATAAATTGTCTCTGTTAAATAGGATTACATCTAATTGATTATCTTTCCCTTCCCATAGTACATAAGCTTTCCAAGAATAAAATTGTATAGAATAACATCAAAAGATTTACGTAGATCTAGGAAAATATTTATACTTTTATTTCAAAGTAGGGGGTGGGGGCACATGCCTCCATGAAGGATTATCTCTAATGATCGTGAGTTCGATCCCCGGCCTGCCACTTATATCCTTGAGCAAGACATTTTAATTGAAGAGAGTTAATCAGTTGTCTCACGATGTGCAAACGTAAACGTAGACTACCTACGTTTACGTTTGCACATCGTGAGACAACTGATTAACTCTCTTCAATTATTCTTCACCACGATGAACCTCTTTCAATCTACAAGGCATTTTATATTGTTTTTTTTTTAATCGTACGTTAAATAAATGGTGTTTGTCGTTTTAATGTGGGAGAATTTTCATTCTCCCAGTTCATTGATAGCCTGTCAACGACTCAATAGTCACAGTGCCCCCCCCCCCCCCCATTTTTCAAGCACTCCAAAAGTTCCTCTGTTTACTTCTGAAATTAGCCCTCTTTTCTCTCTGAAAAGTGCCCCTTGTTACTTTCAATTAGTGCCCTTTTCCTTTAGAAATTTCCAATAAGTGCCCTTTCCCCTTCTGATAAATATCCTTTTCAAATCGGATAAGTGTCCATATTTACTTCTGATACGTGCCCCTTTTCCTCTCTCATAAGTGATCTTTCTCCCTTATGAGAAGGGCACCATTTCAAATCTGTAAAGAGCCCATTTTTCACTTCTATACGTGCCCATTTTACTCTATCGTGCTCTTTTTTTCTTTCTGAAAAGTGTCCCTTTTTCATAAGTGCTCTTTCCCCCTTCTGACAAGTGCCCCTTTTCAAATCTGATAAGTGCCACAGTAAACTTCTGATAAGTACGCCTTTTTTTTATAACAAGTGCCCTTTTACATTTTTGTAAGTTCTCTTTTTACACTGTAAAAACTGAAGTGCTGAAACACGAGTGCTAATTGGAAGTTTGCACTTGACGTGCTATTTCTAACACCTCACGTGCCATTTGCGTCTGGGAGATGATAAGGTGCAGAAAATTGAGTGCTAAAAGTAAGTGCTGAATGTTAGGACGCTTGTTTTACACTTCAAGTGCTGACCAACGTCCCGTGATTTAATAAGCGATTTCGTAATTAGGATTTGCGCATGAGCAGATAAAGGTCATTTGACATAAACTGGCATGTTCGTTTAAAATGCACTGAGATAAGCGTCGACTGTGTAATGATTATTCATATATTCATTTAATTATACTTTTCATTAAATCCACTGAAAAGCAACAAAGTGTTCATTGATGGTTGGTATTTGACAGTCTGCCAAATGATAACCAACTTGCAAACAATACGCTTTCCCAAGCGTTCATTCAGGACGTGCTATTCTAGTCACCTGGTCTACGATGTCTTTCTTTCATAGAGTTTGAATTCTTTAGGTTGCTATGTCGGGCAAGCTTACGTATTATCTTTCTTTGAAAAGATGCCTATCCTAATGAAAAAGGGAAAGGTCATTTACGAAAAGTTGCTCATGAGCCAATAGACCTGTTTACTCAGTGATTCAAATTTATGGATGTTTCTTTCCTGGGGACCTAGTAACGAGGTATCATTAACATGTTATTAATGAATGAACTACAATACTTGGAATCGAGTTTGCATAATTACTTGTTGCTATGTCTGACAAGCCTCTGGAAAGCTTTCAGGTTGTCAAGAACAACCTTTGTTTCAAAAGTATGTATAAAATTTGAATCACTTATTAGTAAACAGGTCTATTACGAAATCGCATATTACGCAACTGTATAGTGCAAGAGCCATCATCTGCTGCACAGGCATGGCGTGGTAAGTAAAACTTTAAGACATTAAATTTAGAACTTCTGTAATTTTATGCGAATAAAGGTATCTAATAATATGATAATTACATTAATTTTTGTGGTGGTGGATATGAAACATGACGAAAAGCAATGAAGTGGAAATGCCATGTTTCAGCGTGTGGCCAACCGTCTATACGGTACGCGTTGTCGACGTTGACATGAAAATTGTTGATCAGCCAGGCATGGGGTGCGATCGACCGCACGGGCCGGGGCCGGGCCTGGGAAGTTTGGAAGGCAGTGTGTGTGCTTTTTTTCGTCACGATTGTGGATTGCCGAAATGGAACAATTAAACCTCCGAAATTGCCACTTCTTGGTCTAAAGTAATTCTCAGATGATTAAATCCACATGCCATGGTTTTAGTCGATATCATCTATGTATATAACCAGTTCATATCAATCTGAAAACAAAATAGGGCTGTTTAACAGACTATAGAAGAGTGAGTTTTCAGCACTACAGGTGTGATTTTGTGCATACTGTTTGTGTGTGTTCTTTAGCACTATATTGGGTGCAAAAGTGTTAGCACTAGTAGTGCCGTTTTGGGGGCTCTAAAATGAGTTATTTAATGCACTAGAAGTGTTGTTTTTGCGAGCTGCATGCGTCTAATATCACCAGAAGTGTAAAAGGCTTACACTTAAAGTGTTTAAAGTAGCACTTGGACTGGTGTTGAATTATAGCACTTGTACAAAAATTAGCACAATTTGTGCAGTCCCTATGCTTCCTCCAAATCTTGAGGTGCTAATAATAGCACTTTATTTTTTAGAGTGTACCAATACGGTAATTCCCTTTTTTTCTAAAATTTAAAAAAAATAAAGAGAGAGAGGAAAAAAAGGGGGGGGGGGAGCGGGAAAGGGAACGCGAAAAGAAGATGTTACGACCCCTCAAAAGCCATCCCATTTAAGATTGGTTCCCCCCCCCCCCCCCCCCCCCTTCCATGATGCCAGTACTTAATGTCTAAACCCACGCTACGCCACTGCACACACTCATCGATCATTAATATCGGTGTGCTCGTGCTTTTTACCACACCTATAGTTTGTATGGAGATGCCCCCCCCCCTGTCCCATGGCAAATGCACTCCATTCTTCTCTCTCTCTCTCTCTCTCTCTCTCTCTTTCTGTCCCCCTACTATATCCTAAATACCCAAATTATTTCCTTCTAATCCACAATTTTTTCTCGGAATCAGGTCATATGGGACAAAAAGAAATTCTCTAAAGTATCCGAGGTCGCTGCTGCTATCCATATCCACTGCACCCGGTTGATCCTCATTCTTCTTTATTCCATTTTTTTAATGTTAAAAAATGATAATAAATAGATGAATAACAATATTCCAAACTCCTGTAACACCAGCATAATGACCAAGGACTCGCGTCTCTTCAGCATCGATCTCTTCAGCAGCTCATATTTTTGAAAGGAAGATTGATCTATGAGGTATTACATCAGTCTAAACTTTGCAGTGATTCACACTTTATTTTGCAACTCCACAAACGCTTGACATCCAATCCACCTCCCACAGCCTGTCAATGCACACCATTTGAAACCAGAACCCTCCAAAGTGAATTTCTCGGGGAATAATAGGCATGCATGGAATACTGTTAGCTCCAATGCCCCCCCCCCCCCCCCCCCGACGCCAAAGACTCGCTTCCTTACCCTCTTTTTTCTCTTCAGACTTTCTCGTGTCAAAATGGAACCCTTTTGTCGGGGGCGTTTCAGAGGGTGGTTACAAAGTGAGGAAGGTTTTATTTTGCACCAGATATCTTCATTCCTTTCTTAATTTGTAGTTTATTTTTTACTATAAAAATGCATGTTTCGTAGAAAGGGGGGGGGGGGTCGCTAGACAATTTTGAATATGGGGCGGTGTCGAAACTAATTTGCCAACGAAGTAGCTGAGATATTTCCTACCAGCAAATACAAAACAAAGCAAAACAAAACAAAACAAAACAAAAAACACATCTGGTATTGTGTGGATTCGAACGTATGAATTCGCCTCGATGACGCAATCCTCTTTTATGGATTCAGTGTCAGAATTGAGTGACGTGGTTCATATTCGCAAGCGTAAGGTTTCAATTTTCATACAACAGAAGTGAGTTTGTAGTTGCTGTTTGAATACATCCACGTGACTGTAGAGATTGCTGGTTGAAGCAGTGGCGTAAAAAAAGGAGAGAGTGTGTATAAGCCTGTAAGCCCGGCTCACACAAGGCGTCATTAATTTTGCTGACGTTATAGCCCAGGAGATAAGGGGCTTTAATCAGAATTTTTGCTGGGGAGTTATTGGAGTTATTAAGGCTATAACGCCCCGAAAAAGGGGTTTTCTCTACATCCAGAGCATTTTGGACAGCAAATCTTGGTTTAGGAGCACTTTGGTGTTTTTTAGGGGCGAGTTACACCCCCTTCCCGATGGAAATTTTGTCAGTTTTTATATTTTTGTAATGTACACCCGTACCTCTTCCTCCTACTGACAAATTTGGTCCATAGGCCTTAAGGGGAAAAATTTTCCCGAACTTTTAGGGCGGCTTACATCCCATCCCGACGGAATTTTGTTTCCGTTTTGGTAATGTATAGTCATACACCTTCCTTCTGACAGAGTATGGCGCATATGATAGATGGGTTGAAATCGACCCGACTTTGGGCCCTTTTTTTTTTGGGGGGGGGGGGGGCTCTGTGACCCAAACCCGGCGGCTTTGTCCGAGGTGACAAGCTTTTTGTGAATGACATGGATGGTTTAGCAGTGGCGGATCTACGGGGGGGGGTTAGGGGGTTTAAACCCCCCCCCCCCTTGGGCTGCCAAGTAAAAATTTAATGTGCATAGAAAAACGCCATCATAATATGTCCAAACACACAGTACGTTCCTATAGCACAGGACTGCTTTTTATGGTCTCCATTGCGTTAGTAGATGCCAGGAAAACATCACTTACGGGGGTTCAAAATAGCGAAAAAAATCGGCTCGCCGCTACGTGGCTCGCGGACATGGCTTTGCGGCTTGTGGACGATGGTTGTGGACGATGCATTTTGACCATAGACGACCCGCCATTTTCTCGATTCTGCCCCCCCCCCCCCTTTTATAATGAAGACCTTTTTTTTTTTTTGCTTGTCAGGGAATTATGGAGGGAAACGGGAACCCCCATAACCCCCCCCCCCCCCCCCCCCCCCACTGAGCGAATGTTGCAGATCTGGCGAAAACTTTTTTTGTCGAATTCCACCAAAGAGGATCAAGCACGCTACTTACAACACATTGGGCATCATTAATTTTCTCAACATTGCGAATGTTGTGGTTTCTGCCTTTCTGCGTGACCATGGAATTGGTGACGAAATCATCATGATATTTGAGGGTAGTGTATGCACTGCAGGGTCCAACAATAGACCAACATATTCCTGAGTTAGCCACCCTAGCTTTTTTATCAAAAAATTTAATTTGTCAAACATGTTAATTCTGTTAACAGTTTTTTAAAATACACTGTAACTGACTGCCCTTGAAATTAATTGTCAGTATCATTTCTTTGTTGTGAACAAAACTACATGCACCACTCTTGGTTAATACTCTTGAGACTGAGTTGATGATTTCACTCCACTCTGTCCACATGAGAGTGATAGAATTTTCACTCGAAAAAGGGTTGTTCTGGAGGAAAAAATATATATCTTCCTAAAAAACAGAATTTTGATACATGTTTCTTTACTTTTTACATAGATTGTAGAATGCAGAGGGAGCTGGATGAGTTATGACAGGATTTTCCCTTTCTATTCTAAGAAGATAGTGGTAAAACAAATATCCATTGTATTATTCAAAAGATACACACAGAAAACTCCTGGTTACACATTTTCGGTGTAAATTATTTTCCGTGTATAATCGTATAATCGCATCAGCTCACCAGGGGAGCGTTTCATCAAGCGTTTTGTCAGTGATTTTTACCGACAACTGTTATAAGCTACTGAAATCCTTGCATCTAATTGGCAGAGAGCAAATTTGTCGGTAAAATTCACTGATAAGTGACTTGATGAAACACTCCCCATGAATTTAGTAATTTGATTAGAGAAGAGTGCTTGAAAGAATTAGACAACGAGGTAAAAATGACCAGATTTGTGTTGGCTATTGGTCAACCGGAACTCTCGTATTTAAGTTTAACCCTTTTTGTGTTAAGGTATTACAAGGTATCTTTTCAGTGTACATTCTAATGGGAGGGGAGATTCAGCTCTGGAAATCTTTAAGAAGACGTATTCCTGTAATATTAAAGACGCATTCTGTATACGATCAGGGTATTGTAAGGTTATTATAGGCCTTCCATTTTGGCGTCATGCACAGTGTTTGAATAATTACTAAAATAATAGCAACAGTGTGACAAAGGGAAACGAAATGAAGCACATTTTCTTTTCTCTTTCGCCTCCCCCTCTTTTTTTTTTTTTTTTTTTTTTTTGGGGGGGGGGGGGTGGGTGGGTAGGGTGGGCTGCAGCCTCCCCCAACCCTTACCCCAGTGGGTTGCAGGGAATGTTGGTAGTTGATTCCATAGTTCGGGAGTGGCAGCTGAGAATGCTCAGTGACCAGCGAATGTGGGAAGCATCTTGGGAGACGGGTCGACCCGTTCAGGAAGATGCAATTTCCATGAGTATAAAGGTTTCTTATTATTTAATATACAACTTGATCTGCGTATCAAACAATGAGTTGAGTGATTAATAGATCCAACATTGACAATTATCAAGTTGATTTGAATGAAAGCAGAAACAAAGTCAGCAAAAGAGATCTATAAAGATATATGACAATTACATTTAAATCGATGAACAGCAGAAGTATTTAATCACGCATTTACACAGTCAAGAAATCCGACATTTGCAAATTAATTGACCGCGGAGTCTCAGGAGCATGATTTGTATCATAAGAGAAGAGGATTGTTGTATCATTCGAGCTAATTAACAGAGTGATCATGATAACATAAAAGAGAATCGTGCATACTGGTCTCTTACGCAGTTGCATTGGAATATTTATTTATTTGCCACTTTTAATTTCCTTTCATTATTTTGTTTCATAGAAACGTTTGTTTGAGCAAAATAGTAATTACAATAGATAAATGAATAAATAAAATAATAAATAAAATACCAACAAAGAACAAAATAATATTATCGTATAGGCCTAAAAGTTATATTTCCTGCTACACCCTTAATTCTTGGTTATCTAATCATGCTAATTGTCTTTAATTTGTCATAACCAATTATCAGAAAAATGAAAAGCAATAGTAATTGATATATATGATATTTAGCATTTATTTAAGTATAAATAATCATCTGCTAAAAAGTTCTAGAGTAATATTGAATCGAACTTGATTAGAATTTGCGCTATTTTCTGGTCTTTATTTACAAATTTCATTATAAACATTCTCTTGTAATCGAGATGCTAAAAATACATTTTTTTCTATTTTGTTGTTGTTGTTGGTCAAACTGTGAACGTGATAAGAGTTTAATAAAATGGCAATTTTTCGTACAAAGAAAAGTTAAGATGAAAGCCCTGAAATGTGTTAAGTACCCTGATATACAACTTCCCATCCTACGTCTTTAAGTCCATCAAGACTATTGAGCAGTTCTGAGCGAAGGTGTCTGTACAAGGTGACAGGCCGAGTTCCTCTCGCCTGATCAAAGAGCGCATGCGCGCGCAAAGCATTACTGACGGAGGCGCCAAAAAGACTCGAGCATCTCTCTCAACTCGTAATGGACTGGAGTAGAAAAGAGAAGCGGCATCTCGCGCTGAAGGGATTCCATGATCGACATTGAGGAGCCAGTACATGCTTTCATCTGACCCCTTGTCGCCAAAATTGCTGGATGTTCAAAACTGGATTTCAGTCTTTGTTCGACTCTAAAGGTAAGTTTGGACGTTTTCTCTATTTATCATTAATATTATTATCATGATCATTAATTTTAGATAGGGGAGGTGGGCCGCGCTCACCTGTTCTCATTTTCACATTCAATATTTTATTGCCCTGTCATCAGCCGTGTTCATTCGTTCTATCCCCCCCCCACATACTATGTTATATTTATATATATTTATACTTATTTTGTTGTTTTTATTTATCTTAGGTATTTATCTTTGTAAAATTTTATACTATTGTACCTTTTTAATTATGAGGTGAATAAAGACGATATGAAATGAAATGAAATTATTATTATTGCTTTGTTTATACCAATTTCCTTCAAGAATATGAGATGAGCATAGTTTAGCTTCCGTGATCACCAGCGAAACTAAAACGTCACCTCTTCTTTTTATTCATCGTTGTTGTTATCTGATGTTGATTAGAGACAGATGTTCATTTTGGTATGAATTGTTTCATTGATTAAGCATGTCTTTAAAATAAGGAGTGGATTTGTTATTCTATAGACAACGTGCTTCATATAATTTTTGTAATTATAAATGAAACAAAAAATCGACACTCCGCCAAAGTCTGAATAATGGTGATGTCCAATATTAATATAGGTTTTCCCGTTCAATTTCACAATATGTTCAATCTATTTCACATTTCGAGCATTCGAATTCACAAACGATATGATCGCCATGGTACATGTAAATTCAATTTCGTTTTTGCTCCTTGAAATTCGTGATCTGTGCAGCGAATTTTTCAAATGGGTCATCAAGATTCCTCGTCAGAGCAATCAATTTCACTTTGATTCGTCCAAATTCACTATTCGTGCAACAAATTCTTCAAATGGTTATTCATTCTCATCTGAAGAAAGAGCAAACGATTTAACCAGTGAGAATCCAAATTAATTTATACACGTGCAAATTAACTTTTTGTGCGACAGATTCTTAAAATTCTTCATTCAAATTTGACTTACAAGCAAAAGTAATTTGAAATCGAAGCATCCAATTTCACCTGCAACCGGCTTCTGTTACTCTTCGGTCATTCAATTTCATCAAAAGGCTGGCAAGTAAGTGCATTCGATTTAATGGTATTGTAAGTTTTTGGAAAACTATATACTCCACACTAGTTTTACCATATCTAAATTATGGAATATTAGCCTGCATGGGGAAACAGTGCGACATGCCTGTTAGTTTTTTTTATTACAGAAAAAGGCTATGCGAATTATAAGTAATGTTAATTATCGCCACCACACTGATGGTCTTTTTCACTCTAATAATGTACTAAAAATTATGATATTTACCGCCTCAATCTTGCTGTACTTATGTTTCAGTATCATAATCATGAATTGCCCACTGTCTTCAATAATATATTTACAGCAAATAATGAGATCCATCATTACCCCCACCAGACAAATCAATCTATATCACTTGCCAAGAACTCGTACGGCATTAACCCAGAATACTTTTTCATATACAGCTCCTAAATTTTGGAATTCCCTCCCTTTAAATATACGAGACAGTATAAGTTTGAGTACATTAAAAACCACGAAATCCGTGAAAGTTGATCAACAAATCTATGATTTTAAAATGAATTCCTTAAAATGAAAGTGAATGCCCAAACAGGCCCCTCTGGGGTACTTTCTTAATTTGAATGCATGAACATTGAAATCTAATGCACGAAATTTGAAACCGTATAGTACTAAAACGAATTTGTAAGAACGATCGCTAATTTGAATGCCCTGAAAATAAATCGAATGCGGATAAAGAAAAATGGAATGATATTAATTGAAATAATCTTGTCCATAAATGATTTTCAGTGTTCATAAATTAATCAGCTTGTCTCGAAAAGAATTTCAATGACTCCATTCAAAATTTGAAAGACCGATATCGATCGTTAGACGATAGTGTCTGAATTTGAATGCATCTAAATTAATTTGACTGACAAAAATATGAAATCGAGCGGGAAAACCTATAATATAGGTTTTCCCGGCCAATTTCGTAAAAATATTATTCATTTTCATTTTCAGTGCATTCAAATTCGTGTGTCCGAAGCGGTGGAGTGACTTTGGTCAAACGATTTCATATTTCGTGCTTTCAAATTCGTTTTTAGGCACCAAAATTAATGGTTACCAATTTCAAATTCGGATAACAACGTTCAATTTCGTTTTGGGGCATGGATTTCCACATTTCAGCATTCAAATTAGTGCGATGGGTGTGGTAAGCACCTAAAATCACTTTCAATTTCGTTTCCGAGCAATTGGTTTCCTCAATTGAGCATTCATTTTCGTAATACAAATACGTATAATCTAGAGTGATTGGTCCATTTAATCATTAAAGGTGGCTTGAAATTCTTTTTGTTATCGCTTATTTACTCGTCACAATATTCATCATTTTGATCTCAGCATAATTTCCTCAACATTTTGTGTTATCTTCAATAATCAATTATCCTTTTCATTATGATCATCATATTGTTTTAATCACCTTAATTTTACATTAGTTTTTTTATATATCATGATCATTATGTTTTTGTCATTTTAATTTTAGACATTTGTTTACATCATGCTCATCACATTGTTTTGGATATTTATATTTTACGTCTATAGTTTTTTTTCATTATAAATGTATTGTTTTTGTAATTGCCAGTGTACATTTTTATTGTCACCATAATCATCTTAAAGTTATGTGATGTTCTCTGTTACATCTTTATTCCATAATCATCGAATATTTTGTGTTCTTCATTTTACATCTGTATTTTCATCATCATGCGTGACCAACGTAAGGTACATCGTTCTAAAGGCTAGATTGTAATGACTGTGTTATATACACGGCTCCTAGTTCATGAGATACATAATTTGAATGCTGCTATTATGAACTTGTATGCCTATATACGAATTCGAATATTAGGAATCAGCTGGTGACATGTTGCAGACGAAATTGTATAACCATTGCCGAAAATGTATGCTCATTCAGTGAATTATAATGCACGACTACGAAATCGGTCGCCACACTACTTCATTTGAATGACTAAAAACGATTTTGAATGACGATATTTCGTTGCATGACCGTATTGGACGAAAACGAAGGCTTCTAATATGAAATTGAATGGCAAAATAATAAAATTGACCGGGAAAACCTATATTCCCCTCATATAGTTTCTTGAAACTAAGTGTAGGCCTAAATATAACGAAATATTACTCGAAAAGGACAGTTTAGGAATATATTTCACTTATGTTCAAGCTATAGTGAGCGAGTTTAAGACAATTTTTTTTCTCTCACTATTTTCTGTCGATAAATCACATATTGTGTAGGCATTTGTCAGTGCATTCTGTCCGTTCAGTTTTTACTGACAAAACTTAAAAACTTCCCCAGAGCAATACTCGGGGGGGGGGGGCAGGGGCGGATCCAGGATTTAGTGAAGGAGGGCCCAACATTCAGAAAATTTTCTGACAAGCAAAAAAATAAAAGAAGAGAAAGAAAAAAAAAGACTCCAGCGTTTTGGGGTGTCGTTTTACTCCAAAATTCTCTGACAAACAAGCCCGCAGGCCACCTCTGGATCCGCCCCGGGGGAGGGAGGGGGGTGGCAATTATCCTCCCGCTAGTGATGCTGAACCACCCTTTATTGATCCACTTTTTTAAAAAGCCATGATGAATTTCAAATACATAGCTCGAAATGATGCTACGGTCGACGGGTAAAGCTTCCAAGCTGCGCCGTGATCAGATCAACTCGGAGATCGAAACTTTAAGACAGCTTCTGCCGCTCTCGACCGGCGTGAAGGCGAGGCTTAGCTATCTACAGGTCATGTCTCTAGCTTGTGTCTACATACGCACGGGAAACTTCTTCTCGTCCTATACGAAAGGTTAGCACCAGGGGCGTCGCTAGATCATATTGAAGGGGGGGGGGGGGGTGGTCGAGACCAACTTAGCCCCCCCCCCCCGAAAAAAATTCACCAAATGCATTTATTTCCACAGATGAGTTTATATACAGATAATTTACTTTCAAGCTATATTGAAATTTAATACACAATGTTAAGAAAATATGACTGAGGACTCACTAGCAGAACAGATTAAGTTTTCGAAATAGAAATAAGTTTTAGTGATTTTTAATAATACATGTACTTGTTTATTTACACTTTTCTTCAACTGTTCCTTGTTTCTTCTTACAAATTTGTAAGATTTATATCGTATTACTCTCTGGAGACTATATAACCAACAAGCTTTGCTTTTACCTTATAGGCTCCTTCATATCCTCATTTCCAATTTTGTTAGTCATTATGTTACAAGTAACGACAAGCAAACCAAAGTGATGTAATATATTTTCATGTACTTACGTTCATTGAAAATACCCTATATTTTTCTTATCATTATTATTTCTTGTAAACAAAACTAACAATATTGATAAAAAATGAAATTAGAAATATGAAATATGAAAATAAAGCGAACATTGAACCCTTGAACCTTGAACAATTGAATCTTTGTTAATGGACATATTGAATACTTTAAAAGAAAAAAAACCCCACCATTTACATTATTAAGAAAATCTCAGTGACAACCAACATAAAATGAGGATAAAAGAAATATAAATTAAAGGGGGAAAATCCCATACTCCGATTTCGATTTCATAGGGGGGGGGGGGGGGGGAGGGAGGTATGTAAAGCAAAGCATATTTTGATAGGCCATTTGTGATGGATTTATCTTCTTTTTTCTTTCAGCATGTATGGATGGAAATGGTTCCGAGTCCGAGATTACAAGGCCATCGGGGCAAACATCAACACTTGCTACAGTTGAGATAACCCAGGTAAAATACACAATTAAAATTTAAGTGATTATTGAATCAGAATGTGAAAGCTGAGAGGTCATCTGGAATCTTGGGTTGAAACAAGATTTTACTCATTTCATTTTACATAATGTAGAACAATTAGCTTTTGTTGCAAAAGTTATCAATAAAAAGATGTATTTCAGGTTCACGACTGTTATTTTCAAAATAGATGTACGGGGGGGGGGGGGCGGCTTGGGCTGCACCCCCACCTGAGATCTTTGAAGATACCAAAATACAAACCATTCTGGCAGGGAAATTCTCTTTTGGTATTCAAATTTCTCTTTTTATTTTTATGACGAAATTACCTTTTCACTG
Organism: Heliocidaris erythrogramma; assembly: GCA_025617745.1. Lineage (NCBI taxonomy): Eukaryota > Metazoa > Echinodermata > Echinoidea > Camarodonta > Echinometridae > Heliocidaris > Heliocidaris erythrogramma. The sequence goes on along the minus strand of CM046855.1, from coordinate 10,584,067 downwards.
CAATAAAGGGTAAACATTTGTGCTCGCTTGCTTTTCTCAAAACTTGAAACTAGAAAGTTGATATTCGGTGCTTATTCGGTACATATACTTTGTTCTGCATTTTGTTATGTTACTGTTATGATTAAATATGTTTTAATTTATTTTATGTTTTGTTCCCAAACAATATTGGTGAAATGTCCTACCCTGTATGAATATCAGAAATAGATAAATATGAATATTATTAACCAATACGCCCATGGATGCAAGTAATTTTTCTTATTTTAAGTCTCACCGAGATTATTGGGAATGTTGGGAATATAATGTAGTTAAAAATAAAGTTTTATGCTTTACTCTACTTCGTTGGTCACCAGAGAGGTACCTAAATTGGATTATTACTATGCCCGATATAGCAACAAATAATAATTCTGTCAACTGAATAGAAGAATTTGTTGCATTCTAGTCAGCTAGGTATAAGGTCCGATATGCGGTTTAGTTCGAGATTCTGCACTTGGGAAGAAGTGTCCGTAAATTCGAGTACACTAATTTTGAAAACTCGGAAAGGCATTCTTGTTATTCAGTTAAATTTTGGTTTAAATAAATGTCATAAATATTAATATCCGTACTTATTTTTTTGCAATTTGAAGAATACAGAAATATGAGTTTGATTGAACACAACAGTAATTACGATCTGAAGACTGCATTAAAATATATAATAGATAGCCCATTTTGCTTATTCATGGACATCGACCCCATAATTTCATAATCATGATGTGTCTCGGAACATATCCAATATTTTTTTAGATTCAGTCGGATACCATTTTTAGATAACCACCGATCAAGCTATAAAAACACATCTCACTATTTCCAGTATACCATGCCCATTTTTACGACAAAAGATCGCAGCTCGCGCGTAAAATGATTTCTCAAATCTGCGTACGATAGCAAAGCGCTCTTAATCCGCTCCATGGGGATTAGATCGTCCCGTTTTGAGATTAAACTAATCCATATGCCTCAAAAATGTGTATGGCCACCATATTGGAATCGAAGGAGGTCTGTTTGTGTTACATTTTGCAGAGATCATCCGTCTCATGTTTATTGTTGGTCATGTTTTTGAGGGGCTGAAGATCATTAGATTCTGATAAGAAATTGCTTGGTGCACGCTGGAGGATTGTGAAATAATGAAAAGTAAACTTGTAGAAATTTAAACAACAATACTCCCATCTCATGGAATATTTCAAGAGTTTTGGAATATGGACCACCGAAATTAAAACATGGGGGGAAAGGCACATTGGATCAGGGCGAATGAGACAGTAGTATATTGTAATGTTTTTTATCAAAACTATATTTTCAGGTCACAACATACAATGATTTCTTTGTAGGCAAGAAGGAGTGGGTAAATATTCAGCCTTTAAAAATCTTGCATGGAACCATTTTAATATTTTATTGTTGAAATGAAATATGTAACTCTGGATGAAGTGAAAAAAATGAATGACACACAAGAACATATTCTCCTTACATGTTTGCTCATATTTACGAAAAATACGTATCTAATTAAAAACCATTTTGCTTTCATTTATAACCTCCGCATTTATTTTGCATTGTGACAGGCGTTACCGGGATTTCTGCTATTAGTAAGACCATCTGGAAAGATTCTTCATGTATCTGAAAAAGTGATCGACTATCTCGGCCATTCCATGGTAAGATCCATATTATCATGGTTAAAATGGGTGGAGCTTCTTCTTGAAGCTAGGCCTAAGAAAAAAAAAAGCTACAAATTGCTATGCGCAGTATGCTTGGCAAATTTGCTCTCAGCCAATCAGATGCAAGGATTTCCGTAGCTTATAACAGTTGTCTGTAAAAATCACTGAGACAAAACACTTGATGAAACGCTCCCCAGTTATTGACTGATACGCACTTCGATCAAATTCATTTTTGCGCACACCAAGTTTTGCGAATAGACTTGTTTACTAAGTGATTCAAATTTTATGCATACTTTTGAAACAAAGGTTGTTCTTGACAACCTGAAAGCTTGCCAGAGGCTTGTCAGACATAGCGACAAGTAATGTATGCAAACTGGATTACAAGTATTGCAGTTCATTCATTAATAACAGGTTAATGGAATACCTCGTTACTAGGTCCCCAGGAAAGAAGCGTCCATAAATTTGAATCACTTAGTAAACAGGTATATTAGACAAAAGTAGCCAGTACTCACTCAAGCGTAAAACATTGTTTATATTCATAGTGCCATCCGATGAAACAGACCCTCACCCATGATTGTAACTTTGAAAAATCTTATCGATATTGTGAAATTATTTTTTGGAAGATATTTTCGAAATGTTTACTTTTTTAACACATGGCCCTGCTTGAATGATTGTTTTGTTCCCTACATTTTTGTTAACTCACGTCGCAAAATAATGTCAAACTTATCTACATATCCAAATGATGAACATAGTCACTGTCTAGGGGTTGATCCTGTTTGTCAGAAAAGGGGTGGGTGGGGAGCACTTTTTTTTAAATCCCAGAGCCGGAATTTCAAAAGTTTGGCCAGTCACCTGATTAGGATGTTTTGTCAAGGTGGGGGAGGCGGCGGCCTCTCCAATCTACCCACTCATCAGCTATGACATGAGCGATCCTTCTGACCTTTTACTATAAATTTTCTCGTATAGTTTTGTCATACTTTGGATGCTTTGTGACGTCAATCAACGTGTGATGAGATACTCAATTGTTGTTAGGCTTCATTAATAACATCTGACAAAAGACCTCATGGTTGTGTATTGTATGTCTTTAGGATTATTTTTTTTTTAAATAATGATCATGTGAAAGCTTCCATGTATGTATATCTACCTGCATGACTTCATTACCGTGCATCTATAGACATTTTTTTATTTCACCCTAAACAGATGTTTTCTTTTTTTTAACAAGAAATTACAAAGCAATATAACGTTCTAAAGATACATTTTAAACATTTCAGGTAAATTATATACTTTTCGTTTTCCTTTCTTATAAGGGCAGTGTTAGTGTCGAACTGTCGATTTGCATTTTAAGTTCTTTCAAAAATATTAACCACAAGTTTTCCCAATTTCATCTATTCCTGTTTTTTCTTCTCAAAATCAACATTTTGTATATAAACTGAACTCCAAAAGGTAATGGTCAAGATATCATCAATACTTCTTTCGGCGTAATATTTCAACAAAGTACTAATACTTTTTTTAACCATCTCGAATAGTTTATTAAAAAGGGAATGTTTATTTCACCTTTAAGAAAAGTATGATATAAATCTTTTGTACAGTTTCACGTTTGCCATAGAAACAACATCCTTTTGGTGGAAATCAAGTTATAGAGCATCTTTAGATTAAACTTTTTTTAATGGTTCTGTATGGACAGCCATTTTGTTATCCGTGTATATCGTAATAATGTGACCAAAACCAAAATACACATGTCAGTTTGTGCAGAAGTATGATATTTACAACAACAAAAAAATCGTCTTAGTTTAGCTGTTTAAGACGATGGAACAGTCCCAGTTGGTGTTTAGAAATTGAATCTCAAAATGGAAAAAAAGGTTACGAAAAGAAATTAATGTTTGTTAATCACATTCCTAACAATGATTAAATTTACGATAAAACATTTCAACACCTTGTTGACAATTACCCCTGTATTATATTTTTTTTTTTGGCCAACATCAACAGTATGGTTCTTTGGACGAAAGGGCCGCTAGGGAAATTAAACTTTTATAGCAAGTTGTTCTTGAAAGCAGAAAAAAGGGAAAGCAGAAAAAAGCAGGGAAAGCAGAAAAATCAGTGTAAGACATGCAGATTGGTGAAAGTTTGAACAAAGTTGGATAAACCACAAGAAAGTCAATATCAACTTTTTAAATTTATATTTAGTGATCTCGACTTTTAACCATTTCAAAAAAATCATCAATTCGTTTCCCTGATTTTGCTGCTTTAACACAATTCAACTGTTTGCAAGGGTTTGATCGTAAACATCAATGCCATGCAAGTGCTAGACCGTCATGTTCTTATGAAATGAATCGTTTTAGGTAGAGATCTTATCTGGTGGAGGAGATGTATATGATTTGGTAGATGCAGTTGATCACATGACCCTCCAGACACATCTAGAAGCTTCCAGTGACAGGAACGCATGCTCGTTACGTGAGTAAAACTTACATGCATGGCTATTGGTCACTTTTTAAAAACTTAACTTTTTTTTATTTTAAAACAAATTTTTACGGTGTTGAAGAATTCCAGATTTCATGCAGTTATCAATATAAACACAGTTTCTCGTCACTGCTTTGACAATGGTAGGATGGCTGGATGAAAAAGAAGTGAACGAATGTAAATTTGAAAACAAACACAAAAACAATGAAGAAAAGTATTAAACCATGTTAACGGTGACGTGTGTGATGCTTGAGAATGCTGACCCAGACGTTTTCATTGCTTATTCTATTCCTTAAAAATGTACACATCTATTACAGTAGAATAATACTGGAAACTGATATTTTATATACTTTCCCACCATTTAATAACCTTAAAACCTAAAAAGATGTAATGAAATGTGAGATCTCCCAGAACTGTTCCTTTGTCATCGTTAAATAGTCGTGAATTTTTCAGAATCATGAGTAAAAACTTGTAACTTTCACCACTGAATAATAAAATGTCACTACATGTTGAATCTTTCTCGGGCTTTACCTGAGTTGAATTTCGTCGTTGGCCTTTATAAACTCCACATTGAGAATAAGACTTTGTTTTGTCATTTTTCTTGTCATTTTTCTTGAAAGGTTCATCAAGATATTCGTTTGTATGCCGGATGATCATGTCCAGGTCCCTCCGTAGAAGAATGCCCTTTCAAGGAACAGAATCCAAGGTGACATATGCGGAGCCGAGGTTTAATCGTTTGTTATAATGTCAAACCCTTCATCAGTTGGCTCATGTATCTAAAAGCAAGAAAAATCTGACAAAATATTAGTGAAAGTTTGAAGAACATGTGAAATATGTCTTTCTGATATGTTATTGTTTTCATATAAAATATAAAATATAAAATGAGTAAATAACGAAATATAATATCATAGAATATTACCAAATTCCTTCTTATCAGGCTTTTCATATAGACGGCCGATTCCATTATTCAGAAGGGGATTTTGAATCAGGAGGAGAGGAGGGGGTATTCCTTGCCCTGTGTACTCCCGTAGACACCAGTATAAAGTCAACCATCCCCTATGTAGACATGGTCAGTTCCTCAACCGTCGGTTTTACCACCAAGCATTGGTTAGATATGCGAATCATTGATTTTTGTAACAGGTAAATATCGACGGGTTTGTTTTTTGTTTTTTTCTTTCTATTGTAATCTAATTTACACTTTAATATTATATATTATATAAACTAATATTTTCTACTTAATAAATGTGTTCTCTTTTTCTTTCTGTATCAGTATGGGATTAATATTTCAGGGCCCCGTTTCATAAAACTTGGCATCAATAACAAGTTGCCATAACTGTTATAAGCTACGGAAATCCTTGCATCTGATTGGCTGAGAGCAAATTTGTCATAGAAATGTGGCAGTTGTTACTGATAACAAGTTTTATGAAACGGAGCCCAGGGGAGCGTTTCATGAAAGGAAGTTGTCGGATATTTTATCCGACAACTGTTATAAGCTACTGAAATCCTTGAATCTGATTGGCTGAGAGCAAATTTGTCGGGTAAAATATCTGACAAGTCCTTTCATGAAACGCCCCCAGGACTGTCAAACACGGACTTGAATCAAAGTACAAAATAAAGGAGAATGGTTTTACGGTCGTAGGACTACCCTCACCCTTAATTGGACGTATATACTAATTAAAGAGACAATCCCCATCAAGGAAATGTGGAAACAAACAAATATCACATATATTACCAAATTGAATGAGAATTCGACCGAGGCTATAGCTGGTTTCGCAAGTCAAGATATTTTAAGCCAATATTAGTTGTCTGGTTTTTCTTTTGTATTATAGGGCCCCTCTGTTACTTCGTTATTCCGGCGAGGAATTGTATGGACACTCGTGGTACCGCCTCATCCGTCCGGAATACATATTTATTGCCCAAAATTTTCATCAGCAGAGTGAGTGCACTGTAAAGTTTATTTTAGGCCTTGTAAACTCGAGCGAGGTACAGTAATGTACATGATACATTGTTTCATGTTGTCGCAGTGGCGTATCTACGGGGGACAGAGGGGGCACGTGCCCCAGGCGCGTCTTTTTTCCCCCTACCATCGCCATAGCGAGGCAAAAGTCTATGGAAGGGAAGTGATAATACGGGTTATTCCGTCAAGACTAGTCCGCATGAATATTTATGAAAAACAAATTGTACAGATTTGATAAAATGAGCAAACCTATCGAGCAGCTCTTCTGTGTGGAGCAATCGGATCGCCGGTGCGCTCTCATGAAGAGATCCCGAGTTCGATTCTCGGCAGGGAGATATTAGGGTTATGGTTAAGGTTAGATTTTAGGCAAGGGTGTCGATCCATGTTCACGATTTGGGGGGGGGGGGGGGTGGATGACCGGCGAGGGAGCGAAGCCAGTGGTGTATCTATATAGGGATTACGGCGCCCGGGGCAAAAAATGAAGTTACGCCCCCAACCGAGTGCCCAAACTTATCTACGTTAGCGAGGGAGCAAAGCGACCAAGCGGCAAACTTCCATTTTTAACCCTAAAAAGCGCAATTTCTTGTGCATTTTACCCAGGAAATTTTGCAAATGAACGGTAGAGAAACTCGAATTTTATACATTGATAAACGGTTTTCTATTCACTCACTTCTACAATCGGGAGCAAAACTAACGAAAAACCCTATATAGGCTTCAGAAAGAGTCGAGAAATTCAGCAAGGCTACCTGAAGTTGAGATTTCTTTCAAAAGTTGAACCTTTGCAAATGCTGTTTTATACACTTTATCCTATATTAGGGGCCCAATATTTAGCAGGAGTCATATGAAACTTATATGATCTAGCGAGCAAAGCAATTACATCTTTACTATTTCAAAGTTTGAACCCTTTAAGCTATTTAAGAATTATATAGGCCTACTGGGGCGCGAAATTACAAGATCCTGAAAGAAAATATTTATGTCATTCAAGCGACCGAGCTTTGGAAAATGTTCGCATTTTAAAGCTTCAAAAACTAGATTTCTAATGCATTTGGGGGCGCATAATCCGTAAGCATTATGATTTTTCTTCATTTGCCCCTGTTTTTCTTTCTTTCCTTTGCGTTTTTTGCACCCCTCCAAGTGCCGCCCGGGGCACGTGCCCCCTGCCCCCCCCCCCCGAAACGCCACTGAGCGAAGCGACCGAGCGGGGGAGGGTGTCGGAGGGAGGTATCCTCCCTTCCACACCAGGGACTTTTTCAAAAAAAATTTAGAGCATCCCAAATTTGTTTTTTTAATGAAAAGAAGGAATGCACGGATCTACGCCAATGCATTTTCTTTAATACTTTTAATCATTAAAGAATGCGATGGTATTTCAAGATCAAACATAAAGAGTTTGGATAATTATTAGTTTCAAGTTAATGTATCATAATTCTTGTTTTAACCAAAAATATTGGGGGATGATAATACAGGCCATCTCTCAACCTCAAATTTGTTGGGGATATATAAAAGTGCTCATTAATCTGAGATTGGGCATGGGGGGGGGGGGGGCGTAGATTTGATAGTTTGCCCCGGGCACCAGAATACCTAGATACGCCACTGTGTTGTAAATGCAGTGAGGTAGATTATAATTCAGCTACAATTGTGCCTTTTAACGGTCTTAATATGTTTCTCTGTTTTTTCCTTAGTGCCTCTGTCAATACTTCTTTTCTCTTCGTACTTGTTATTTATGGAATTGTTTGTTTATTTCATGTTATCCATGTTTGACTTTATGAACGTTATGTCTTGATTATATTTGTAACTTGATTTTATATGTGTATGATGTATTATATTATGTATGTTTATTTTATGCTATCCATGTTTGACTTTATGAATGTTATGTCTTGTTTATATTTCTTAACGTGAATTTATATACATGTATGTATGATGTAAACTTTCGATTTTATATGTGAAATAAATGTTGCTTTGAATTGAATTGAATTGAATTGAATTGAAAAAAAAATCTGAATCCGCTACAACATATTTGGCAGTGATGTTTTATAACATATCTAGCATGTCTAGTATGTTTTGATGAAAAAAATATGTCACGCCCAGGATGCCTTTCTAATTCCCCAAAATCTCGGACAAGAAAACAAATTTTAAAATATGTATATCCTCACATTTTGGGGCTCTTTTTACTCCAATATCTTTTGACAAGCCAAAAAAGAGAAAAGGTCCTCACATTTTCTGGTGCCAATCCCTTTACAAAATTATTTGATAAGGAAGAAACAAAAAGAGTAACAATTTGGGCTGCCTTATCACTTTATAATTCGCTTACATCACCCTATCACCCCATTGCAGCACCAACGTGGGCTGCAGTATAGCACCCTGGCTTCCAGGTCCATGCTTCCTCCAATCTTTCGTCACCCTTCCTCCATCCAAGCTTTCACTCCAAATATGCCTCTCTTTCCTATCCATCTTGCCATCTCTCTATCTACATGATCTCTCTCTCTCTCTCTCTCCATCTCTTGTCATCTCTTTCAGTCATTCTTTCTTTCTATCCCTTTCAACCCCTCCCTTCTCCCTCCCTCGCCTTTTCTCTTTCTCTTCTTGCTCTCTCTTCGTCCCTCCTTCTCTCTTGCTAATATCCATGACAGGTCCAGTCTTATACTTTGCGTATTCTCATTTCTTTAATGCAAATTACCAGTTCTGGCAATGACTGAAACCAGTGATTCCTATTGTTCTTCTACGCTCCAACTTGTTACCAAGGATAACCAAACGATACCTACTCAGATCACAGCTCGCCTTACGCGTGAAAGTTCAGGTCCAGTATTGTACACCATTTCCTGCGAGTATTATATCATCAGGTTCGTCTGAGAGGGCAGCGGAGTTTCCTTTTCCCATCTTCTCTAAGTTTGTAAATTTTACGACAATGATTTCGATATGATATCATTTGTTCAATATTGTAGCGTTATTAATTATAGCGTTATTCAATGAATTCATAGATATTTGCGATCAAAATATTTGGGCACATTTTCTTTTGTATTACATGCTGTTTTTATAATGCATGCCTAATCTAATGGTTGTATGTTTGAGCGGTGCCAGGTAAAAATGCCAGAGGAATAAATGCCAGAGGTAAAAATGCCAGAGGAAAAAATGCCAGAGGAAAAAATGCCAGAGGAAAAAATGCCAGAGGAAAAAATGCCAGAGGAAAAAATGCCAGAGGAAAAAATGAAAGAGGTAAAATTGCCAGAGGTAAAAATGCCAGAAGTAAAAATGCCAGAGGTAAAAATGCCAGTGGTAAAAATGCCAGACGCAAAAATGCCAGAGGTAAAAATGCCAGATGAAAAAAATGCCAGAGGTAAAGATGCCAGAGGAAAAAATGTCAGAGCAAAAAATGCCAGAGATAAAAATGCCAGAGGTATAATGACAGAGATAAACACGCGATGGGTGATGTCAGGAACAAAAAGTAAAGAGGCAAAATATGTCAGCTGCATACTAGGAGAATATAGGTGAAAAATCAAGAGGTGAAATATAAAGAAGGTCAAGAAGCAGACGTGACATCTGCTTGTATTTTACTTTTTAGACTCTTTGGTTTGACCGCGTTTTTCTTGTCGAACTGTTGGACTCTGGACTCCAGATCGTAGACCCGGCTTTTTTGTAATCGACGTACGATTTCATTATCCCGAATGGAATTTGGAACGAGAAGGAAGTCTGCAACTGAATTTTAGGTTTAGAGAAGGGAAAGGAGGTATGCAAAAATGGCATCACCCTAATGTGGGACAGTCCTTTTGTGGGTAAATATGAACCTTTTCGAAATTATGAACCTTTGGATAAACGAACCTTCGGAATAATGCAACAAATGTTCGGAATTTTGAACCCCCAGGCATGGGAAATTAGTCTTTCGGAAATACGAACCTTCGGAAAAACGAGATGCCCCCGCATCATCATACGAACTGTTTAACTTAACGACACAATATCTGTACCTGTAGTAAAAATAACTTGTACCAAACGATCTTGACTAGTTTGCTTATCGCTATCTGTACTTGTACCTGCACTTTTTTTTTCTTTTTCATTTCTCCCTTCTTCAACAAATGTACAGGTCGTCACACAAACATCGAGCATTACAGCCTCGTCAACATTAATACGGGGGGGGGGGGGGCTCATGCACATTAAGTTATAAACAAGATGCAGATATATTCAAACTGAATTAAAAGTGAAAAAAAGAATATAATATTGAAGTGTTTAACAAAAAAGGGTCATCAACTGAAAGCGAGTTGCAAACAATACATGCATGCTATATCTGGGCCGGGGGGGGGGGGGGGGGGGGGGGTACTAGCATTTTTTAACCTCTGGCATGTTTACCTCTGGCATATTTACGTCTGGCATTTTTACCTCTGGCATTTTTACCTCTGGCATTTTTACCTCTGGCATTTTTACCTCTGGCATTTTTTCCTCTGGCATTTTTACCTCTGGCATTTTTACCTCTGGCATTTTTTCCTCTGGCATTTTTTCCTCTGGCATTTTTTCCTCTGGCATTTTTTCCTCTGGCATTTTTTCCTCTGGCATTTTTACCTCTGGCATTTTTTCCTCTGGCATTTTTTCCTCTGGCATTTTTACCTCGGACATTTTTTCCTCTGGCATTTTTACCTCTGGCATTTTTACACCGAACCGTTTGAGCATTATTTCAGATTGAATTCCATCCGTGATATTAGATACCAATCAATTTTGTCTATTTGGTTAACCTGTACGTGAACAGTGCCCTTCTTTTCATTTTTGAAATTTGGCTTCTTATCGTATGTTTAACATCACCTTTCGCAAGGTTGCGTTGCGGTCGAACAGAATTTATTTAGAATTATGTCCAATTTTATGATTAAATACCTTGCAATAATTTCATCACGTAAGTGAAAAATCACATATTGTTATCCTTTTATTTTTGGTTGGAAATTTGTCAAGGAGGGGGAGGGGAAAACTGACCCTTGCCCCTTGTAAATAAGGCAGTGAAACCTATATTGCAATGGAAAAGGAAAGAACCATTCTGTCCTATATAGAAATGATTTACACGAACCACCGGTGACGTAAAGAGTTGAGGCCTAGATCCAAATCATTTCTCAAAGTTCAAGAAGAAGTTACGAGCCAATACTCACAAAAAAATTAAACTGCTGATAAACTGCCTCTTAATTGAGTTCTTGACGAAATACTATTTTTCATACCTCATTGGAACCCCCTACGATAGTGCTTGACGCAAACAAAATATTTCTGATGTTCCGTTTTCATTCTTGCAGAGGTGACATTGGAACTGGCCATCTCTATCGGAACACATTATCTGCAGATCAACTTGTGACTGATTCGAGGATCCACCCTAATGGTGCTGCTCCCTGGCCTTATTACAAAGAGGAAGACCAGGGTATAGAAGGTGGAAGACATTACACCTCATCAGATAGACAGAGGAACAGTCACTACAACGATGGAGAGATTTCGTGTCCATTGGCAACCGGAATGTTGGGTGGATTGCCCCAAAAGAGGTATGTTACCAACAGCTTGGACTTGGAATGTCATCATGAGCGAAGGCAACATGGACAAGCTTCGCCACCCATCCTTTATATCAAATCTGAGATTCTTAATGACTTTTCTCCAGAAGAACCGTGTCAGCACAGTGGTATTCCTCCGGGTACTGATACGCGATGCATAAAATCTACTCCAAAGGCCCAAGGAAAGATGAGGATCAAAAACTACAGAACTGCAGGAGAACGGCCCTACCCAAATGTGGTGGCAGGTCAACCAATGAACAATGGTAATCAGTATGGGGGTTATCTTGGGCGTCTTCAAGGAACTCTTGACTTGACCTATGTGTTTGGTCAACAGGACTCTTACAGAGCACATCGAGCCATATGCCTTCTGTCGTCAAGATGTTCGCTAACGGAACTACGACAAAGGCCTGACGGAATTACGGCAATCACCAACAACACAACAGAAGCTGCCAAAGGTCGACCCTTTGCTGAGCATGAAAGACATCCTTTTGTAACCTCTGGTGTATCCAATGGTGTCTTTGACACTCGTCCGTACGATGCACAGCCGTCACGTCATCTGAACTCTGATGAACCCCGGATACACACTGGTTCAAATTCTTCCCGCCAATCTATGAAGTCATCAGACTCGCGCTGGCTGACAATGGGACCAGATAATAGGATTCCCAGTATGAACTCCTCTGATAGCATTTGGCCTTCGAAAAGTTCCCGGTCTAACCGTACGCTACGACAGCAACGTAGTCGAAGTGCCTCCGACGTGTCTCCAGTGGAAATTTTCAACTTTCCGACAGGATTAAGAGAAAATGGGGAACGAAACGAAAGATGCCAGTCTCGACCTAGTTCTTATGGTATGCGATCAGTGGAAGAGAGTGTGATAGCGGCTTTGAAGTGCTTGTCCAATGATCAGATCAAGCTCCTCGACCAAGCAACATGGGAATTGTCAGAAACGGTGTCATGTTCATGAGCTTTGAGATGGAAACAGAGTTCTTTAATAAAAATTGTAACTGATTTGGTAAACAATAGATCAGGAGATAACTTATGATGAAAACACGATTGTGTTATATATTAGACATTCATCGACCATGTGTCTGATAAATGCTTGTGCATGAATCATACTGTATATCACCCTTACGTTCGAAAGTTTAATTGGTTTCAGTTGCATATTTTGCTTGATATTTAAGTTCAAAGCTTCGACATTTCCATCGTCGAAACTCGAAACAGTAAAGAAAGAGGTGCTTTTGATAGTGATATTCTACATTTGCAGAAACGGAGTCATATGTACAGATGTACTCAATTTCTACGTAATAATTATTACGTAATAACTTACATGTGCTTTTTCATGTAATAAATACGTAACATGTTTTGGATTTCTGGTAGGTTTTTACTGATTGGAAAAACATAATAATAACAAAATATGAAACGTGGAAGGCTTCAAGATATAGCAAAGATATTGTAACATCATCTTAGCTTCACATTTCCTCCTGAAAATTAATTGTTTTGTTTTCTTATTTTCTTCTGTTTTTTTGTTTCTAATTAAGTCCCTCACTGAAACATGTAGCTATTTTCATGTTGTACACCATCTTTTCATTGCAGGAGGCTCCAAAGTGATAAATTCTCCGGTTCTGTCATAAAACTGAAGCAGTCAGAGAGGAATATGCTGAAAATCGGGGAGGGTGGGGGTACTCCGAAGGTTCGTTATTCCAAAGGAAATTGCGAAAATGAAATAAGGTTCGTAATTCTGAAAATGAAATAGGGTTCGTAATTCTAAAAATGAAATAGGTTTCGTAATTCCGAAAATGAAAAAGTGTTCATAATTCCCATGGTTCATAATTTTTCGGAATTACGAACCTTCGGAAATATGAACCCTTTTTCATTATTGGACCGTCGGGGTAACGAACATTCGAAAATACGAACCTTCGAAAAAACTAAACTTCGGATTTATGAACTTTCGGAAAAACGACAAGTAAACCGAAAAAAATCTCCTCCTACACGTAGGAACCTTGAAGGAAATCTCCTTCGTATATTAGAAATCCCCCTTTTCCGGGGGAGGAGGTGTAGTCAGGTATCTATTTCTCTCTTGGAAGCCTCATCGTCACCATGAAGTGCTATCCCCTCTACTTCAATGGCTGACTTGGTTGTGACGACCTCATAGACGTAGTGTGAATACTGTACAAGCTGATTCATTTCTCTATATATGACGCTATAGGAAATGTAAGCGATGAAAACGATTGAATAAACAATCAGAAAGATTATCAGGTTTTTCAGTGCGTTTCTTAGCGAGGCTATATTTCTTATATCAACATTATTATGACTTTATAGAGCAATATTTCGATCATTACACTTGCAGTTGTAAAAATTACTCTATCACTTTGTGAGTGTCAGTATGTCTTTGTTTAATGTTTATTAATGAGAATGAATTTGTTCAGAAAGATCTATGTAGACACATATTATATTGATTGCGCTTTTCATCGTCGCTGTTTTGTGTGCAATATCATATCTCTTTTATTTTATCTAATTTATTGGGATATGCTTATCAACATCGTTCTCAAATATACATCATTCAGTGTGTTTTTTTCGAAAAGATTATTCGATTAAGCTTATAATGATATTCCATTTTTTGTACATGAAAACACATATGTTTATAGCACGAGCAAAACGCATTTGTCTCCATATCAATCCATCCATTCCTAATGGGATGCTGCAATACAATATTTTCGTGAAGTAATGAAAAATGAGTGGCAGATCCAGGGGGGGCACTTCCGGCCCGTGCCCCCCCCCCCCTTGGAAGAAAAGTATGCATTTTGACCATAAAGGATGCGCCCCTTTTGTCGAATGTGCCCCCTTTTAGAATTATTAGACTGGACCCCCATAACCCCCCTATTTGGGAGGTCTTGCGAAAAAGTTTTTTTTGGGGAGCCTTTTTAATTTGACCTTTAAATGTGAAATTATCGAAAGCTCTTCACACACTTTTCTCAACTTCAGACCACCAAGCCTCCGGCAAAATAGAATCGGAATTTATTTTGTCATTAATTATCGAAAAATGAATTAAATTTAAATAGTTGCATTGTGCGTACCAAACCATAGGAAGGAAACATTTGATCATTCCTGGTGTCAAGGACTATGGCATGCAATCACATAAAAGTTCTTTTTGAAAAATAATATGAACAGTACTGTGGTGGATAGAAGACCTTGTGTATTTATATCGTATATTTTCCCGCGGAAGTCGATTACTGCATGTGTACTATATACTGGTAGATTTTCTTATTAAATACAGTTTGTCCTTTATGGAACTGAACATATATAATTTGCGCCTTGAGCATCTAATCAGGATGGAAAAGTGCGCTATACAAGTCACATGTATTATTATTATTATTATTATATCAAATTTATATTTTTCCCAGGCCAATCTCATATGAAAAAAATATTCTACTTGAATGTGTTTGCACAAAATGTTTTTCCTACCAAAATTAAGTCCTACATTGTATATTATGAATATGATTATTTTACACTTTATTGAATTAATTTTTGTCTCATGTTATAAACAAGATCTGACTTCATCCCTCTTTTGTAGATGAAGTGAATCATCCTGTAAAATCATCAATATATTAATTAATTTAAAAAAATAAATCAAAATCGTTTTAATATAAGAAAACTGTGATGTGATATCATTTACGCTCACTCCTGTTTTGTGCTTGGTTTCATTTAATTATTACAATATTTCTTATAATTAAATAGAAATATCATTAGCTATCAAACTGATGATTGATTGATTGATTTTATTCGTCAGGTATACTGCAATACAAACATAACCAGGTACCATAACAGGATAGCCCATGAAAGCCGAAATGGCTTATTTCCAATGGGGTCCTTAAATCTGTTGTAATCGTTTTGCTTTTACATCATCTAGATTACCTAGAACACATTTTCACCAAAGTCAGGACCGATGTTCTCAAATTAAGGCCCAAGGCCAGCATCTTGCCAGCAGACGATTTGATGCAGGTCGCCAAAAGCGAAAAAGAAAGAAGCAGTTCTTTTGTTTCTTTTCTATATTCACCAAGGATTACTTTCCTTTGGAGTAGAATCCAGTCCAAAGTAGTGTTTGAATGATCCCTACTCCCCCCCCCCCCAAAAAAAGCAGATTTCCACTCGACTTGTACATTGACAGAGTACAATGGCGTAGCTACAGTGCGTTAAGGGGCACGTGTCCCCCTAATCGAATGACGAAGAAGAAAAAAGGAAAAAGAAAGAAAGAGAGGAAAAAAAGAGAAAGGGAGAAGGGGAAATGAATTAAAGACGAAATGGTTCCTCCCGCACCCCCTAATCAGCGGGAACTGTTTCTTTTCTACCTTTTCCAAGTGCATTCAATTGGGGTGCTGGAGCGCAAGTCGGCTGCACCCTATGCCGAGTGGTGATGCAGGTAGTATTCAGTATTTTATGAGAGCGTAAAGACTGATAGTGGATTTTCGACCTCATATGGATGGATGACACCGACGTTCTATTGACATAACCGAAGTCACCAAAGCAATTTAATTTAGATATTAAACAACGTGATAAATTGATTCTATAATGAATGTTATAGTGGTCAAGACCAAGCGATTTATTAACGAAATTTGTCAGATTCTCGATCGAATTATATTTCACTCCTATTTATGTGTGGTTTGAGATCAGGTTCGTTATAGTGGACACGTGACGTTCGGACGACTCTTCAATCTCATTTGTTAATTATCATGAAAAGTATGGAAGCATAAGTACTTGTTATATTAATCAAAGTTCAAGATGATACACATCGTTGATCAAGGTCATGAAAAAGAAGAAAAATACCAGAACTTGTAAAAAAAAGCTGTAGTTTGGTTCCGTCTAGATCCGTGTTTATCATGATGTAAAATGAATACAAAATGCACCAAAGAAAAAATACCCATGCAATGTGCATTAGACAATTAGCCTAATCATACCTGCAATAGCGGATCCATTAATTATACTCTTCCTGTCTACTAAAATTTTACTTACTTGCATGAAGGAGCCCAGTGTGCCTCATGCCAAATTTGATAAAATTTTTACAAATTATTTGTCACATATTTTGAACATTGCTTTCCCAAACCCAGAAAAGACTCCAGGATCTGTTCATATCATTTTCCTATACTGACAAACTTATATCTTTACAACCTGATCATTATCAATTAAGTCTTATTGCAGGCGTGGTTATCTTTGTATAGCGCTCTGATTTTACACTTTATTAAATCAGGGCACTTCAATTCACAGTCTTTTGCAGGTTTTTTTTAATCAATTTATACAGAGCAACAAGGGAATATCCTTTGTTCATTATACGGTTTGTTGAATTATTCCAAGGTTACTTTGCTATATTAAAAGTACCCTGGAGAATAATCAGTACAACTGTATGCATGGGTAGTGTGCTGGCTCTCCCTGATTGAGTAGTGTGATATCGTAAAGCGTCAGTTCAAGTTTGACTGGAGTACATTTACAGGGAGCGTCGAGTAGGATTCTCAGAAGATTAACACGATGTCGAACTACGAAGAAGCACTTGGATACTTTGCCACCTACGCAGGGCTGGCTACTGTCAAGATGATGATACTTGGTCCTGTAACTGCCTTCTATCGGTTAAAAGACGAGGTAAGAAATTATACCAGTTTTTAAACTCAAAGTACGCTATATGATCATGCAACAGGCAGGATTGCTTAAGTCGCAAAAAAGTCGCAAAAACGGAAATACCTTTGCTTCAAAATTATGAAATCGTGGCCTGATCTAAAATGTGATATATGAGCATTAAAGTTTTATTACATTCATTTTTTATACAAATATTGTGAATATCAAATGTGTGGACGCGACGTTCCAAATTTATTGCCATGTTGTCAATAAGCTGTTTTCGGGCACGAATCCATTGTAGCAGGATCAGGCGAACTTGGCCTTTGATCCTGAGCTGTAGTGCCTCTTTATTCGGGATGCGAAGGAGCTTGAAGTTCCATGGGGATACATACATTATGCTCAGAAATACATGTATCACTGGGTAGCTTATGCATAATAATCGAACGTTATAGTGCGGGGAGGTATTATAGATTCGGAGATTCACTAGATAGTGTATATGCACGCCACTCATTTCTAAGGAACCATCATTCGATGAGACAATTGATTTTTAACCCATCATATTCATTGCTGAATACTAAATGTAAAGTTATAAGTTAGTATTCTTTCTAATGATCCATTGTACCCTTAGTCTACCATAATGGTGATATGAATCATTTTTAGTGGATATTCTTTATGGCTGGATATCTACTTGTATTATATTTGTGAAATTGTATGTATACGAGTCAGTTCCATATATATAACCTGGATCAAATTACAACAAACTACTGTAGCTCTAATCCATGCATACCCTTAAGCCTCTGAGCTGTCTTCACTCTAAAAATATATTTCTCATGCCTGTGCTCAAGAAATTTTATGGGTGATCATTGGGGCTACATTGGATGGGTAATTTCGATTCTTTCAAATTTACATACAAACTGAATGAAGAGTACTATGTATAAGATACAACATTGGCATCACTGTCAGGGGCGGATACAGGATTTTCAGAAAGGGGGGCGCACACTGAGGAACCCTCCGTTTGACGAAGCCAAACGGCCATCTAGGGGGTCCGGGTGGTGGTGCTAAAACAAAAATTAAGACCGTTTTTTTTTTGTCAGACAAAACGGGGGACACGCCCCTTGCGCCCCCCTCCCCCTCTGGATCCGCGCCTGACTGTCATGTGATCGTGAGTAAATTAAATGCATGTATTCAGGTTTTCCCATTTTTTCAAACTCTTACCGATCTCTTTGTCTGTCTACATGATTGTATATATACTACTTGATCAAACTAAGGAGATGTAAATAAGATGTATGCCAGAGATAGAGAGAGAGAGAGAGAGAGGGGGAGAGAGACTTTGTTGGGCCCAATGATTATTGTCTATCATATCGATATTTCGTATAAATTGCGAAGTTAGTAATGAATTGATTCTTTGTAGATTTCCTTGCTCTTTATGATGCATGCTTAATCAAAATTCTAACCATCATGTTCTTTACACTTAACATTTTACAGTCATTTGCAAACGAGGAGGATTATGCTCTTTCTAGTAAGAAAGATAAAAGACCAGTTTTCACTCATCCCATGATCGAGCGGATTCGAAGGTAAAAAAGCAGAACAAGTTATTTACTTTGTCAGAGGAGACATTTTAATCTGATGTTTCCACACACCTACTAAAATGTTGTTGTTACTACTATGCTGTTACTTATGTATATTGCCTCTTCTTTCATTTCTACCCATTCTGTTTTGTTTTGTATACCTTTCCTTTATGCTTTCCTTTAAAATAATAATTTAGATAATGATGGAATATCTTATAGAACTATACAACGGTAACTTCAAAATTATATTTTTTGATGGTGTTTGAACGTCCCCCATACTCTTTTTGTGATTTCTGATTTCTGTTTCCTGAAGTTTCTTTTTCTTTCATAGAGGAATATTCAATAAACCACAACTCCTGCCGAAGATAATGTATAAATCATTATAGTTCTCTGTTATAAAGTGACAATATCACTATAATATTTCTTACCTCCTCCACTTTCTCTCCGTTTTCTATCCTTCAGATGCAACCTTAACGACCTTGAGAATATCGTACCCTTTGTCATCATCGGGGGTCTCTTCGCTGTCTACTCTGGCTCTCCTCTCGAGACCATCATCTGGCATTATCGTATCTTCGTTGCTTCTCGGTTCTTTCACACTGTAGCGTACCTGCTGCCTCTTCCTCAGCCGTGCAGGGTTACGGCGTTTACGGTTGGATTATGTACCAACCTGTCTATGGCTATTCGACTCCTGATGAATACCTGGCTCCTTTAAGACATGGGTACCGTTAATTCATAAAACTTGTTATCAATAATAAGTTATGATATTTGTTATAAGCTACTGAAATCCTGGCATCTGATTGGCTGAGAGCAAATTTCTCATAGAAATGTGGCAGTTGTTACTGATAACAAGTTTTGTGAACGGGACCATGATAAAGAAGAGAAAAGAAAATTACCCTTCTTAGGTTCTAGGGAAGCCCCCCCCCAAAAAAAAAAAAAAAATAAAAAAATAAAATAAATAATTGTGTCAATGTTTTTGAGAAAAAAAAATCATTGTCAAAAGGCCTAGCGCCTGCACATAACTTTTACTGGATGAGTTGCGTATGCATTGTACTTTATGAATATAGTCTGATAAAATGGATCATCTATGCATTTTTAGATTGTGGCTCTGTCAAAGACAAAACACAGAGGTAGGTATTCTGTAATAGTAGGAGTTGGGATAGAGACCCGACGCTCAGTCTAAACTCATGTTTAACCATTTAGAGGAAGTTAGAACGAGGTCTTTTCCTTTTGTTAAATATGAATTTGAGCACCCCCCCCCCCCCCCCCTTCGGTACACCTATGTTCCCGGGGAAAATAGAGAATCCCTCTTGCCTTCCAACTGGGCGCTTTTGGGAGGGTTGATGGGATTTCAGAAGTCGTATATTCACGGTCCGAGAAAATGATGTCACTCCCCCCCCCCCCCCCCCCCCCCCTTCCCCCTCCCCCTTCCCCCCTCCCCCTTCCAGGGATGGCGGTTTTCATCAGATTCCGGATTTCCCGGGGAAAACTCATCGAGGGATCGGAACGGGAAGTTTTCACACATTCCTCTCCCCTTCTAATAATACTGGATTCGCCCCTAGTCCAAATTATTCGAGTTATGGTTAAATCGTCAAACAAAGTTCAGCCAATGATGATAATAAATTGTCATAAAATTAGCATTTTACAGTATGTCTGTTCAATGTCCATAAATTTTCTTTGTTACTTTTGATTGTTTCTTAGAGTTTTGCACACATTTTGAAGACAATGGTGTTCAGTGATGCATGACCCTGAAAACCATTGGAAAGAATATGATATGAATTTCATTCTCGGTAAACACATGGTTCATTTACTTTTAATTTCTAATTTTTCAAAGTTGGATTTTCTATTTTTAAAACTCCCAGTTTAACAAATGGCTTTAATTACCTAGCTACTATCATGTTATGAATAAGTATCGTGTCGATTTGTTTGTCGATGGATTACAATTAGATCCAATAAATTGTATAAGAAGCCATGATTTATCAAACCTATATTGCATTAATATAGGTTTTCCCGGTCAATTTCATATTAGAAGCATTCGTTTTCGTCCAATACGGTCATGCAACGAAATATCGTCATTCAAAATCGTTTTTAGTCATTCAAATGAAGTAGTGTGGCGACCGATTTCGTAGTCGTGCATTATAATTCACTGAATGAGCATACATTTTCGGCAATGGTTATACAATTTCGTCTGCAACATGTCACCAGCGGATTCCGAATATTCGAATTCGTATATAGGCATACAAGTTCATAATACCAGCATTCAAATTATGTATCTCATGAACTAGGAGCCGTGTATATAACACAGTCATTACAATCTAGCCTTTAGAACAATGTACTTTACGTTGGTCACGCATGATGATGAAAATACAGATGTAAAATGAAGAACACAAAATATTCGATGATTATGGAAATAAAGATGTAACAGAGAACATCACATAACATTAAGATGATTATGGTGACAATAAAAATGTAAACTGGCAATTACAAAAACAATACATTTATAATGAAAAAAAAAACTATAGACGTAAAATATAAATATCCAAAACAATGTGATGATCATGATGTAAACAAATGTCTAAAATTAAAATGACAAAAACATAATGATCATGATATATAAAAACACTAATGTAAAATTAAGGTGATTAAAACAATATGATGATCATAATGAAAAGGATAATTGATTATTGAAGATAACACAAAATGTTGAGGAAATTATGTTGAGATCAAAATGATGAATATTGTGACGAGTAAATAAGCGATAAGAAAAATAATTTCAAGCCACCTTTAATGATTAAATGGACAGATCACTCTAGATTATACGTATTTGTATTACGAAAATGAATGCTCAATTGAGGAAACCAATTGCTCGAAAACGAAATTGAAAGTGATTTTAGGTGCTTAGCACACCCATCGCACTAATTTGAATGCTGAAATGTGGAAATCCATGCCCTAAAACGAAATTGAACGTTGTTATCCGAATTTGAAATTGGTAACCATTAATTTTGGTGCCTAAAAACGAATTTGAAAGCACGAAATATGAAATTTTGACCAAAGTCACTCCACCGCTTCGGACACAAGAATTTGAATGCACTGAAAATGAAAATGAATAATAATTTTACGAAATTTGCCGGGAAAACCTATACATGTAGTTTATTTGTGAATCTAACAACTAACAGATTTCATGATTTTATGTGAAACCATAGAAACGTAAGTGCGGAGTCATATACATTCAAAACATGCTGTTGAGATCGAAGAAGGTCATTAAAATAATAGGGATTTCTTATCTCGTCTGTAACCTTTTGTGTTGTTTGTTGTTATGAGCAGAATTTGAATATATGAATATAATAGTATCACATTCATTTACGATAAGATTCACATGCCAGTGAGACTATTTTTTTTCTTCAAAAGGACTGTGTAATGGAAATAAAGATAAGTAGAAATGATATAATCAAATACTGCTCTGCCTGCGCCTGAGGGCTTTGCAGTTATTATTACCCCATTCATTGCCAGGTAGACATATAGGTCGAGAGCGAGAGGGACACACAATAGGGAGTTTTCGAATGTGTCAACGTGAACGCCGTCCTAGATCCTCCCAGCTACAATGGACTGCTTTGTGTTAACTGCATACAAAGTAGGTGAAGCGAGGTTCACGTTTTAGAGAAGATGGCAATAGGGAGTTTTCGAATGTGTCAACGTGAACGCCGTCCACGCTAGATCCTCCCAGCTACAATGAACTGCTTTGTGTTAACTGCATACCGCACTTTGTGCAAGAACGGCTCACCCGTCCACTGATACAATACCTTAAAACTAATGATTATCCAAACTCATTATGTTTGATCTTGAAATACCACATTCTTTAATGATTAGAAGTAAGGAAATAAGAAATGCCACAATTTCAATGCGAAAATATCGAAAAGTCATTCTCAATTAAGGGGTTCCGTCCATTGGCATAGATCCGTGCATTCCTTCTTTTCATTAAAAACCATTTTGGAATGCTCTAAAATGCAAGTTTTACAGACAGATTTTTGAAAAAGTCCCTCACCCGCCCCTCATCAGATGCGTATCCAGGGGTCGGTGGGGACGGCCTAAAAAATAAAACACCAACTGAAAAAAGCGAGAGCGAAAAAGCAGGGGGAAGTAAGAGAAAAAAGCCTTAAAGGCGTTACGCTATACCTTAAAGGCGCTTTCTCTCAAAATTTGAAAAAGCTTCAAAGTTTTCACGCTTCGCGCAGGACGGGGGAAACTCCCCTCTCCCTGCACCAACCCCTGCTACATACAGTGCAGTACTGCTCCAAATGATTACAAATTTAGCAGTCAGGGCGTCGAACTAACTTTCCGCCTAAAATAGGGTTTGCTATAATTATACTCAAATTTGCTACAAGACGTCAAAGTTTTCTCAATTTGCACGGGAAGGGGGAACCCCCTCTCCCTGCACTAACCCATGTTATACATACAGTGCAGTATTGCGTCCAAATAATTGAAAAGCAGTCTGGGCGTCGAACTAACTTTCTGCCTAAAAAAGGTGCTACGAGCCGTTATCTTTCTCTGAAATTTGCTCAAACGTCAGAGATTTCGCGTTTCGCGCGGAAGGGGGAACAGTCCCCCCTCCCTTCACCCCCTCCCCCAGGGGGGCCTGCGCGCTCACAACCGCCCCCTAAAATTAAATCCTGAATACGCGGTTGCCGGTCATCCCCCAAACATGAACACGGATCGACACGCCTGCTGCGGACCTCTAGCAGGAGAGTGCTTCCAGCTTCCAATATACCACAGTGCTACCAATACATTATTAACCCATTGCCTACCGGAACTGGGTGGGCAGCCCTGGAAAAAAATTATTAGACCAAGCTTCTGTAATAAGGGTACTATAATATGCATACAAAATTATAAAAATGATTTGTCTTTGTATTTCATTGAATGAATACCGAATTCCAGCAATTATACCTTGCTTTTATGATATTTTATTTCCTTCTTACCACAAAAATGACACTATCAGTAACCATTCTTGGTCTAATGTTTTTTTTCCATGGCTGTATATGGGAATTAGACAATTCAGTAATATAGTCAACGGGTTCAAATACCAAATGATCAAAGCAAAAAAAAAAAAAAAAAACTGATACACATTCTAACGCATGCCAAAGGAGGGGGTGGGGAAGAATGGTAGAGAGGGAGAGAGAGCCAAGAGAAAGGGCATGAGAGAGAGAGAGGGGAGAGATAGATAGAGAACGAGAAAAAAGAGAGGGGCGGGTTGGGAGGAGAGGGAAAGAGAGCCGAGAGAGGGGAGAGAGAGAGAGAGGGGGGGGGGGCGGATTAATAATGAATTTAAAATAAGGCATAAAAATTCAATCAACCTATATGTCAGTTTCCCCAAATAATAAAACAAAGCAAGGAGCTGCATTATATTTTATTGCTCATGTACTATTAGGTTGCGTTTTATTGATGAGATTGGGGAATCTAGGGGAAACATTCAAACTACTCGGAAAAAAAAATAAACATGATAATGCAATCATTTAGTCAGTTTGGGTTAGGGTTATAGCGTGAGGGTTAGGGGGTACCATCAAGAATATCGAATCGAAGTATCTTCTTCTTCTTCTTTTTTTCCCCTCCGTTTGGGTCGGAGATCAGCGGTAATGCAGGGGTACATGTAGAACAATAAATATTGTCAGACTGGCTTTGTTTAGGTGTCAAAATGATTAGGCTTGGGTTACTAGTGTACGAGAAGTGTGGATCTGCAGGACTCAAGTGAAGGGCAAGGATTGAGAAGGAGTTTAGGGCAGCGTTGTTTAGGTCTGGATTCGGTAAGATGATGAGTTTTGTAAACGCTAGTTGGTCATCCTTGTCAAGGGTATTGGGAATTTCTATCTCAGGGAGTTTTTGAGTGGTATTTCTGAAGCAGGAGGACCGCTGTGTGAGCAGGAAATGGCATGAAGTGTGTCACATCTTCCTCGTGTTCTTTGCAGAGAGGGCAGGTGACTGAGTGGGTTTTTCCAATTGTGAACAGGCGTTTCTGAAGAGGATATGTCTGAGTGAGAAGCTGAGATTTGATGAACTGTGCCTTACGAAGGTGTTGCGCCAATCCTACAGGGAAGAGCAGTGCTGCAAGGGAGTGGGTTTAGGTTCTTCCAGAAGGAAAGGGTTGGTTTGTACTCAATCGCCTCTGAGACATCCTGCTGTATTCTATGGAGAATGGACTTCTTGACCCTGAGTTTCCACTTCTGGTAGGGACAGGATGCTCAATCAGACTGGCGAGATCCGGCAGACTGTATTTGGCGAGGAACTTGTTCCAGGACTTGGTGAGAGGTACAGATGAGACAGTGGCATGAAGAAAGGTCCTCTTTTCAAAGCGATCTTGTGGTAGTGCAATTAGATTTCCAATCAGGAGGAGACTGTTCTGCTCTATCTGTGAGTGGAGAGGAGTGACGCCTGCTATAGAAGAAACATCGCTTCATTAGCTGCACTTCGAGAAATCCCTAGGATTTTCTTGAATAGGATATTCTGGGAAGTGTTGATGCGTGCTGCTTGATGGGTGTTCAAGATAAGGATAGATGTTCCGTATACCATTTTGGGTATGCAGAACACGGTCCAGATCCTAGCCAGAGATAAGGGGAGAGGCCCGAGGTGTATATACGCCCCTACTCCATGTAGAGCGTAAAAGGCCTTCAGTCCTCTTGCTATAATGTCAGGAGTAGGATCGACCAGTGCGGATGACTTGGTGATGCCAAGGTGAGGATGCTGGATTACCTTAGCGATTGATTGGTTGTCAGCTAGCAGCCATGATGTTTGTTGCCAATGCTCTGGAGGGCTGCATCTCTCACTGAAGAAAACAACGGCGCTTTAAGAGGGGTAAATGGAGTATTTCCACTCCAGACCTTATAGCATAGCTGTTGATGACCTTCAGCATCTCTGTAGTTCACCTGTAGAGGAGGCTAATAAAACTCACCCGAGTATCTGCCACGAAAGGAGCATCCTAGGCTTCTCCTCCTGAGGATCTTAATCGGGAAGTCGATGAGCAGTGTGTATAAGAATGGAGAGAGTATACTGCCCTGCCGTACCCACTTTTCTAGGGCAAACGAGTCGCTCACCTTCCCTTGCCAGAATACTCTGCTTTCTGCATTGAGGTATGAGGTTGCCAGAACAGCTGGATTGAGTGATGCACTCCAGCTTCCTTGAGCTTTCTGAAGAGGCCGTCATGCCATACGCAGTCAAATACTTTTTGGGCAGCCAGCAGGGCTACATAATGGGCTTCTTAGCTGAAGACATGCTGAGGCCATGATAATATAATAAATGTAACTTATAGCGCCAAATCCACTCTGTGGAGTGCTCAGGGCGCATGTAGAAATTAGTTTTTGATTTGAAGAGAACAAATCAAAAGATTTGAACAGAAATGTTTGCACATGATTTTTAAAAGAATCAGATGTTATGCACTTTTTGATGTCTTCAGGAAGGCTATTCCATAATTTAGGACACGCATGGGCAAATGATCTTTCCCCCAAAGATTTTGCGACTTTATAGAGAACTGGAAGTGGATGAGCGCAAAGATCTCGCGGGGGTGTAAATTTGAATTAAAGAGGTATTGTATATTGGGGAGCAGAACCATTAACGCAGTGAAAAGTGAGCAACACAATTTTGAAAATAATGCGATGTTTGACAGGGAGCCAGTGTAGCGACTGCAAAACAGGGGAGATAGGAGTACGCTTGGTGGACAGGGTAACAATGCGAGCCGCAGCAGTTTGAAGCTTCTGGAGCTTGGACAACAGATTTAGGGGTAAATTGAACAGAAGGGCGTTGCCAAAGTCGAGACGGGAGGAAATTAAGGTGTGAACTATTTTTTCGGTGGCAGACTTGGGCAAATATTTCTGAATAAAACCGATGTTACGTAATTGGCACCTAACTCATCTGCAGATATTTGAAATTTGACTAGACATTGTCATAAATATATGAGTCAAACATAACACCAAGATTGCGACAAGTTTGTGACAAATAATTTGTGTGGCCAGAAAATGAGATGGAATTAATATCAATTTTACTAAGCTGCACTTTAGAACCAAATATAAGGAATTCACATGATCAGAATTCAGTTTCAGAGAACGTGCAAGCATCCAATCGTGAACATCAACCATGCATGATTCAAGGCAATGAACAGCCCTTTCCGCAGCGAATTGATCAGAATTAAAGGAAATCATGAGTTGAATATCGTTTGCATAAATATGATAATCTATGTCATGTTGTGGCAGAACTTGTCGAAATCCAAGAACCCTGTGGTACTCCACAGGAGAGAGGCAAAGCAACTGATATGCAACCATTTATACAAACGATCTGAGAGTGGTATGAGAGATAGAACCATTGGTAGGCCTATGCCTCACCCTTGATACCAAATGAACTAAGTGTGTTCAATAGAATATTGATAGTGTCGAAAGCGGAGGACAAATCTAGGAGCAGGAGAGCAGTTGAGTACCCTCTATCCATCCCTTGCAAGATGTGGTTTGACACATTCACATGCAGTGTTTCCACGCTATGATGGGATCTGTAAGCCGATTGGAAAGGGTCCAACAAATCATTGGCCAGGAAATAATCCGAAAGACGAGAAAACACAACCCTTTCAAGAATTTTGAACAAAAAAGTTAAGTTTGAAAGGCTGGTCGATAATTTTGGAGGGAATTTTGGTCCAGAGAAGGTTTCTTCAACAACGGAGTAACATGCAGTTTTCAATGAATAAGGAACATGTGTCTGCTCTAAACTCAAATTAACCAAGTCGGAGATGATGGAGGAGCAATCCTTTAATAATGTTGTGGGAACCGGGTCTAATCAAGGCCGTACGCAGCGGGGGGGGGGGGGGGGGGCAGGGGGGGGGGGGGCAGGGGGGGGGGGCAGGGGGGGGGGGCAGGGGGGGGGCAGTTGCCCCCCAGAAATTTCAAAATCATACTTTTTTTAAATAGGGTTTTAGACTTTTAAATGATCCAATAATAAAAAGCGATCATCTTGCCCCCCCCCCCCCCCCCAGGAAAAAAATTCTGCGTACGGCCTTGGGTCTAATTGACATGACTTGGGGGCAATTTACGTAAGAGTGACAAAATCTCATCAGGGTAAGTAGGTCATATGACTTCTAAAGGAAGAGGAAGTGAGGGGATGAAGTGGTGTTTCGTTTTCTGAAAACAGAACTGCAGCTCGTCGGGGATGTCAGCAGCTTGGAGGGTGAGTTCAAGGTGGGGGTTTTATCAGCTCCAGTATTATAGAGAATCTGGATATCAGGGATATTCCACGGTAGCTAGAAGGTCCTGTATGGGTTTGCCCTTCCCTTTGTGAAGGGGCAAACTGAGAGCCTGTCTTATGGGTTGTGGGATGTGGGATGTTGCTATAATACAGGCGTTGAAGAGTTCGAGAAGGAGACTACGGCAGATGGGTCCAGCATGTATAATATGTTCAAGTGTAATGTTGTCTATCCCACTGCCTTGTTTTAGTGTGGCAATGGCGATATTCAGCCCCGGTACTCGCTCTTTAGATGTGAAGTACCCCTAGTAGATGATTGGATGGGCCAAGTCACAAGTGGCTAGCTCTCTAGCTGTTGCGGTATCGTATCGATCGCACTTTATATTAGACACTAAACAACGGAAACGACAACGTACGTACCAACACACAGACAGAGGAATTTCCAGTATTTGTAAGCTTCATTTTGCATGCATTGTGATTTTTAGTACCAGTAATGATCTATATCACTGCTAGTTTTCAAACCATTTGTTGTCAGTACAAAGGACTTAAATTTAATAGAAACTCAATTGATTCTCGACGACATTTTTGTCGAGTCACATGTCCCACACATTGATTTTTGTGTACCGGTACCGTATGTGTAGTTGCCCTAATTTCGCCCTTGCTCTAATTTCGCCCCCCAAGCGCAACAAAGGTACCCAGCACACCACGAATAGTGGTCATATTGACCACTACGAATACAAAATGCAAAAATAGTTGATATTTTCTGTCGCGTGTAGTAAAGGTATGGGGGGAAAATAAGATAAATATTTTAAATACTTGCTTTCAAATTCAGCCCTTAAAAATCTCACTCCTACCTCAAATGGCCGTTAAAAACACTCATAGGTACACGCCATTGCCGACTGTGTAGTAACGCAGCCAACACACATCCCATACCTAAACTGCATCACTGTGCATTTTTGGCTATATTTAATTGAATGTCATATATTGCAGGTTACTTACATCCAAAGAATTATATTGAATAATAGATGATTAAAACTTACCAGGTTGTTTTGTGACCTTTGAAGAGGGTTTCCTGAAATTTTGGGTCCTTTTTGTCGATAACTGCTATCGAGACTCTCCCGTCAGCATCCAGTTTGTATTTTTCACGATTATGATGAAGGGAGCCCTCAGCGCTCGTAGTAGTACCGGCGCGATCATTTCGTCGATCTCCTACGAAGACCTGGAAGGGCCAAACTGACGACGTAAAAAAATTAAAAATATTACGTACGTACGTAATAATTACTACGTACGTACGTAATATTTTTTATTTTTTTACGTCGTCAGTTTGGCCCTTCCAGGTCTTCGTAGAATAGCTTGTGTGCGTAAAATTCTGCGTACGTATCTACGGTGCGTACCCATGTAGAGCGGCCTCACTAGTGCGCAACATTATTGAGAGCAGTCGTCATCCGTATGGAGGTGTGGGTAACAAGTATCAAAAAGAGGGCTGTAAATGTAAGTTTTTATAACTTTCTACATTTTGTATCTTAACGAACTGATAACTTAAAATCTAAAGAATGATACTTAGGTATCAGTTTGCCCACAAAAACATCCATTTCAAACAAAATTACATCTGTATCCCCAATACCCAGTATACACACATGTATATGATTCTAATGGTCAATATGACCATTGCTTGCTGATGTGGTTAGAAAGAACTTTTGATATTTTCAGCAAAATCCAAAGTCAAAATCTTGTCCAAAACCGGAGAAATCCCCGCCGATTTGTTTCGCGATCGCGTGTTGTTTACATACTGCCGATGTCTTAGACTAAAATCGGCCAATAAAATTTTTGTCCACGAAGAAACTCGGGATCGCAAGCGCACATCGATCTTTACGATCGCGCACACAGAAAATCGGGACTTTCCGTGTATGCCACATAGGGACCGAATTTTTAAGGACAAAACTCTTTTGGGGAGATGTCAGCGCCCGCGGCGACCAGGAAATGTACACAATGACTCCGATAGCTCGTTTCGCGAGAATCAACAGTAAATTACGGATTTCATTTTTGGAAATATCTTTTCCAACATCGGTGAGTTGAATTTATTGTATTTCTTGGATATTTAGTGGTCGGTTTTTGTAAATTAAATGCCGATTTTGAGTGAATGTTTGTGACTTTTGTGCAGTGGTGTTTTAAAAAGTTGAGGTGTATGACTGCCTACATTATACACACGAAGTATAGGAATGTAGCTATGAGTGGTACCCAGCGCGTTTAATGCATTTAAACGCGTAGGACTACGCGTAAGAAACTATATGACGGTTAGGCCGAAGGCAACGGAGAAAATGAGGGCAAAAAATGTAAGTATTGGCTTAATATTTCGTATTTTAATCAAAATAATGTAGAAAATCATTAAAATGGAAGTTTCATACCGTCAGTGAATTGCTAGAGTCATAGAATGTCGAAAATTATGTATGTTTCCACGACGTATTCCCACTGTCCGAACGTTTCATGGAAATCGCCATTTTGTGTGTAATGTTGTGCTGCCAGCTACGTCGCTCTCGTAATGGCAAATGTTGACGATGTTGGCAAATGTTGACGATATTGGCGAATGTTGACGCCATCTATAGTCACTGTGATGGAGTGGGGGGGGGGGCGAAATTAAGTACATCCTTATCCAGCGCGCGTCGGTGAACACGTCTCCATTGTGACGTCATTTCTGAAGGAACGCGAAGGAATTGACGCGCAATTTTCATCGCATTTTTAACTCAAGTATTTTTAACATATGTTCAGCGTTTTTTAGAACAATCTATGAAGTATTACTCCCGTAATCGTTCAAAATGTCGTTAGGGGGGCGAAATTAGGACCACGCATGCTACCATTAAAAGCATTACAAAACAAAATTACAAAGAAAGAGCACCTTGCCTATGTTGGACTGTGTCCACACACGAATAGTGGTCATATTCACTCATAGGTACACGCCATTGCCGACTGTGTAGTAACGCAGCCAACACACATCCCATACCTAAACTGCATCACTGTGCATTTTTGGCTATATTTAATTGAATATCATATATTGCAGTTTACTTACATCCAAAGAATTATATTGAATAATAGATGATTAAAACTTACCAGGTTGTTTTGTGACCTTTGAAGAGGGTTTCCTGAAATTTTGGGTCCTTTTTGTCGATAACTGCTATCGAGACTGTCCCGTCAGCATCCAGTTTGTATTTTTCACGATTATGATGAAGGGAGCCCTCAGCGCTCGTAGTAGTACCGGCGCGATGGGTTCGTCGATCTCCTACGAAGACCTGAAAGGGCCAAACTGACGACGTAAAAAAAGAAAAAATATTACGTACGTACGTAATAATTACTTCGTACGTACGTAATATTTTTTATTTTTTTACGTCGTCAGTTTGGCCCTTCCAGGTCTTCGTAGAATAGCTTGTGTGCGTAACATTCTGCGTACGTATCTACGGTGCGTAACCATGTAGAGCGGCCTCACTAGTGCGCAACATTATTGAGAGCAGTCGTGATCCGTATGGAGATGTGGGTAACAAGTACCAAAAAGAGGGCTGTAAATGTAAGTTTTTATAACTTTCTACATTTTGTATCTTAACGAACTGATAACTTAAAATCTAAAGAATGATACTTAAGTATCAGTTTGCCCACAAAAACATCAATTTCAAACAAAATTACATCTGTATCCCCAATACCCAGTATACACACATGTATATGATTCTAATGGTCAATATGACCATTGCTTGCTGATGTGGTCATATTGACCACTACGAATACAAAATGCAAAAATAGTTCGTATTTTCTGTCGCGTGTAGTAAAGGTATGGGGCACTCACGGGTACATTACTGTAAAATAGTTGGTATTTTCCACTCATAGGTACACCATGTACACGCCATTGCCGACTGTGTAGTAACGCAGCCAACACACATCCCATACCTAAACTGCATCACTGTGCATTTTTGGCTATATTTAATTGAAACTCATATATTGCAGTTTACTTAAATCCAAATACTTATGTTGAATAATAGATGATTAAAACTTACCAGGTTGTTTTGTGACCTTTGAAGAGGGTTTCCTGAAATTTTGGGTCCTTTTTGTCGATAACTGCTATCGAGACTGTCCCGTCAGCATCCAGTTTGTATTTTTCACGATTATGATGAAGGGAGCCCTCAGCGCTCGTAGTAGTACCGGCGCGATCGGTTCGTCGATCTCCTACGAAGACCTGGAAGGGCCAAACTGACGACGTAAAAAAATAAAAAATATTACG
This sequence comes from Heliocidaris erythrogramma, assembly GCA_025617745.1. Classification (NCBI taxonomy): domain Eukaryota; kingdom Metazoa; phylum Echinodermata; class Echinoidea; order Camarodonta; family Echinometridae; genus Heliocidaris; species Heliocidaris erythrogramma. The sequence goes on along the minus strand of CM046855.1, from coordinate 10,551,845 downwards.
TACGTACGTAATAATTACTACGTACGTACGTAATATTTTTATTTTTTTTACGTTGTCAGTTTGGCCCTTCCAGGTCTTCGTAGAATAGCTTGTGTGCGTAACATTCTGCATACGTATCTACGGTGCGTAACCATGTAGAGCGGCCTCACTAGTGCGCAACATATTGAGAGCAGTCGTCATCCGTATGGAGGTGTGGGTTACAAGTACCAAAAAGAGGGCTGTAAATGTAAGTTTTTATAACTTTCTACATTTTGTATCTTAACGAACTGATAACTTAAAATCTAAAGAATGATACTTAAGTATCAGTTTGCCCACAAAAACCTCCATTTCAAACAAAATTACATCTGTATCCCCAATACCCAGTATACACACATGTATATGATCCTAATGGTCAATATGACCATTGCTTGCTGATGTGGTATTTTCTGTCGCATGTACTAAAGGTATGGGGGGAAAAATAAGATAAATATTTTAAATACTTGCTTTCAAATTCAGCCCTTAAAAATCTCACTCCTACCTCAAATGGCCGTTAGAAAGAACTTTTGATATTTTCAGCAAAATCCAAAGTCAAAATCTTGTCCAAAACCGGAGAAATCCCCGCCGATTTGTTTCGCGATCGCGTGTTGTTTACATACTGCCGATGTCTTAGACTAAAATCGGCCAATAAAATTTTTGTCCACGAAGAAACTCGGGATCGCAAGCGCACATCGATCTTTACGATCGCGCACACAGAAAATCGGGACTTTCCGTGTATGCCACATAGGGACCGAATTTTTAAGGACAAAACTCTTTTGGGGAGATGTCAGCGCCCGCGGCGACCAGGAAATGTACACAATGACTCCGATAGCTCGTTTCGCGAGAATCAACAGTAAATTACGGATTTCATTTTTGGAAATATCTTTTCCAACATTGGTGAGTTGAATTTATTGTATTTCTTGGATATTTTGGGGTCGGTTTTTGAAAATTAAATGCCGATTTTGAGTGAATATTGGTGACTTTTGTGCAGTGGTGTTTTAAAAAGATGAGGTGTATGACTGCCTACATTATACACACGAAGTATAGGAATGTAGCTATGAGTGGTATGGGGGGAAAATAAGATAAATATTTTAAATACTTGCTTTCAAATTCAGCCCTTAAAAATCTCACTCCTACCTCAAATGGCCGTTAGAAAGAACTTTTGATATTTTCAGCAAAATCCAAAGTCAAAATCTTGTCCAAAACCGGAGAAATCCCCGCCGATTTGTTTCGCGATCGCGTGTTGTTTACATACTGCCGATGTCTTAGACTAAAATCGGCCAATAAAATTTTTGTCCACGAAGAAACTCGGGATCGCAAGCGCACATCGATCTTTACGATCGCGCACACAGAAAATCGGGACTTTTCCGTGTATGCCACAGGGACCGAATTTTTAAGGACAAAACTCTTTTGGGGAGATGTCAACTTAAAAAGTTGAGGTGTATGACTGCCTACATTATACACACGAAGTATAGGAATGTAGCTATGAGTGACTCACGGGTACATTACTGTAAAATAGTTGGTATTTTCTGTCGCATGTACTAAAGGTATGGGGGGAAAAATAAGATAAATATTTTAAATACTTGCTTTCAAATTCAGCCCTTAAAAATCTCACTCCTACCTCAAGTGGCCGTTAGGAAGAAATTTTGATATTTTCAGCAAAATCCAAAGTCAAAATCTTGTCCAAAACCGGAGAAATCCCCGGCGATTTGTTTCGCGATTGCGTGTTGTTTACAAACTGCCGATGTCTTAGACTAAAATCGGCCAATATAATTTTTGTCCACGAAGAAACTCGTGATCGCCCGGGGGGGGGGGGGGGGGTACTCACGTATATTGGGTATACGGGGACGTGCCGCTGGGAAGGGTGACTTTTTGAAGAAAGATCCTTAGACATGGGTATTTTCCCAAAAAAAATCCTTGGACATGGGTCCCATTTTCCCCCCAAAAATGTTGTCCCTACCCCCCCCCCCACCCACTGAGCCATTGCCGACTGAGTAGTAACGCAGCCAACACACATCCCATACCTAAACTGCATCACTGTGCATTTTTGGCTATTTTTAAGTGAAACTCAAATATTGCAGTTTACTTAAATCTGAATACTTATGTTGAATAATAGATGATTAAAACTTACCAGTTTGTTTTGTGACTTTTGAAGAGGGTTTCCTGAAATTTTGGGTCCTTTTTGTCGATAACTCCTATCGAGACTGTCCCGTCAGCATCCAGTTTGTATTTTTCACGATTATGATGAAGGGAGCCCTCAGCGCTCGTAGTGGTACCGGCGCGATCGGTTCGTCGATCTCCTACGAAGACCTGGAAGGGCCAAACTGACGACGTAAAAAAATAAAAAATATTACGTACGTACGTAATAATCACTACGTACGTACGTAATATTTTTAATTTTTTTACGTCGTCAGTTTGGCCCTTCCAGGTCTTCGTAGAATAGCTTGTGTGCGTAACATTCTGCGTACGTATCTATGGTGCGTAACCATGTAGAACGGCCTCACTAGTGCGCAACATATTGAGAGCAGTCGTCATCCGTATGGAGGTGTGGGTAACAAGTACGAAAAACAAGGCTGTAAATGTAAGTTTTTATAACTTTCTACATTTTGTATCTTAACGAACTTATAACGTAAAATCTAAAGAGTGATACTTAAGTTTGTTTGCCCACAAAAACCTCCATTTCAAATAAAATTACATCTGTATCCCCAATACCCAGTATACACACATGTATATGATCCTAATGGTCAATATGACCATTGCTTGCTGATGTGCCTTGGATGTGGGTATGGGTCTGGAGTTCTCAGCCGCACACCCCCGTCCGTTTTCAATGAGGATGATACAAAAAAGGCATATTTATCTCCAAGAGCCTGTACTAAAAACTTCTGTAGGTCGGTGTTTTGCTTGCAATGCGCATGCGTCAGCAGCTCCAATATAATACAGACAAGAAGGGAGGATATATGAATATTCATTATTCCTGTGACGAAAACTATGGCGTCATTGTAATAGATATTCATAGGCGCATGCACAAGTGCCTATTTTTGTTTCTTCTTCAACAACATGGCGAATGGGACTGGTTTTTCGAAAATTGAGAGTAAAAAGTGACATTCATCGATTCTACACATTTTTTAGGAAAAGCTGATTTGCGGAAGGTCTGTTTAGGTAAGTGGCATCGTATATATGATACTTTAATTTAAAAAAATAACTTATATGGCCATATTTTCAATGGTCATTTGAACATTGGTAAATTGTGAGACCCACCGAATCGTACTGGTTTCACTCAGGACGCTGCCACAAAGTGGCAGCATCCCGGGGCTAACTTAGTACTGACATTGACAATACTGTGCCACAAATTTGGGGTTTCAAAGTTGAAATGAAAATTAAATTTAAAAAAATTCTGGCCAAAGTCGTTATTATGCCCAGCCGCCATTAAATCCGCCTGACCAAGTGAATAATTAGTCAAGTTTCTTGGTTTTCATTGTTGAAATTCAGATATTTATAACAGAATTATCGTTATCGATTCATAACTGAAAACTGAAGGAATCGAACCCGGGACCTTAAATGCGAGTGCAGTGTAGAAAGAGAATACTCTGACATTATGACCAGACGCCTTTACCACTCATAGCTACATTCCTATACTTCGTGTGTAGAATCTAGGCAGTCATACGGCTCAACTTTTTCAAACACCACTGCGCAAAAGTCACCAACATTCACTCAAAATCGGCATTTAATTTACAAAAACCGACCCCAATATATCCAAGAAATACAATGAATTCAACTCACCGATGTTGGAAAAGATGATTCCAAAAATGAAATCCGTAATTTACTGTCGATTCTCGCGAAATGAGCTATCGGAGTCATTGTGTACATTTCCTGGTCGCTGCGGGCGCTGGCATCTCCCCAAAAGAATTTTTTTTTTAAAAATTCGGTCCCTATCCCGTACACGGAAAAGTCCCGATTTTCTGTGTGCGCGATCGTAGAGAGCGATGTGCGCTTGCGATCCCGAGTTTCTTCGTGGACAAAAATTTTATTGGCCGATTTTAGTCTAAGACATCGGCGGTATGTAAACAACACGCGATCGCGAAACAAATCGGTGGGGATTTCTTCGGTTTTGGGCATGATTTTGACTTTGGATTTTGCTGGAAATATCATATTTTTTCCTAACTGCCATTTGATGTAGGAGTGAGATTTTTAAGAGGTGAATTTGAAAGGAAGTATTTAAAATATTTATCTTATTTTCCCCCTATACCTTTATTACATGCGACAGAAAATACTATTTTTGCATGCATATCGCGTAGTGGTCAATATGACCACTATTTGTGGTGTGTCCCACAGGGGATCGGTAACTTTGTGGAGGCTTGGTTTAATAAAGTGTTGAATGTTGATATCTGTCTTGTATGATGTTCAGAAGGAGCCAGGCATAGAAAGGTTTTTAAATATATTTTATATACAATGTTTACTATTAAGGAAAAGTGTGATCAGCTTAAATCAACAGTACCAAGTCACCCCTCTGGAGTAAATAATTTACTTCAAGGTGAGGTAAAAGAGTGTGAGCTTGGGGAAACTTAGTTTAAACGTACCCGTAATGAAAGAGGAGTATGAGGTTATAATCATTACCTAGTACATTGGATGAGTGATCTAGACTGGAAAAGGCCCGCTGATACACACAAAAGCTATTGAAGCCTATTCACCTATGAAAACTGTTGTGGAGTACAAGCTTATCTTCAGATAAGCTTGTACATGTATAAGTGAAAGAGCATTTACTCATAGGCCCTTGCCTACATGTATGTGGGACTGTGTCCAGCATTCAAAAACAGACAACAAAATTGCTCTAAGCAAGATTTAATTTTCTTAAATTTGCTAGATTGCCGGCTATATCGTGGTTGAGGAAACCACTCGTTCGTCACTCATAGGCCCTTGCCTATGTGGGACTGTGGCCAACATTCACTGTAGCAGCAGTAAAAAAAAGTCAACAAAATTGCTCTAAGCATGATTTAATTTTCTTAAATTTGCTACATTACCTGATTCAGGGACTCTTACTTCGCCACAATTTTGGGGATTCAGGTGAAATTGAAAAAAATTATTTTCCTCTCATGTATGAATGATCTAGACTGGAATAAGGCCTGCTGACACACACCTGTAAAAACTATTGGTTATCTTCAGATAAGCTTGTACATATAAGTGCTTGTTCGTTAGCACGCAAAAATAAAGTGCAGAGTCTATGGACGGGGAATGAGGAAACCAATGCGTGTAACGCAATGAGGCGCTTCTATGCAGAGTGAATGGTGGTTTCCTCAACCACGATAATGCCAGATTACCTGATTCAGGGACTTCAAGTTCAACTCTTCAATGTTAACTTCTGATTCCAAAACTGGAAAGATGTATTTTGAATGGCTTTTTCTCGCTCCTCGTGTAGACAGCAGCGGGGACTGGGTCAAGTTAAAATCATCTACAGCACACATGCCTTTGACCCACTTGCACTTATGGAAGGTTATTGGAGTTAACCTTGCACTCTGTACCTTTGTACTGCAAGGAATTGCCTCCCATAGCAAGTGTGTGATCTCTAGCACATATGTGCGCTGGAAAGGAGCAAGATCGCCGGCCAAAAACAGCCTGAAAATTGCACTTTATCAAGATGATAAAGATGCTGTTGAAGAATCTGGCATGAAATCAGATATTCTATCATCCTAAAATGTAGAAGGAAGTATTTTCTCAAAATTTTGCTGATTATATTGGTGTTTTTACCTCTTCAACTTAGAGGTCCTGAACACTGCAGAAATTGACACAGCCCAACAGAGTGATGGTTCTGTGAGTGCCTTTGACCTGAAACAAAGAGTGCTCAACCCGCTATAGCACACGTGCGTTTTGTGGTGCACTTGTAAGGCGAACGTATCTTTTTGAGTCTCGTTTAACACGGCAATTTACGCCTGCCGAATGTACTACGGAAGTATGAGAGAGTAATTTGTCTTGTTTTTAAGAGCTGAATTCGAAAGGAAGTATTTAAAACATTTACCGTATCTTATTTCCCCCCATACATTTAGTACATGCGATAGAAAATATGTAGTATTTTTGGCATAAGTTTGTGTGGGTGGTATGGAGTGCGAGGTTATCTATAATAACCTTGCATACATGTGAGTGCTCTCGTACGGTCATACACCTCAACACTTTCAAACACCACTGCACAAAAGTCACCAATATTCACTAAAAAAAAATTAGCATTCAATTTACAAATACAGACACCTACATGTCCATGAAATACAATAAATTAAACTCACTGATGTTGGAAAGATAATTTTACAAAAATGGACTTGTTTGTGTCGGTATTTGTAAACGAAATGCGGATTTTTAGTGAATGTTGGTGACTTTTGTACAGCGGTGTTTGAAAATATGTTGTTAAAATATCATTCTGGGCTGCATGTAGTACATGTACACATACATAACATGTCCATTTAGATGTAGTTACAACTTCCTCTATCCTTCTTTTCTTTGCTCATTAGTCATTACTGTATTCTGTGTAAATTTGGTTCAATTCAGTGAGAATACATGTACTTGTACAATAAATTATTAATACAGAATTGTTCCTGTTGCAGTAGAAATCTTACTCCCAGCTTCCTATTTTTACTTTACAATTGAGCTTCCATTTACATAAGTAGTTTCTGCAAATAATATGATGCCTGTACACTTTGTTGCAGAGAGCTTTTGTTTACATTGTAGATAGATACTTGATACTTGAGTAGGTCAATGATGCAGCATTTATGGTTCATACATCTGTCTGCTGTAGAGTGCATGTCCTGAGAGACAAATACCAGTAGGGACGAGTTCTAGGGCCTGTTCATCTTGTGGATAATTTCTAAAAAAGATGTGATATGGAAACCTCTTTGCAGAGCTTTATCCACATTTTTAATGGAGGAAAACTTGAGCTGCAATATTTAAGGGGCTAGTTGTTTTGAATTCTTTTTACTCCAGTTTTGCTTCTTCATAAATTTTTTTTTAATTACATTTTTACATTGCTATAGTATCTAAATGCAAATAAATGTAACAGTTTTATTTATTTGTATTTTAGGGTTTTCCAATACTTTAGCCTATATGTAGTTTAAGACACAAACCCTTTGCCTGTCTTTAACACAGCGGGCTTGGCTCAACGCTATATGGAATTTTGAATTAGTGTCAAAGTAAAGGCTGTGCGTGCCTTCAGACTAAAGGTACTGTGTACATGTAGCATATATGATGTGTATTTCAAAGACTTTAAGAGAATGAAGTAATGAACACCTGGGGACGATTTCACTAATGCTTGCGATGCATCGTTGACCCTTCGTAAGGGCTTGAACCCATGTTAAGGGCCTGAACCCATCGCCCGTGGACGATGGGTTGCTTTTCGATCTCCTGCGAAGGGTTCACCCATCACAAACTCATCGCAACCTAGCAAAGGGGTGATCGTAGAGCTGCGATGGGTTCAAAAAAGTTACATCCTGTGTTGCACACATCACGTATGGCGCGAAATCCTTTGTGTGTTAAATTCGCACTATTTGTTTTTATTGTGAGGGTCTATTTTAAAGGGATACTCAACCGCAGATTGTGGAAGTTTTTATGCCGCGAGAGGGCACCATGATCGTTACCTGATTCATGCCGTTGCCCCGCGGGGTGCAAACCTCGGACAGACTGGTCGGCGCTCAACATGCACGCTCCGCCTGATGTGGTCGCTGCTCAACATGCACGCTCTGCCTGATGAGCTCGAACTCTCGTGCGAGATTCGGTCGGCTTCGTGCAGTCCGAAATATAATCCCAGCAGTCCCACGAACGTATTTGACTCACAAACTTTGTGTACGAGTGAATTCGGCTTACGCAATCCTGACTTTCCCCACGGCCACCTGGTGGCGTATCCCTTTAAACCTTTCTCAATCATGTGTGCCTCGCATTCTTCATGGCTAACAGAACGTTCCATTAAAAAAAAAAGACCATACTTTTCTACAACTTTCTGCTTTTATCTTTTAGATTAAATGCTTATAATTATTCTAAAAATCTCTTTTCTTTTCTTTTGTGTGCATTTGTTTGTTGTTTGTTTGTTTTTTTTTGGTTTTTTTTTGGGGGGGGTCTTTTTAATTCAATATTTATTCTTTTTTCTTTTTCAGATGAGGGCATATTATTAATTAATTTATTATCAGTAGGCCTACATTCAATTTTTGTGTTGGTGGAGGGAACAAAGAAATTAAAACCATTTTAGCGATTTGCACCCCCCTCCACGCTTTCTCCATTTCGCTTACCTGTCATTCCTTTCTTTTTCTTCTTTCTCATCTCATTACTCAACATTTCTTTTTTTTGTTCTCTCTCTTTTACTATCTAGATATAAGTCTACACCCCATGTTCTTAATCATTTCTATCACTCTCATACTTGTTTCCTTCCCCATCTCTTTCTCTCTCTCTTTCTCTTTCTCTTTCTTTCTTATTTTTTTGAAATGTGATATTGCAACTATAATATGTTTATTATAAATCCCTTTCATAATATATTTCTCAGCACATTACTGCCAATCTAAACAGATATTACAAGTCTCATATAAACATATATGAAAAACAAATCCAAAAATAAATCCCAACTCAATCTCATCCAATCTAAATTAACAAGAATTTGCAACATGATTTTTGCCAGTATATCAAAAATATAGTTTCTAAATTGTGCGAGCGAGCAAAATTTTGACACTTTTTGTACCGGAAATTTACATGAATTACGTATTGGGGCATAACTACCCATATCCGATCACTTGCTGCCCGAATATGAGGTGGTAGTTGCCTCCCCGCCCCCCTTCATCTTACACCTATGAATTCAGATTGAATCAATATATTTTGGGGGAATTTATAGGCCAATTCTTTCAATTGGCTGTTCCAAAACAGTGCATGTAAAATATATAGATGAAAATAAGATTCCCAAAAGGAACTATGCCTTATTGAATATACAATCCCATATAAATTTGCATTTTGCATATTGAGAATCCTATAATTGTATCCCCCGGCAGAATGCCGGAGGATACTTTGGATTCAGCAGCGTTCCGCCGCGTCACATTCTTTTGTGCGCTCTAGCGGTCACATTTCTCAACGGATATCTTTCAAACTTTGTATGGAAGTGTATCTTGGTAAAATCTGGACACCTATAATTTCTGGTGATGCTGCCCCCAGTGTTTTCTTTCTTTAGGGTAAAAGGCCATATCTTTTGGGATAGTTTGTGTGCGCTCTAGCGGTCACATTTCTCGACGGATTTTGTACAAATTTTGCGTGAAGGTGTCTCTTGGTATAATCTAGAAACCTATAGATTTTGGTCATGCTGCCTCCAGTGTTCCATCTTTTATAGGGTCAAAGGTCATATTTTGATAGCTGTCTTGTGTGCACTCTTGTGTGCGCTCTGGCGGTCACATTTCTCAACGGATTTCGTTCAAATTTTGCATGAAGGTGGAACTTGGTAAAATCTACGCACCTATAGTTTTTGGTGATGCTGCCACCAGTGTCCCGTCTTTTATAGGGTCAAAGGTCATACTTTGGAGGATGGCGTGAGTGCACTCTGCAGGCCACATTTCGTAATGGATTTCTTTCAAATTTTGTATGGAGATGTAACTTGGTATAATCTACACATCTTTACTTTTTGGTGATGCTGCCCTCATTGTACCGTCCTTTATAGGGTCAAAGGTCATATGTATTTTCTGCGCTCTAACTTCCACATTTCTTGACGGATTTCTTTCAAATTTTATATGGAGGTGTGTCTTAGGGAAATCTACACATCTTTAGTGTTTGCTGATGCTGCCCCCAGTGTTCCACTTTTTATACGGTCAAATGTCATATTTTGGTTGCATGCATTCTGGAGGACACATTTGTTGACTGATTTCTTTCAGATTTTGTATGGAGGTCCATCATAGATTACTCTAGACCTGTACAGTTTTTGGTGATGCTGCCTCCAGTGTTCCGTCTTTCATAGGGTCAAAGGTCATATTTTAGTGGATATCTTGTGTGCGCTCTGAGGTCACATTACTTGACAGATTTCTTTCGAATTTTCTATAGAGATGCATTATACTCTAATCTACTCACATTGTAGATTAGGGGAGGTTCTTTGTCCCTCCTTTGAATCGCTGCCATTGCCGGGGGATACATTCGCATTGCGCGGCAATGGACTTTTCTAGTTTAAATTACTAATAATCACAGCTAAATTCTAAGGAAACGATGATCTTGTAGAATAGCATTACAAAGAGCAGGCCATCTTCAATGCAATTTGATAGATAAAATATTATGGCAATGAATTAAACTTCAAGAACACCAGAATGTCACCATACCAAAAGTACAACAAGAAAAAGAAACAGGAAAGAGAAGTGGCAGAAATTCCATATGGCATTCAGTGAGTTTGTCATATTGTTCTCACCGTCTCTGTTGTAAAAAAAATCAGGCTGATGATGGAGTATGACTCAGAAACATGTTCCGTTTTAAAACTTAATGTCTTCTTTGTCGTTTATATCTAATATTGCTGTATAAACTGAATGTAAGAACTTATTCAGTCTGCAAACATGCACACATACCTGTAGTCTAACAAAGCTAAGAATTTCCACACTGATATGATAAATTTGATTTCTGCAGAATCCAAAAGCAACAATCAACAAGCAACCGAAGACTGGTGATCCTTTCTCAGGTGATGGCACATTGGATTGTGCATACAGATGGAGGACCAAGAAGGGTCAACCATGCAGCAGTCAATGTAGGTGACCTGATCTACTCGTTTGGAGGTTATTGTACAGGAGGAGACTATGAGCACAGGAACCCTATCGATTCATTTGTATTCAGTATTGGTAAGTCAACAAAATGTCTCCTACTTTACCTTCTTCTGTTTTCCCAATCGAAGCATTCTGCTTAATTTTCTTTGTCACACTTTATGCATTCTGGTGAGATGCTTTTACGAATGTCATTTGCATTGCATTTCTGTTTTATTTCAAGTTTGGAAGTTTTCAAACTCAGCTTTGTATAGGAAATACATGTAGATGCTACACCATTCACATTCTACAATTGTACATTTACTGGTACATGCTATTGCAGTGTAAATATGCATTTTATCAGCACTTTGCATCAACATGGGTCTGGTACACACTCTGGAACCAAGACTTTTGTAATGTTGACATAGCTCTAATACATAGATCTATACAATCTTTAATAATTCAAACCCCCAGAAAAGAAAAAAAAAATTTGGAGCCCTGATTTTATACTGCTTCCAAGAATATGAAAGCAGTGACAGTTAGTAATAATGCATTTCAATTCACATGATTCTTTCTCTTTTGTTTGCAGAAACATACATTTTAAAATGATATTTCTGGAACTTATTATCAAAATTTTTTTATTTTGAACCCCTCTTTTTCCCCCTACAACAGGAAGGTTAAAATGGTCCAAACTGCCCTACTCCAATGGTCGTAATGAATGCCCAAGACACATCCCTTTCCAGAGATATGGTCACTCTGTGGTAGTTTACAATGATAAGATCTACCTATGGGGTGGCAGAAACGATACATCTGGAGCAGACAATAAACTATACAGCTTTGATACCAGTAAGTCGTCAATATTATGTAGCCGGGGTGTGATGTCTGGGGATAATCAATTTATGCAATACAGTTTGGTGGAAGACGCAGTCAAGACAACTTGTGATGACTACTTGTACATATTACCAGTCATTTGAAACCCTACCATGCCATTAATCAAATTTGAGTACCGGTACCTTTCAAGTAGTTAAAGAAGAGGAAAAGATGTAGCAAAGGTATACCCCCTGATTTCTATGCAAGAAGATTGCTCATTGAGTTGCTTTACTGGCTTTATGTTCCTTATCAGCCTTATTGAATGCTGTGACTTTCACTATAAAGACTTATTAAACATGGGGCTGTTTCGTGATTCATGAAGGGATTACATGACTAAATGTACAGGGATTCATCACATGTGCTTTTACCAGTAAGCAGTGGGTTTACTCTTCATCAACAAAAAAAAATGCTGCAAAAGAGTATAGGAAATACAGAGGTTAGCTGCAGTATCATGGATGTTCAGTATGTTCAAGAAGTGAATTTTGTCTACACGTTCTTGGTACTTTTACAGATCTTATTCAATGAATTCTATTTGTGTTCACTCTTTGATTGCTTCATCATAGTGACACCTAATTCTTAGTATTCTTACCCTTTATACCGTTCAGAAACTAATCGATGGACACTTGAGACACCTACAGGGCAGCTACCTGATGCTACAGACGGACATTCTGCATGTGTGATAGGACACAGAATGTATGTCTTTGGTGGATTCATAGACTTGGTATGTAGGTCTCTTACATATGCTGCTATCAAGTACTGTTACTTGTAATTAAAGAAGCAAGTAATGTAAATGGTTATTATTTTTCTTTCCTTTTGATCTGTCTTTTTTTACTAGAGAGTTGACATTTGACACATGTATGTTTCCAGAGGAAAAAGTGCTCAGGAAATTTCCCTCATTTTCTCCCATCTTTATTTTTCATGGATTTACTTTGTACGTGTGTTATTTGCACTTTTTAAAGATTCATACTTTATGAATACATCAGATTAAAGTTTAGACTTAATATTTAGTTACTGGTTTGCATGATGATTTCAGGTTTTGTTCATTGCTTGTAAATAAAAAGAAATGCTTGTGAAAAATTTATGTGAAAAAATGGGTTTTGACTTTTGTAGTATATAATGTCACCCATCCATGCTATCTCATAATCTGTACTACATGTACTTGGTCTTATTCCAGTTAACTTCATATCATTTATCTTTTGTACCCTACACATGTAGTCCTTCTTTTTCCCCCCTTTTTTTTCTTGACAACCTTTTCCCAACGCTTTCCTTTCTAACTACTTTTGATATTGGATTATTGGTATCTGTACATTTCATATATCATCAGTTTGAATATTTAGTTACTGTTATACTACATTTTGTTCTCACTCATTTCTACAGCTTCAGAGTTACTCCAACCTCACATATGCTCTGGATTTCAGGGACATGAAATGGACATTATTAGAACCAAGAGTAAGTCAATCCAATATCTTGACCTTCAATTCACAACTGTTTGAGTTTATTTTTGATGTGAGCACATACCCATTTATTTAGAATTCTAGAAATTGAGTTTCATTATGAAAGAAAAAGACATTAGTAAGTGCTCTGACATAATCTTTAAAGGACAATCTAACCTTGGTAATAACTTAATTTGTGAGAAAGCAGAAAAATAAGAAAAGCAGGACGGTGGAAGTTTGAAAGAACTTGGACGAGGAATAAGATGGATGTTTGAAAAATGATCACTGCATGTATGGGAATTTTAAATTGGCAATTTGGTGAGTCCCATACATGCAATGATCTCATTTTTCGAACATCCATATTGTGACACATTGGCAGTCGACTCTCCTGTTTGTCATACACTAAAAATAAAATATCATTAATTTGCAGTTTTCTCCAAAGCGACTTTTCCCTCGGGGCATTACTCAAAATATATTGTAGACAGCATAATGTTATAGGGCCTCATAAAAGAAAAAGATCCTACTGAGTATTAAAAAAATGACATTTTAGTCATTTTGTGTGTTGGAGCGAATGGGGGAGTTGTCCGCCACTACATCACAGTGACATTACAGATTCGGCCAATTTGAAATTCCCATATGTATAGTGATTACAACTTTCCAAAATTCATAACTTTCTCGTAGCTTGTCCGTTTTTATTTAAAGTAGAACTTTAATGATTTTAAATATTGGCTTAATACTTATTATTGCATAGATGGCATAATTTAAACAAGGTTATCCAAATTCAATGCTTGGAAACATTTGAAGTAATGATTATTATCAATTATAAAACGGTAAAATACAGCCCCCGATATAGCAGCTGAAGAGCTCCTCGAACGCTGCTGAGATATGTGACGACACACCATGGACCAGTCCTGTCTAAGCAGACGATGTCCCATAACATCTTACACATTTTTCAGAGCCTATTTTGTCATCTCCTCTTCACTTATTTCTCTTCCTTCACTAGCGTCAGTCTTAATGTTAGTCTGTTGCCTCACTCTTAACTTCGTGTATGGTATTATTTTGATGAAAAATGCAGCGTTAAAAAAATAAAGGAATCAGTCACTTGTAAACAAAATAAGACGCCATTGTATTTTCAGCTGCTTGCACCGGGGCATGTTCGGTGTTTCAAGAGGGAACGAATACCATCCTGCTATTATTCGGAGGGCTTTTCAATTTGAAAGTGGGGTTTATTTCATTGATCATTGACCCTTCTCCTGTTTATTTACAATCAGACGGTTTTAGCTATCAGAATCAGTTTCACTTTCCCTTTATAATGGTGTGAAATAAGGTCATGTTTAAATACACCAAACTCTTTATAATTTGATAAATAATTGCATTGCAATTACGTTCATTCATTATAGGACGTCGTCTGCTTAATAAGCAGGATCGATCCCGAGTGTGACGACATCAAAACATCGCTATATTTCTGGCGAATCCTCGGATATTCCAGATGCTGAGAAGAGCTTTTATTTGTGTTGTTTTTATAATCATCAGATACGCAGTTGACATAAAACTTATATGATTGCCATCTGTAAGCTTCCCAGTTTCTAGTGATACATTAATTGCCATATTTGTGATTTTCTTTGAATAGCTACTTTAAACTTTCACCAATCTGCTTTTTTCTTACCATTAAGGTTGAATATCCATTTTAGAGTGGAAACTTGCATATTAAGTGAATCTCAGATATGCAATCTGCCTGGAAAAAGTTTGGTTTGGAACAGACAGACACTTGAGATATGTCGTGGATACATGGTCTACATTTTTTTCTGTTTTCCCTTTTTAGCTCATCCGGCCCGAATGGGCCAGATGAGCTTATGCCGTGGCGAGGCGTCCGTCGTCCGTCGTCCGTCCACAATTTCAAAATGCTTCTTCTTCGCCATTTCTTACCCGATTTTAATTCCGTTTGCTTTATATGATAGCACTAGGTGGGGGATTCGAAACTTCTACACAGAATTTTGAAACTCATTAAATATGCTAATTTATGCGCATTTCTCAAAAATCACAAAAATTGCTTCTCCTTCCTCATTTATTGACTGATTTCGATTTTTTTTTGTTCCATCTGAAAGACTTTCATGAGGTTCATTGAACTTCTACACGGAATTTTGAAATTTTGTCTACAAAATTAATTATGCTAATTTATGCAATATTTATTCAAAAATCACAAAAATTGCTTCTCCTTATTTATTGACCGATTTCGATTTTTTTTGTTCCATCTGAAAGACTTTCATGAGGTTCATTGAAATTTTGTCTAGTAAATTATTTATGATAATTTATGCAAAATTTATTAAAAAGATCACAAAAATGGCTTATGCACTCTTTATTGTATTACACAATAATGAGTTTTGGCATAGCACCCATCGGTGTGTGTGGACGTGGTACTACTCCTGAGTTCTACAGGCTGCAATAGAGAACTAGTTCACCCTTTCGGCCCTAGTTTTCAAGGTGAAATGCTGTTACTGATGTAAGAAAATTGTTGAAAGAAGTCCATTATGTGTATTTTGTATAAAAGTAACCTCTATATTTTGACATTTTTTTTTCAACATTTCATGTTGTTTTGTGCTGTCTCCTTCCAAAACCACATTTAGCCAGATTTGCAATAGGCACTTCATCATCTGTACATGCATGTAACCAATACATGTACATGTGTCTACTCTGTTCAAAGTACAAATTGCTTGAATTTCTTTGCTGGATGCCGGATGAGCGCCACATCATTGATGTGCTAGTTAATAGAATTTATAAATATGTTTGTTTTGACATGAGTTGAAATATATAACATGAAATATTTAAATTGGCTTTTCATCTGCAAAACACATTGTATT
This sequence comes from Heliocidaris erythrogramma, assembly GCA_025617745.1. NCBI lineage: Eukaryota > Metazoa > Echinodermata > Echinoidea > Camarodonta > Echinometridae > Heliocidaris > Heliocidaris erythrogramma. Next base: position 10,535,954 of record CM046855.1, on the reverse strand, counting down.
TATATCACATTTCTGAAGTTGTGAAAACTTACATATCATTTCTTGGTGTAATATATCATAACTAATGTATGTTTTTAAAGAAAAATATATGACCCTTTTAAGAAATATAATTCTCTCATTGGTCTCATTCTCCATGGTAGCTGCAGATACCTCACTGGAGGGACTTCCACACTGCCACACCTGTAGAGGATCAGATCTTTGTGTTTGGGGGTCGTTCAGACCGGTCAGGTCCTTGGTACACGGGTCATGAATTCTACTGCAATGAACTCAAAGTATTTGACATCAGGAACACTGATTGGACATCACCCAAAGCAACGGGTACACTACCCATTGGTAGAAGAAGCCATTCAACTGGTAAGTACCTCGGTAGGTCCTAGGGTCACCGTGGAATGCAGGTCTTCTGAAATACATTATGTTTTGGGTTTGAATCCTGGCATGATGCATATTCAGACAAGGTATTGCATCCCAATTTTTGCTTTTGCTTTCCAATTTAACCCTATATAGCCCGGGCTATTTTGAAACTGCATAGCCCGGGGGGGGGGGGGGTAATTTGGCCCCCCCCCTCAGATCTCGGCCATTTATAGACCGATTGTGACCAAACTTGGCTTGTTTGTGTCTCATCATGTATTGTGCAAGAATGCATAGTCAAATTTATGATATACTGATAGTTTGATGATTTTCTTTTTTCACTTTGTTGACCAATTTTTATGTATTTTTTTGCTTTTAATTTCTTATGTATTTCTTTGTTTTTAAATCTTTTGTTTTTCATTATTCTGTTATATAGAATAGTTGATGATAGCCAAAAGAGATGTTATCTGAAGAAAAACAGAAAAAAAACATTCTTCTGACAACACTTCTTGTAAAGCCCATACATTGTATACACAAAATTATTGGAAACCGCCATTTTTTGTGACATTGGTGAATATGTGCTATATCTCCGCAACCGTACCCCCGATTTTCACAAATGGGGTCTTAAAATGTGCGCGAGACGTGAAAGAAAAAAGTCATGAAATTTCAGCACGAGATCTTTTCGCGTTAAAAAATTATCGCCAAAAATGTTGAGGGAGCCCCCCCCCCCCCCCCCCCCCCGGGCTATTGAGGGTTAAATAAAATAAGTGCATACAAAAAAATATCTCAACATTTTATACCACTCAGAATGTCACACAAGGTAAATGTATGATAATAGTGGGGCTATTTGACATTGAATTTTGCACTTGTACCTGTCAATAGGTAGGATATTATGTAGATGTACAGCATCCAATCCATGTATTATACAACCCCCACCTATAGCATACTGTAAGATACCAAATTTTTGCGGAATTAACACTTATTTAATAATAAAATAGTGCTTGCGCAGATGTCTCTTTTAACTACACGTGAGCACAACAAAACTTGCCGTAGACATTAACCAATGACTTGTCCTAATTTTGATTTGTTATGACATTTAACATTGTTTTACTAACATAAAAGATACATATTCAGAATACCACCCCTGATTTATTTCATGCGTAATCAAATTGTTATTTATACAGTTACACATAATCTTCAGGGATATTTTCAGTGTCTGAAATTTTTCAAAGAAGTTTTTTTCTTATAACTGGAGCAATAATCCATCTTTTTGTCATTGTATTCTTTTCTTTTACAGTTTTACATGACAATCATCTATGTGTGTTTGCTGGTTTCAACCACACCATTGACACCCACTTCAATGATGTGCACAAACTAGACCTGTCAACATTTGAATGGAAGAAGGTCCAATGTAAAGGGAAAATACCTTGTAAGAGAAGACGTCAATGCTGTGTCATGCATGGAGATAGGATGATCATGTTTGGTGGCACCAGGTAATTCTTTCTAGTCCTTGTCCTCATTTCAGCTTTCACTATGCAACAGTTTTTTTTTGTTTTTTTTGTTGTCTGGATAAGACATGATTATCTTTCCTTAATAATCAAAATTGGAGTATTATTTTGAAGAATCAAATAAGGGCTAAATCTTATCTTTTATCCAGAAAGGTATAAATGAAGTTTGTCTATAACCTGTCTGTATTAAAGACGGTAGAAAGCTAATTGTTTTTGACAGAAGCAATGCAACTGATTGCATTACATGTATATTATTGTTGTTATTATTATCATTATCATTGTTAAGTGTTCAGCATCACCTGTGCCTAGGAGGGGAAAAGCCAAATTAATGACTATAACCTTTGGGTCTCTCTTCCCAATGTACCATCATTTGCAAAAGTTTAAGACCACCTCGGGATTTGTGGGTATTTCAATAATTTGGAATACATTCTTTTGTCTCATTGAATGATTACATAACATGTTTACTACAGTGATCAGTAGAACAAGAATAATGGTATAAGCCTATAGTTCAAGTATGATACATAGGTTATGCCATGAAAATAATTGTATGTCTGAAATATAAGTTTTTATTTTTTTTTTCTTTCTTTGACTTATTGCATTTTGGAATAGTGGTCTTAAACATTTGCAAATGATGGTAACTGCTTGGGGATGTGCAGGTGGTTCATTACACTGTGGTTTACCCCTATTCTTTACACAAACAGTGCAGTGTGTTCTTCATACACATGGGACTTCTATTTAATGTCCTATCTGAGGGACTGAATGTTTGCCACAGTAATCTAGCGCTGTATGTATGGGAAAGGGGATGGGCACGTCAACACACAATGCAAGCTACAGATACAAAACAAACAAAAAATCTAGGAGATTCATTTTGAAATGTTCAAGCATGAAGGGGTTTGATTGATTGTTACACTGTTTTGGGGGTTTTTTTTGCTACATGTACATAGAGTGTTGAAATTGAGAAATGTTGTCAATCTTCTGTTTTGTAGTCCCAGAGAGAAACCGAACCCCGGTGGTAGTATAGGAGAAAATCTTATTGATCTGGCTGATCTTCATATTCTGGATTTTGGTAAGTTCTTATGTAACGAAACCTGGTCATAATTATGATGCGTTGTATTAAATTCCTGTCTTATTATGTACATTTGTATATCTAATCAGTCAAATCTCCTTTATTAATGTAATTGCAATGTGGAAGAATTTGCAATTCTTTTTTTTTTCTTTTGTTGCTATTGATTGTAAATACCACTTAAGCTATTACAAACACATTCTATTGTCACTGAAACAGTGTACTTAAAGGGAGTGTACCACATCAGTACTGGCTATATCATAACAAGACTGCTTGGGATATGGACGATAAGAACATGCGACCTTGATCAATGCTGTGCATATCTGATTGTCTGCATTTCTGATTGTCTGCATTTACCCTTTTTATATAATCTTTGATCTTTGAGTAGATAAATCATGTTATGAATTATAGAGATTGATACACTCTGACGTCCTCTTCCCCAGATCCTTCACTGAAAACAATGTGTCAGATGTCCATCATCAACGAGAGACTTGATACTTCATGTCTTCCCAAGATGCTAAGGTAAACATTCCAACTTACTCTTAACTTGTCCCTCTCAAGAACCTGTCAGTCGTATGAATCTGCCTCAAAGCCTCTGTCATCCCATACCAATCTGCTCTACATATATTAGTAGACTGTGTAAATGATGTAGTTTTATTATATAGATCCAATTCGATGATTGTACTAGAAATACACATTCCAGCTCAATATTTAGGACTTCTTACTGGAGAAATAGAGCAAACAGAATTTTGTTAGCTTAACTCAAAGTATGTATAATGTGACTTGCACGTCTTTTCATTGTAGGATATCACATTACAGATATCCATCTTGAATCACAATCATGATCTATACTTGATAGTTGATGTTTAATATGTGCAAGATTACTTTTCATTACATTTATTTTGAGAAATGAAATTGAAATTTGATTTTGTAATTATTAAATCATCCTTTGACAATACTTATCTTTTAAAAAAAAATAGATGGGAAATCAGTGCTATGATGTCAAACAGTGATATAACTCCTCTTCCATACGAAGCAAATCAACAGGGCTGAACAGAACAAAGATATATGAAGCTGTATCCAACCTCCTGCTGCTTATGATGCTACAATGTATATATACATACAGTTGGCTTGTAGGGCTGTTTCATCCGCATGTAAAGTCAATGCTGTTTTATCAGTTCTCAGAGAGTGCTATATACCACACTGGAAGGCAATAGTTCTGAAATGTAATGCAGGAATATGCCTCTCATGGTTCAGAAGCTGCAAGTTACCGAGCGCCGTAGTATTATGACTTGGATATATGCATGCAAGTATAGAATGTCATTACACAGTAAGGTGAGCCTGTGTACACCTGTATATGTTAAAACTGAGTGACTCTTGCAGTTTTGTGGAAGTATAATTTATACGTGTTCATTTGAAGAACCTAGAATCCCCTCACTTGTTGCATTTCGTGTCGGGAAGAGCATTGGCAACAACACCCAAGAATTGACAAATGAACCTGTAGACATGGGATGTATGAAATCATAAATGATCTAAATTTTAAGTTGGATTAATAGAAATTGCGATTATGGGTTGAAAATGACATAATCAAAATATAACAGGTCTCTTCCTGACGTTAATAGAAAACATGTCTGCTTCTTACTCGGTAGTTTCAAAAGGTCTTTAATTTTCTTGATATTCAGCATAAAGGCTGTCTTGAGAGCTATCTGCTACAGAATGCATGACATGCACTATACAAAGAAATGGTAAATGAAGACAAAAGGACTTATTGCTGTGCAATTTCAATAGGGAAATCAGGAAACTACATATCAATGTAATATATTTTTGTGGAAGCATGTGCCATGTATAAAACAGAGGTTGCCGTGTATTGCAGGTTGAAGCCATCTGGGTGGTATCTTTGTGAGTTGACAGGATATATTTTTTTAGTAATGCTTATTTTTGGCCAATAGTGTGAAAAACTATCAAGCAGAGTTTATACCTCCCTGTCTGTTCATCCTGTATGAACTTGCCAGAAACAAAGATCAATCATACACTTGCATTTGATTATTTTCTCTTCTTTATCTTTTCTTCTCTTTTTTTCTCTCTTTCTCTTTTCATCTAGTCTATATTTTCTTTTCTTTTTTTCTCCTTCTTTTACTTGCTTTTTCCCCCTTCTTGTGTAGAAAGTAATAGTAGAAAGTATATTTATGAAAGATGTTGACTGCTGAGAGCCAGAAGGTGTTAAGTCATATATCATTTACACATAGTTTAAGGCCTTGTGGCTCTCGAGAGACGAATCAGGAAATTCCAGTAGGGAGATGAACAGCTCACATCTCCCTGATTGCAGTAGGTGATTAGGGAATAAATGTGCATAGTAGATTCAACACTATGTATGTGATATTAGTATATGCTGTTGGTTATCTCTTTTGATCTTTGCTGTTTAGAGTAGTCAAGGAATTGACTTACATTACATGCACGTTAGAAACCAAGTTGAGTTGATGTAAAACAAGATAATAAATATATAAAAATAGATATTATTGTATATATAACCTTGACCCAAGGTCTTTTGTTGTTTGGGCATTGTTTGTTTGCTGTTTAGTCTAGTCAAGGAATTGACTTAGTAATATTTGTATTACATGCACGTTAGAAACGAAGTTGGGTTGATGTAAAACAAGATAAGAAATATATACAAATATATTTTATTGTATATATAACCTTGACCCAAGGTCTTTTGTCTTGTATAGGCATTGTTTGTTCATTTATTATGATTTTATGATTCAGTATTGAATAGTGCTAATTGGTTACACAGAATGTGTGTTTATTTGCTGTGTTTAGCCCGGAATGTTGATATGCAGATTTCATATCTGTATATCCAGAAATATAATATGAAAAAAATTGTGATTTAGTTCTTAAAAGCTTGTTTTAAACAGCTCATTTCATTCTGTGTTAAGGATGGTTAATCATGTATTTGATATGTTCATGTAAACAGTGCTCTTGTTGCAATGTGTGTGCTACATGTAAGTACATTACATGAAGATTTTTCTGGGGACAAGTATTTTAGGTTGTGTTTCTGTTCTTGACCCAGCTTCTAGCAGCAGTACAATAAATGAACACTTGCTCCAATTGACCAGGGTCATTAGATACATCAGTCAGACACGACTGTGTGTTGCTGTATACCTGAACTAGGAAAACAGAACACCAATGATACCGTATCGGTTGAATTCAGTTATAAGAACTTTGTGGTAAATGATTTTGATAATTTAAAGGGCATAGGTTCCACTCCAAATTATCAATTTATTTGGGAAGTTATATTTATGCATGGATAAATTTCATCTACAATTACTGACTAAAGTATATGAAAAGAGAAGCCAAAGAATGGACTTATAAATGTACAATAGTATTATATCAGTGAGGTTAAAAAAAGGCAACTACACATTGAGAAAGAGAAAATCACATCTAGTTGCATGATATCAAGGTTGTACAACACATGCTCTGTCGACAATTGCTCCGTGGTAACTTTGTACAAGAACAGAATTCTAAACCTAAGCCCTGCATTAAAAAAAACTATATATAACCCTTACCCTACACCTAAACCTAAACCCCAATAGCAACCCGAACCCGAACCCTAGTACTTTGATGAAATAAAGACCAGAGCACTTGTCGCCGGAGCATGTATTTGAGCATCCATATCAAGGACTCAGTTATGTGTTATAAAGAAGTGTGATTTCTACCAAAGAGGGAAAAGGCTATCAAACAGCCCATGATATTTTGTGAAGAGGTTTTGATATGGAGCAAAAGTTTACCCTAAGTTACATGAATCTGTACTGAGAATCTATTTTTTATTATTATTATTTTATTTGTCAAATCGACACAAATTAACATAAGCGGTACAATGTGTGACGAGAGCTGATCCTACCAAACGTTGAATGGTATTTAACTTAATTGTTTAGTACTCAGTTAATGTACAAATCGTTTTGGGAGTAGATTTTTATGTTAATGATATTTGTAAACTCAAACGTATTCGTTATTATTTAGCCCCAAAGCAATCGATTTACATGCTATTTGTACAAATGGTACTTTAACGTGGAGAAGGTTTACGGTTCACCATGCGGTTAGTCCTGAAAAGGACTATTGAGTAAGAAGAAGAAAGTGGAGAAAAGTTGAGAGGAGAAGAAAAGGAAAGGCGAGATAGAAATTCAGAGAGTGTAGAAGTAATCTTTCTTGAAAGTGTGAAGTCCTGAAAAGGACTGTAAACCAGATGAGAAGGTTGAGAGTGGAGAAGACTCGACGTTTCGGACAGGTTGATTGTCCGTCATCACACTTTCAAGAAAGATTACTTCTACACTCTCTGAATTTCTATCTCGCCTTTCCTTTTCTTCTCCTCTCAACTTTTCTCCACTTTCTTCTTCTTACTCAATAGTCCTTTTCAGGACTAACCACATGGTGAACCGTAAACTTTCTCCACGTTATCAGTACCACCATGCAAACGTCTACCTTCAAAGATCACCAAATGGTACTTTATACTGACAGGGTAAAATATCATAACTGCAGTCCAAATAGGTACAACATAATGGATATAGCTAAAGGAAGATGAAAAAAATAATAGGAAAAGTTTTTTTTTTGCACCTTCCAATACTCTCTTTCTTGATGTTTATATCCTAGTAACCCAGTTGATTTAATCAAGGTTTTTCGATAGGAATATAGAGTTAATAATTATTATAATACTTTAAGAAGTTAAAGATGTTTCATATATCATGTAGTTAAGTCATTTTATTACAGAAGTTGTCTTGCCTAGAGTGGTTGAAACATGCAAGGAGAAAGTATATGAGTCAACACAAAAGTTTTATTCTCAGGACAGTATAGATTACATAACCAGCAATACTAGCATTAGCATTAGCATTAGAAGAGTTTATTGGATATGCCAGCAGACTGTGGGTCTGATGGTTCACAGTTTTGAGTCCCAGCCATGGCACTAATGTCATTTAGCAAGATATTAATTTGCATTGTCACTCTTATCCCATGTGTAGCAAGTGGATACCTTGCCGGAGCTTAAAGCCAGGGTAAAAATATCCAAAGTCCTTTGGAAGCGCATAGAGAGAGATGTTATATCGTAATGTGATATGCGCTATACAAGAACGGAACATTATTTGTAAGGAATCCCTTGAATGCTTTCAGCCCTTTGTTAAAGACAGCTCAGCTAAACTACTGTAAATGCTGTTATTTTCCTTGTGATTAAATTTTCGCGCTGAGCGACTCAAAAACATATTCGCGGGTTCTTGAATTCGCGCTGCACAATTACTCTTTCGCAAAAATGCAGCTCCATTTATTGTTTCACATGCGGTCCATTCAACTACACACACAAACTCTATAATGAATTGGATTCAAACACGTATTAATCAGACGAAGCGTGCAATGCAGCGTCCATTCAAAACAAGCATAGGAAATCGTGCTAATATTTTCGCGTGTTCTAGAATTTGCGCCCGCCGAAAATAGCGCGAAATCCGCGAATATTTCTGCATTTACAGTAAAGCCAGGGTAGTACTAGTACTATGTAGATGCCCTAAGTATCCCCTGTGAGGGATGAATGTGGAATATAAATAACTTATAATTATTATCATTCTCAATATTTAATATATAAGTACTAAAATATAAACAAAGTTTTATCAATATTATGCTTTATAGGAATGTAATAATACTTGTTTTAGGACTGAGCCTGGTCATTGGTCAGTGGGAATAGAAAATCATTATCAGCTTGCCAGGTGTTAATATGGGAAAGATACGGTTCCGGATAATATTTTCAGCAAAAAAGCAGCACACAAAAAGGTCAAGGGTGGTATTCCGAAAACAATGTTAACTTTTATGGTAGTAAAACAATGTTAATTGTCATAACAAATCAAAGTTAGGACAAGTCATTGGTTAATGTCTGCGCAGAAATGGCTGAGTACATGTAAAGTTAAAATACACCTGTAAGCACCAATAATAAGTGTTTATTCCGTGCAATTTCAGTTTGTTATGACAATTAACATCATTTTGCACTGGCGCACAGGGTGCACAGGGTGCACAGTTGCTGATAGAATATGGTAACAGCACTCCCTGTAGAACGTCATATTCTCTTAGATCTACATCAGCTCCTTCTTTTGTCATTCCCAAATCCCATAAACAAGCTGGCTTTAAATCCTTAATAGTCCCTTACCCCACGTCTTTGGAACAATCTCCCATCATTTCTATCATTTCTAAGAAAGAGTGCTTCACTAGACATCTTCAAAAAACACCTGAAAACCTACCTGTAAAACTCTGTTAAATAGACTGACTGACTAGCGGCTTGTATCCTATGGAAAAGGTGCTATATAAATCCAAGTACATGTATTATTTGTATTATTATTTTCTTTAAAATTAATAACTTTTCAGAACACGACTCCTGGTTATTCAAACATTTGTATGTACACTGATATGTAGAGATGTCATGATTTAGTGAATAAATCATAAGAATCTAGATCACCTAATCCTAATTTTAGTCCTTGGGAAGACATTGACCTACTCTTGCTTTTTGTATTCCAGGAGCCATTTATGGTCTCACTAAACATATGGTTGCAATATTCATCAGGGAGTGGAGATGGCACAAACATTGGGTAGTTTGTAGGGACAAACCCTGGTCAGTCATAAAAGAGTGTCTGCACTGTAAGACTACCATAGGCCCTGTACTATAGCTGCTCAGGACCAGTAGGTAGCTGGGTTAGGCTTCTCTCAAGACAATGATTTTCTGATAAAGTGTCAAAATTAGGGTCTGTGCTAGCAGACTAAACATCGGGCGCAGCCAAAATAATGGTGTTGATTCTTTGTACAGTAGTTTAAAAAAAAAAGAGAGGGAGTACATTTTTATATTGAGCCCTTTGATTTTGACCATTACTGGGCATTGCCTTCAAAGCAATCAAGACTGAATATCTTAGCCGGTAAGAATTACATGTATGAGAGATTATACCATCAATCTTTTTGTTTCTTTGATTTTAGTATAATTTTGTTTCTAAAAACATGTGTTCTTTACATACAGTTTAACTCCTTTATTCCTAGCTTCCTTCCCACCACTACCCTGTATTGTACTTGTATTTCCTAGTGCCAGTGTTACCAATACACTGTATATCATTCATTGCTTTTGTTTCATGGTATAAATCCTAACATCTTGCCATTTTTTGTCTTGGGTCATTCCAGTGTTCTCCTTATCTGATCTGATATACGGTGTGTTTCTTAAAAGAGGAAACCGAAATTTTCACATGAAATAAAATAAATTTTATTATTCATGACAAAGTTTATTTTATCCTCTTTCATGTGATACAAATTATTTCATGATATTGTCATGCATGAATGAATTTGCAAGGTTTTAAGTGAGTATTTTGTACCGGAAGTACAAAAAAGTATTAAAGTACCGGAACATGTACATGTACATGTACAATGCAAATAAACTACACAAATGATAAAGACACAATCAAAGATAAGTGATATTTTATGATGTTCCTCGGTCGTCTTTTAACATGCATGCAAAATTGAATGAAATTGATTTTAATTTTTTTTGTAAAATCCAATATCCAGATATTACACTGTCTACCCATTCAAGTATGTACTTGTGTCAAGACAAAAAGGAAATGAAAGCAGAGAGAGGTTCAATGAATGGCCATTCATTGTATTGACGAATAGATCCCACTCTCGTGCACAAATCAGTATTTACATTGCTGGTTTGAAATTAATGTAGTTCAATCATCCCAGGCACTATCCTAAAAAAATATGGTATCATGCAAAAATGGGATAAAATTTCCTTTTTATGATGTATTACAATAAATCTAATATATATGATGAGATGTTGCTGGAGAAAATTGGGTTTCCTTTTTTTAAGAAGCACACTGTATATATAGGAATTCCTTTTGTGGTGCTGTTTATATTTGTAACTATTTGTATTTAGAGACAGAGAAATGCTTTAGTCCATCACAGTATTACTGCAAATGGTTTCATGGGATGGGAGTTTATACTAGACACTACAGAGTTGCTTGAAAGCAGTCAGTGATGAGCTGTTAATTGTCATCATTATACAGTGTGTCCCAGAAAAAAACACACCAAGATTTATCAATGTTTAATCATATCTTAATCACAATTATGATTAATAAATGACACATATATTCCATATATATGGATCCTCTTCTTTCATTTGATGCCACTCATATGATCCATACTTCACGCATGAGTGAATAAAGACAATATGAAGCAAGGCTACCAAAAAGTCATTTGGCCAACGATGTCTGAATTTCAAAGAGATAATCACATTTCTAGAAAGTTCATTTTCTGCCCTTTCATATGGCACCTCAGTCAGGGGAAAATGAGCCAGGGATGACAAAGCTCAGTTGGTGTCAATTGATGCTTGCATTTCCATAAACTTTCTAGAAATGTGATTATCTCTTTGAAATTCAGATATCGTTGGCCAACGACTTTTTGGTAGCCCTGCTTCATATTGTCTTTATTCATTCATGCATGAAGTATGTATCATATGAGTGGCATCAAATGAGAGGAGAGGATCCAAGCTTTACAAATATGTGTCATTTATTAATCATAATTGTGATTAAGATATGATTAAACATTAATAAATCTCGGTTTCATTTTTTGGACGCACTCTATAATGCAAATAACTTCTATCGTTAACATTCAGATTAGTGTCCAATTTGTTGTGTGTAGATTTGTGGATTTATTTCATGGCCTCTCATCATTTTCTTACTCTCTATCATATTTGTGATGTAATGTGAACATGATATGTACAGGACTTATGCTTATGATCGTAATTGTCTGTATGCTTTCCAGATATATTAAGCAATTGTTTTCCAGTGTTATCAATAATATATTTGCTCTTTTCTTTTGAAGCAAAAAATGAGATTGAGAGTTATCATTTTTTATCATTTATTCAGTTTCAAATTTTTCTTGTAATATGCTCTTTCTGCAATAATCTCTCTCTCTCTTCCTCTGTCTCTCCCTCCCCCTCACTCTCTCTCTCTCCCCCTCACTCTCTCTCTCTCCCCCTCACTCTCTCTCTCTCTCTGTCTCCCTTTCCCCTTTCTTCTCCCTCCCTCTCCCCCTTTCTTCTCCCTCCCCCCTTTCTTCTCCCTCCCCCCTTTCTTCTCCCTCCCTCTCCCCTCTTCTTCTCCCTCCCTCTCCCCTCTCTTCTCCCTTCCTCACTCTCCCTCCTCTCACTTCCTTTCCTCTCTTTCCCTCTTCCTTTCCTCTTTCCCTCTTCCTCTTTCTCCTCTTTCTCTCTCCCTCTCTATCTTCCTTTCCCTCCCTCTCTTCCTTTCTCTCCACTCTCTCTCCTCCTCCCTCTCTCTCCTCTTCCCTCTCCTCTCTTCCTTTCCCTCTTTCCCCCTCCCTCCGTCTCTCCTCTCTTCCTTTCCCTCCCTCTTCCTCTCTCCCTGTCTCTCTCTCTCCCTGTCTCTCTCCCCTGTCTCTCTTCCTTTCTCTTTCCCTCTTCCTCTTTCCCCTCTCCCTCTCTCCTCTCTTCCTTTTCCTCCCTCTTCCTCCTCTCTCTCCCTCTCTCCTCTCTCTCTCTCCTCTCTCTCCCTTTCTCTCTCTCTTCTCACTATCATTCATTGTACTGAACATTTCTCTTTTCTGTGCCACCTTTTCCTTTTAAATTTTTCTTGTCCCCTCTTTGAAAATTGCACTGTCCATTATCATAAGGTACTGTTAACTGAGATGTATCTGCATTAATAACAAAAGACGAATAGAGCATGAAAATAAGTTTAAATGGATATCTTGTTTTGTCTCCATGTAGAACAGAATGATAAAAGATTGCATAAATGTCTGTTGACTAATTTATAAATTAATTTATAAGATACTGCACACAAGTTTTTAAAAGGTCCAGTCACTTAAACAAATATTTTGTGTTAACTAATATGTATAACATCAACTCGCATAAACTTTAACCAGCACTCTGTGGGCGAACAGTAAAGAGTTTGGAGAAAATAATGGCTAACACAAAAACCCTGCACACTAGATCCCAAGTCTGACTTGTGTCCCATACAATACAATACATAACTGGCATTTATCAAAGCATGCCTGTGCATTTAAAGGGCATTTAAACTTTGTTACTCTTGACAGAACTAGTATTTGAAGCTGATATTTTCTTAGTAGTATACCGGCAAAGTCCCTAAATATCTAGAGAAACCACTATAGGAAACATGCTTATGTGCGATAGTACAAGGGGGTACGCATTAAAATGTACAAATGCACAACATATGACATAAATGGTACCCCGGTGTACCAAATAAAAATCGGCCATTTTGTTGAATTATTTAATTTTTTTTTTAGGGCTGTACCCTGGGTTACCAAAAAGTGGGAAATTATTTTGGTGTGATTTTTTCAACATTCAATTGTGTCCAATGTTCTTGTAAAAATCAAGTCATGTATTTTTATCAAATTCATTGTTGTGGTGAGTAATTATTCTATTATTGGTTTCTATTTCTTCGATTTGAAAGAGGGCTTGGGCCAGCAGGGTCATAATATTAAACACCATCAGCCTGCTCTTTGTCTCCCCCGTCACTCGCCTCCCTAAAAACCGCTACCATGTACCCAGATCAGCGGCCTGCTCGTCCCAAAACTTCTGTATTGCAAGATATCGTGCTCTTTCAACTTTCTCGGTCCTTGAAATCTTCCGTCTTTTACGTCCTTTCCCTTACAGTAAATTCAAAGTTTGACAGCTAAAATACAGTAATGATGATGTGATTTTTTTAGGAAGAAGTGAAATAAAATCAAGTTCTAAAGCCGCGGGAGCTAGCTATAGCCACTGCGCTTGTGAGGGCTAGCTTGCTAGCACGAGCAGCTGCAGTACAGTGCATGCACACCATGCATAATAACACTGCACTGTTAACATGCATTGAGAATGACTATGTACACGCACTGCATCTCTGGGGTTGTACTCTAGTGGACGTGAGATGGCGCTACACAACGTGGTACCCCGGGGTACAACGCTACCCCGGGGTACCGCGTGGTGCATCATATGCACAACATATGCCATAATTGCTTAGCTCAGAATGCCATACAGTATAGGAATTGTAGTCCATGTACCGTAATATACCACCAAGGGAACCTTTAAGGAAACAAACTCGTTTGTACTGTCTGTACAATAGTCCTGTGGCTGATATTGGAGATCATTATTGGCTGTCTCTATGTTCAGGGGATATCAAATATATTTTGCCGTTAAGTGACCCATATTACGCTCGTCTCTCTCTGACTCTAGGAAATATAATTTTATCAGAGGCAATATATTCTGTTATCCCCCTGAAGACCAGTCAGCATTACATAAATATTGCCTGTTTTTACAACACTGATGTGTATGGGAAACACAAGAGAAATTTTGATATCAGGATGCTTGTGAGTTCATGCACCGAGCCTCAGGAAATTGATACCTGCACTACTACAAAATACAGAAAACATGTTTGAATTTCACAAGTCAAAATACTAATATGAATAAAGATCAACAATGTACAGTGCCTGTGTGTTTGAAGTAACAATAGTTATAAAGTCATTTTGAAGGCTCTCTAAAATATGTCTTTCTTGACAATATAAGATCAACCAATCACACACTCATACACATATCATGAAACAGTACAATAATGCTACGGTTGCAGACTGTCCCAGACTGGAAGGAAAGAAGCTCATATCATGAAAATATCATTGTTCAGATCACTGTACCCATCACTGATAATTTCGTGGATTCATGAAAGAAGAATATCTGTATATTAACACAGTGATTTGGAAGGAGAGATGTGAAAGGATTCATAAATAAGAAATCTTAAAAGAAAGCTTAAAGCTACTGCACTGTTTTCAAGGACTGTTCGTTAAGGATTGTCCTCATCACGTTACAGAAGGCACTCCATCGAGATCAGTATTGGTAACAGTGACTGTAACACCTTGATGAGTAGAATCAATGATGAAATTACCATGGTCAACCTGATCAACTGTCTGAATGATAATTCCTCCACCAGACGACAAGATCTCTTCGTGACCTAGAAGAGGATCCTCTGTTACAAAGGTGATGTTACCCTGAAGGTCAGGCTGTTCTACCACTGTTCCTCGAGATCCTTGATCACCTTCGTCTACAACGTTAATGGATGCGTAATTACATGTGTATGGATGCTCCTGGAGGACAATAGCTTCAATCATGTCACTCCTGATCTCACTGCTCACTTGAGTCTTTTCCAATGCACTATTCTGGGCATGTGGACTTACCGGTAGGTTGATTTGCAGAGTACTGATCCCATGACGACTTCCAGGGGTTTCCTGGCCACCTTCAGCTGGCAAGGTATTGTCTTGAGAATTATGTGTAGCTTCAACAGTCGGTTGTGTTAGTCCAGAACCATTTAGTGTCTTTTGATCTTTCTCAATAGTTCCTTCCTGGTTACCTTGGGATTCAGACCCGACAAGATTCAACGATTTCCCTTTGCCTTTTATTCTTGATGAAGTTCTGTGAGTTGTTGCAGCCTTCTTCCTTCCCTGTGTCCTAAGACTTTGTACTTTATGTGCTAACCTTTGCAGCGTTTTCAGCATGTCCTCAAGGAAACTCTCATCCTTCAAATGTGGAACCTGTGACTCCAATTTATCGAGGAGGTCCATGTTCTTCCTTACAAGACGTTTGCATGTGACTGCAGCTCGCTGTGGCCTATTGGACCCTGATGCTGCTTCAGCTGGAGCCTTTCTCAATTCCTCAGTATCAGTCGGTACCATGGTTTCCAGATCCTCAATAGTGTTCTGTTGAACTTCTTGAGGATGCTTTTCAGGCTCATTAGCAAGCAAGACATCTCCATCTAAGAGAAAAAGTGGATTATCTCTATATGCTGCTCCCAGTTGGTCCCAAGACCACCCAGCAACATGCTGAAAGATGGCACAGAAATGTTTGCAAGGCAGAAACAATTTTGTCCAGTATGAACAAGTACAGGATGGATACCCCTCCTCAGTACCAAAGAATACCTGATATGTTTGGTTTTTATCTCCCTTGACAACAAAGTGTCCATTCTGACAATCCTGGATGTTGTCTGGAATGATGGTTGTTGTCATGCTCTTTTCTACATGCTCTACGATGAAACGAGGTTTACTGTGCAGGAAAGCAGGGATATTAGAGCTGTACTTGAGGTAACTGCTGGAATAGCGAGCATTGAACTCCACATACCTGTCAATGAACCACAAAGACATGAAAAATGTGTGATTTCACGTCCCCAATTTTTGACCTGCTTTACACAGAAATTATTGAAATTCGTTTAATCTGTAGCACATGTATTTGGGATTGCTTCTTATCAGAGCAATGATTCAAAACTGGACATTTGTACCCATGACAGCTATTCTCTGTTTATTACCCACGCCGATGAAATCGGCAGGGTTTTGTAAAGGGCTCTGTATGTTGTTTCTTTGTTTCTTTGTTTGTGTACAAGATAACTAGAGAACGGGAGAACGGATTTGCACCAAATTTTCAGGGAATGTTCAGATATTGACAGGGAAGAATCGATTAGATTTTGGTGATGATCGGTTGACACCTGCAAATTCCGTGTAACCTTGTAGTTTTTACCTTATAGTTAGTATAGTATTGCAACTACTCTGTAGCGCCGATAAGGCGTGGGTCTGCCGCCTTTGACGGCCTTTCTAGTTTTATATATGTACATGTACTTTCAAGGAATGCAGAAACCCTCAAGTTCTGGAATTGGACTTACACATGATCCAACATATATTACACTGAATGTTTGAAGTGATTACTTCTGAGGGATTTTAGTAGAAAATCTAAAAGAGCAGAGTAACGGGGAAATAAATATGGGAAATAAATATGGGAAATAAAATGGAAAATTGTTGTCCCACATGTACATATTAGGGTTGTGCTTATATGATTTACAACAAGTTTTGTCAGTGTTTTTCAAGACTTACTTTCTATATTCTCCAGGGAAGCACTTGGTGTAGAGAATAGTAATTATCTCACTCAGGCTGCAATCTTTATTATCACTGACATATCCATGGTTGAACATTTCAATCTGCTGCTTCAAGCCATTGACAGCGTACAAAGCAACTCTAACCCTCTCGTTCTGAAAGACAGATGTCCATCTCTGTAGTAAGATAAGAAAGAATTAGTGATGTTTTGATCATTTATAATAGCCAGAAGGAGGCTTGGTTTTGAGAAACTAGAAGCTATTTTGACAAGATATCGGCTAAGAATGTGTAGAGAACAGAGGTATTCTGAAAAATTCTTGATAGAAAATCTGGAGAAGGTTGGGAATTAAAACAACATACATGTACAAACAGTTTACCCAATAATGGCTAGATCAAAAAGTAATTATGAATAATGCAGGAGTAACTTGATTGAAAAAAGAATGTGTAGGAATGAAATTAAATTTCTTGTAAATGAGTGGTCTGTCAGGCACAAAATTATACAATAGCACTGTAACTAATATATGGGATATCAATAATCTGCCATATGGTAGTAATAAAAATTATCAAATCATATACTGAAGTGTTTGCAGTACTCCATATTTATCTGCTTTTTCATAAACCAAATGAAAAATAAAGTCCGAAGAACTTTACTTTAGATAATATATCTATTCTACACACACTGCCACCATCTTGAAATATGCACTTTGACAGGATTTATCCTACAATGACATTGGAACAAAATAATTTGACTGAGATGACTTGCCTTCATGCAAGACAGCCAGAACATGTTGAACCAGTTAGACACTCCTTCATTCTCCTTCCATACAGACATTGTCTTCAACCCTTTCAAACCAGATTCATGCTCTCTCACAGTGGTTGCCATGGCAATCCTACGCAGTGTCTTGATCATGCGAGCTCTCACTAAACCATCAGATATTCCAGACGAGTCCCTCAGCCATTCCTGCCATAGCGTCTCACAACGGTGGTAGCAGAATAATGCTGTGCATCCTGTTCGAATGGAGCAGTGCCTTTTCATTACTACGTAAAAGTCATTCATACTTGACAATTTACATTTTGAATACATTCAAACATGTAAAATATTTTATACAAGTGCCACATATAACCATATACCGGTACCGGTAGATATGATTTTTTTTAAATGTTGGTAATAAATTATGAAATTGCATCCAGGAAAGTTTTTCTCCAATGAGGCTGTAAGTGGATCTCATTTTTCATCAGGTTTTTCTTCAATTAGCTAGCCATTTCAGCCAAAACAAAGCCATGACAATGTTTCACGTTCAGTTGAGAAGCGAAGGACAACTCCAGTTACTTTGATTAGATTAACGATTCCAGGTTACTGCTACTCGTATATATGGCCATTCTGAATCTTGTTCAGTGACATGATATAATCTAATTTTTCATATAATTCATATTGACCTATTATTTAATTTAAACATAAAGGGAATAATTCATCAAAATATTTGAAAGATTTTCACAATATATATTTGAGAATAATTTATCTCATGTTTTTCTACATTAATAACAATCATAACAGGGCCCTCTTGCATAAAAAGTTGCGTTTAATCGCAACTCAAAAAATTAAACGCAACTTGATTTTCAACCAATCAGGATCGCGTATTAGGGACTTGCGTATAATTTTTTTGAGTTGTGAGTAAATGCAACTTTTTTATGCAAGAGGGCCCAGGTATCATAAATCCTTACCTCAATATTGATAATCCTATACAAAATAACTATCCCCACTTTTACTGGGTATCAAACATGCAGGATAAGAATCAAATCAACTAACCTGGGAATACACTCTCAATGGCTTCAATCTCGGGGTCAAAATAGTCCACTATAAACCCATCTGGCTTCCAATCAGGATTCCATCTTCTAAACATCCTCAGAGCCTCGGCAATGTCCTCTGTTGTGTCACTATGTGAGACAAACATGCCAACAACCGTATATCCCATGTTGGTCCTCACAGAGAGGAGGAAGAGTGGCAGGGAGTACCCAGCACTCCGATAGACAGCATCTAAGACAGTGACGGAGTTACCATACTTGTTGAGAAGTCGGCTCTGCCACAGAGTTTGGCAACAGAAGAGGAACTTGTCTGATTCGGAACCTGCGAATAAAGAAGTGTCATTTTATAAAGCAAACTGTGTGTCATCGGCCAGACAATGCAATAGATTCACCATCTTGCTAATTACCAATGTTCAAGGAATATCATGTATATAACTAAGGAATGCAATAACAGCAGAATATTTAAAATAGGTCAACAAACACATCCCAATAAATTTAATTTTTTCAATCTCAATTCATTTTATCAAATGAAGCTCTTTGTCGTCTCTTCAAAAAGGAACCAACAATGTAATTTGTAACTATTTCAAAAACAAATATCTTGGTTAAATTTAGACAACTTACTCCGCTTTGAATTGTTTCATTTTCAATCTAACCCTATTCCTATTCTAATGAATTTTACGAAGAAATTACCAAAAGTTCTTTCTAGGATTACATACTTGCTAACATTTGGATTTCAGAAAACGGAACGCACGCGCGCATTGGCAGGCCAGGTGGTCCAGTAACTCCAGGGAGCTCCACCGCCGCTGCCGCCGCGCGCCACTATTAAAAACGGAATGGTTGGCATGTATAGCCAGGATTAGCTTCGTGAATGTAGAAAAAAAAAAAAAATGGCTATACGCCTTCTACACACGAAGCTAGACGTTATTACCCAGCAATCAGATTCCGCACGGGGTAGTACGACATGAAAAATGCCCTGAAATCACACTTTTCTGATAATTTCCGAGACCCACAGGCCCTTCCCCACAGCGTTTCCTCCTAGGGAAACGTTTGGAATTACAATTTTTTTTTGATTGAGTATAATTTTGGAAATACACTAAAGGAAAAAAGAAACTTATAAAAGTTCAAGAGATCACCAAATTAAATTCTCTGCATGGAAATGTACCAAATTTGGATATAATGTTGATTCAATGCATGGCTTTAAATGACAGTCAATAACAAAAAGTTTTCTTCAATGCCACAAAAGAAATGTGCACTGAAGCAAAGGACTCTCTAATCCCCAAGTCACAAAGACAAACTGCAGCCTTGTACACCATATGCATGTCAATGAATGAAACAAAAGAATTTCAAAAGGGATTTGCACCCCTCGAGCAAGAGGATATTGATGTTCTGCCATGGTTCGCCCGTTCACCAGACCTTTCCCCAATTGAACATCTCTGGGAAGAGCTTGGTCGACGTGTGTCAAGGCGTGACAATCAACCCATCAATAGGGAGACGCTCATTGCAGCACTGCAAGAGGAATGGAACAATGTTCCCCAGGCTACCATCGCGAATCTGATCGGAAGCATGCGAAGACGGTGTACAGCTTGCCAGCAAGCTAGAGGTGGACATACTGGCTATTAATCTGTTTGGATATGAACTTGCAAATCCCTTTTGAAATTCTTTTGTTTCATTCATTGACATGCATATGGTGTACAAGGCTGCAGTTTGTCTTTGTGACTTGGGGATTAGAGAGTCCTTTGCTTCAGTGCACATTTCTTTTGTGGCATTGAAGAAAACTTTTTGTTATTGACTGTCATTTAAAGCCATGCATTGAATCAACATTATATCCAAATTTGGTACATTTCCATGCAGAGAATTTAATTTGGTGATCTCTTGAACTTTTATAAGTTTCTTTTTTCCTTTAGTGTATATCCATAAAAAGATGATAAAAATTTCAGAAAACTCACCAGCGTTTGCGTATCCATGCCTCCGAGGTCATGCAGATCAAAATGGCGGCACGATCGCCGTAATCGAAATCATGAAAACTATTAGGCGCCGTTTGTAAATTTATTATTTAGCTCAATTATTTACATATAATTCACTATTTAGCTCTTTTCTACGATTATTATACGATAAAATGACATAAAGGATACAATGTTTTATAAATAATGAATTTTGCAATTTCCATAATATTTGATATATAATGAATTTGTGAAATCATTATTTATAAATAATGGAAACTGCAAAATTAATTATTTATATATGATGAATATTGTAAAATCATTATTTAAAAAAAATGGAAATTGCAAAATTCATTATTTATAAAACATTGTATCCTTTGTCATTTTATCGTATAATAATCGTAGAAAAGAGCTAAATAGTGAATTATATGTAAATAATTGAGCTAAATAGTAAATTTACAAAACGGCGCCTAATAGTTTTCATGATTTCGATTCCGGCGATCGTGCCGCCATTTTGATCTGCATGACCTCGTGTTTTAAAGCAATTACATGAAAACATTCTTACTTGTGACAATAAATCTGGATAAAACTTTTGAACTTTCGGATTTCATCTATAAGAGATCCATCTTAAATACCGGGACTTACCTGACCTGACAGGCTGATCAGGCAAACTATGCACCATAGCTCAGCACTACATTTGTATTTAGGAAGTAACCCTAAGATTGAACATACCTGGTTGCAGTGGTCTGTATTCAAAGAAATCCTTGTTCTCCTGTCTCCACAATGACACCAGCATAGAGGCATTGTTCTGGTCCACCTTCGTATGGACCTCTTTCTTGGCTTTCTGTACTGCATTGCGGATGTCAATGTCTGTTGGGTAGTAGCGTCTTCTTGTCCTCTCCGGCTGCTCAGATGAATGGAAGAGGGCGCTCTGCACGTACTCGTCAAGGTGTTTTCTTATTTCAGGAACCTTGCAGATGCCCTTTGCCGTCAGCTCAGCTATCTTGTGAAGGATCCTGGGATCTAACGCTTCTCGTAAACCTGCAGCCTAAAACAAAAAAAATATTACAACAAATTCTCAGTTAAAACCATTTAATCTGTATGTTCATGGCTTCAAAATCATTTTTTCACACACAGGCTACAATACTTCCTTTGCAAAGGGATGTTTGGTTCCAGATGATTTATCATTTCAATTTCATAAGTTAGTTCCTCATTATTAACTGAATGAATAATAATTTCTTATTACTACATAACAAAAATTTTCATTGATTTTGATCAAGTTATCTTGGGCTAAGTCTCTGATAGGTAAGCAACTGGGGAATGTTTCATCAAGTGTTTTGTCATTGATTTTATCCACAAATTTGCTCTCAGCCAATGAGATGCAAGGATTTCAGTAGCTTATAACAGTTGTCGGTAAAAATCACTGGCAAAACGCTCAATGAAATGCTCCCCCCGGAAACAATCATAACCTCACCAGTATTACTGGATCAAAATTATAACTCGAAATGCACATAAACAATTTCTGCAAGTATCTCCTTTGATTATCAAAACAGATCATCAATGGTACTCCTTGTGTTCCAAGTGATTTGCCTTACTATGTTGTTCACAGGATGTCCTCTATGTGATGAGAGTGAGGGTAGACTGACATAGAACAGTGTCTCAGTGCAGATAGAGCTAGCATCAGTCTTGTATTCTTCTCTCAGTTGTCTCTTTGCTAGGACCTTAGAGTGACCTGTTGGCTCTAGTCCTTGAAACTGTGAGGAAAATAATTCAGAGTTGCCTATTTGAATATCATAGACACTACAAAATAGCATACATTCTACCTAATTTGTCACTTACTATCTGAAAAGAGGTATGGAAAGCATGAAGTTCAAATGTGATCTACAGCAAAGAGTTGTAAGACTAATGTTACACACCTTGATAATACATCATGCATATTCATGTAATATGTTAATTTTGTGAGCATGTGCAGAGAGATGGGAGAATTAAGCATTAGACACAATGATAAATTTGTATTATTCAAGTATGGGGTGTAAGTACGTAAGGTCTGTAGACGCAGTGGTCATAATACTGATATGAATAAATAATTAGAAATGAGAAATCATTTATATTGCAGAAACACATGTGTCTAGCTTATAATAGATATACAAACTTTCCAGAGGGTTATTAGTCATTAATACAAAGTCAACAAACTTTAAATTGAATGGGCATAAAACACTAGTTTCTCATAATTTATTTGGAACAATTTTAAAGTAAAAAGAACAATATTGACTACCTTTTGGCTGCCTATCTTATTGTACCATAAATATACTCACCTACATTACAGGTATACATTTCAACTACCGGTACCGGTACATAAATCAGTGAAATATAGGATAGCTTTACTGATTATTCTGAAGATTGCATGAAGCATACCTGTAATTTGTGGTCTTTGAATCTGAGAATTTGTACAACATACACACTGGCAGGACAATCAACTTTCTTGGTATCTTGTACTAGTTTCCTCTTCTTCCTTTGAGTGCTTTCTTGATTCTCTGGATTGCTGAACTGTACAAGAGCCTGCAATTGTAAGCCAGACATAGCTCAATTGTCATGCAATTAAGGTACCATAATTTTAAGGATCCTTGAAATTCAACGTTTTATTTTGTTTAAATAACAGTTTCAAAGTAGCCCTTCACACTTTTCACAGCAAGAAGGCTAAAATCATAAAACTCCAAGCAATTAATCAGAGATTTAAGAAAGAGTTTGTAGAAGATTGAATGATCTTGAATAGACCGCTTCTGTAATGTATACAAATTTATGCACATACATGTATATTCTCCGAGCACTGAGCGACGAGCTATTCCATCAACCTGCTTTTTATAAATGAGCCTCAATGCTTGGAATCCAGTTTGCATACATTATTTGTTGCTATGTCCCGCAAGCCTCCGGCAAGCTTTAGGTAGTCAAGAACAACCTAACTGAAAGGTATGTATAAAATTTGCATACATTACCGATGCGGTCTATTAAAACCTGTACTTTTCCACTTATAATCACAACTTGCCACATGAAGATTGACATTCAGATGGACAATCAGAAAGACTCATAGATTTGACCTATTGCTCAATTACAAGATATACATGTAGCAGGATCCTTTCTTTTGTTGAAATATCTTTTTAATTATCTCCTTACATAGAGATTTTGAGGAGCCCTGCTCCATGTATTTGGAATTAAATGAAGACAATCCAAATATTAATATTCCCTTTGCCTTTGTAAATTTTAGGAAATCTGTATTTTGAAGCCGAGGCCATCAACATTCCAATAGTACAACCATCTGGTTTTCAAATTTCTCTGACAGAAACCCACTCATGGAACTATCACTATGTGGGGCTGTGTTAATTTGGCAGCGGTCAAAACCTCTAAGTTGAAGAATATAACAGGTAAAATTTTGAGAAGATATTTCCTTCTACATGTTAGGATAGAAAAGCTGATTTCAACAGGATCTTTGTCGCTTTGATCAAGAGAAATTTTCCTTCAAAACACACATATGTGCTCAAGTAAATGCACTCTACGTGGGAGGCAATTCTCTGTGGTATGAAGGTATGGAGTGCGAGGTTATCTAACCTCGCACATGTGTGAGTGACAAAAACTCATAAAATGAAGACTTACACACAAATTACCTTTCTCTTGGCTTTTGTTTTTTCATTTCTGTCTTTTCCTTGATGGCATATCAGGACATGACGATGCATGTAGAAGAAAGGTATTCCATCACATTCTATCTTAGGAGACTGGCCACCATAGTCTAAACGCCATCTTAAAAAGAACTTGCCAGGATCAGGAATTCGCTCTACAAAAATAAAGTATTGATAATTTCATTATCTGCCATGGTAAAAGAATTTTGTAGTCACTGCAATCTTAATCATGACTTCACTCTCATACACCAATATTGATTCATTCATGTACACGCAACACATTTTAGAAAGGCAAAAGGGACAAATTCTTGAGACTCTTCTCAAATGCTCTTATTCTTTTCTATCTCTCTCTCTTTCTCTGTTTATGTTAAGTTACCTCTGAAACTAAGTGGATATTCCGTTTCCAAATAACGTTTCATACTTGTCAGAGTCAATTGTGGAAAAACGAGATATGGACTATATTAGAATTTAGATCAAATTTTTCTATTAATTTCTAGGGGGGAATAGAAAAAATGTGAAGTTTGTGTGAACATATTTTCAGTTCAGTTCACTGAGTGTTAGACCATGATATTTTTTGTAGACTAGACGAGGCAATTTGAGAGGTTATCCAATCATACATCAATTTTCAATTGAATAATCATATAATTAACGTTTAATCATTGAAAATATCTTATCCTCTTTTCCTACCTTCCTTTCGAACCAATGCATTAGTGTCTCGAGTTGAGCTGAGAGATTTGTGTGAAACACAAACGAGTTACTCAGTTACTAAACTAATGATTTATCATAACATGGATTTGAACGGGTGGGACCAAACTTAACCAAACCGGGCAGAAATTGTTAATCATAACAAGATAATTAATTGCATTTTAAGAGAAAGAGGAACCAGACTCACCATTACTTTTACCAAAGTCTTTGTCCTTATGTGCTGTAATGAATTTCACCCTGTATCTTTCTTCATGATCAGCTATACACCTGTAAACGGCCTCTACGTCTTGACATTTCACGCTATTTTCTATGACAGTAGCCATCTCGTTAACATTATGTAAAGTCTCAATCATATAGTTTATAAATAATTGCAGCCTAGCCATTTGTCATCAATTTCTTTTGCCATGTTTTATATAGAAGTTGAAAATAATTAATTTTATATGTTGCTTAATTTACATAGGCAACAGGCCTATATAAGTGGAAATCAATTAAAATGGGGAACATCTTATGGCCAAGAAAAGTTGGGATGATGATGATGATGATTTTTTTTTGTTTTGTAATAATATTTATTAAAATCATTCAGTTCAAATAATACAAAGTGTAACAATATGTCATTCAGTTCAAATAATACAAAATGTAACAATATATCATTCAGTTCAAATAATACAGAATGTAACAATATATCATTCAGTTCAAATAATACAAAATGTAACAATATATCATTCAGTTGAAATAATACAAAATGTAACAATATATCATTCAGTTCAAATAATACAAAATGTAACAATATATCATTCAGTTCAAATAATACAAAATGTAACAATAATAAATTAACATTTTCGTAAAGCATGTACACAACAACCTAATAAAAATTGCTCAATGAAATGACACTGAATGAATAAGGAAAAAAAAAAAAAAAAAAAACACGTTACCCCTCACCCCCACCCACCCAAGGGCATGGAAAACAATGATGATGGCATGCTGATGAAAATGATGATGATCGATCTATGATGAAGATGATGATGATGATAATGAGGGTGATGATAATCGATGGCCAATCACAGTCAGAGCGCCACGCGTATGCTAATGAGCTGAATCCGCGATATTTATTCAGAATCCCGTTTGTGCTGGAAGCTCAAAAATTGGTTCTCGTATATCACGTGATTTCACGAGAGGTTGTGACCTGCGCGTATTCGACGTCGTATTCCATACCGACGGGAAGCCAAGATGGCAGAATGATACCGTAAGTAAAGTTCAAGATTATACCATTGTTTTCGTATGAAATATGACATGTTTCTGTAAAAATTCGGGCCTGAAATAGATCGAGCTACCTTTGGCGACCACTCCAGCGACCACTCGGGGGCACCGAAGCGTGACGCGGCCGAGAACAATAGAAAATCGCTCTACGGTGTCCTCAAAAGAGATAAAACAAAACGAAAAAAATATTGACGCCGTAAATCCGTTTCGTTACCGGTCGGAAACTTCAATTCAGGCAGTAGGCTAAGTGAGGCGATGCAGAATTGTACTCCAGGATTAATGAGCGTGTGAAATATTCAGCTTTATGATGGTAAATGCCACATACCGGGGCAAGATGTCTGGAGCTTACTATTTTAACTTAGTCCTTTAGACACCCCCTAAATAACCCGGCTTCAAACGAAGAGTCAGTCGGCATAATGATTGCAAAATACATTGGTTAAATAAAAGCTATCTCAAATTTCCATCGACATTTTTAATTCTTAGCTGATTAACTTTCTGGTAATATATGCCACATACCGGGGCAAGTTGGATCATACTGTTTAAACTTCAACACGGCACATATTCTCAAAATATTACACTTCGTATGAACAATAGCGCCAGTGCGGTATTACGGGGCTTCACGTTACTCAATAATGAGGTTCGGAAGAAAAAGTGTTATGAATGTTCGCAAGACATTTCATATTCTTAGCTGATTACACCATGAAATAGAGGGGATATTCAGCTTTTTCATGGTATAAGTCACTATGCTTAGCAAGTTGTCTGGATCTTACTGTTTAAACTTAACCACGGCACATATTCTGGAAATATTATACACTCCGCATTTAAAACGCTCGAATTGTATTATGGAGCTTCGTAACTCAATAATGAAGTGCTGAAGGAAAAGTCTTATAAATGTTCGCAAGACATTTTATATTCTTAGCTGATTACACCATGAAATAGAGGAGATATTCAACTTTATCGTGGTATAGGCCACTATGCTTAGCAAGTTGTCTGGATCTTACTGTTTGAACTTCGACACGGCACATATTCTCAAAATATTACACTTCGTATGAACAATAGTGCCAGTGCGGTATTACGGGGCTTCACGTTACTCAATAATGGGGTTCGGAAGAAAAAGTGTTATAAATGTTCGCAAGACATTTCATATTCTTAGCTGATTACACCATGAAATAGAGGAGATATTCAACTTTATCGTGGTATAGGTCACTATGCTTAGCAAGTTGTCTGGATCTTACTGTTTAAACTTCAACACGGCATATATTCTCGATATTATTACGCTTCGCATGAACAATAGCGCCAGTGCAATATTCTATGCAGCTTCACGTAACTCAATAATGAAGTTCTGCAGAAAAAGTGTTATAAATGTTCGCAAGACATTTCATATTCTTAGCTGATTACACCATGAAATGGAGGAGGTACTCAGCATTATCATGGTATAACTCACTATGCTTAGCAAGTTGTCTGGATCTTACTGTTTAAACTTCACCACGGCACATATTCTCGAAATATTATACACTCCGCATTTAAAACGCTCGAATTGTATTATGGAGCTTCGTAACTCAATAATGAAGTGCTGAAGGAAAAGTCTTATAAATGTTCGCAAGACATTTTATATTCTTAGCTGATTACACCATGAAATAGAGGAGATATTCAACTTTATCGTGGTATAGGTCACTATGCTTAGCAAGTTGTCTGGATCTTACTGTTTGAACTTCGACACGGCACATATTCTCAAAATATTACACTTCGTATGAACAATAGCGCCAGTGCGGTATTACGGGGCTTCACGTTACTCAATAATGAGGTTCGGAAGAAAAAGTGTTATAAATGTTCGCAAGACATTTTATATTCTTAGCTGATTACACCATGAAATAGAGGGGATATTCAGCTTTTTCATGGTATAGGTCACTATGCTTAGCAAGTTGTCTGGATCTTACTGTTTAAACTTCACCACGGCACATATTCTCGAAATATTATACACTCCGCATTTAAAACGCTCGTACTGTATTATGGAGCTTCGTAACTCAATAATGAAGTGCTGAAGAAAAAGTGTTATAAATGTTCGCAAGACATTTTATATTCTTAGCTGATTACACCATGAAATAGAGGGGATATTCAGCTTTTTCATGGTATAGGTCACTATGCTTAGCAAGTTGTCTGGATCTTACTGTTTAAACTTCACCACGGCACATATTCTCGAAATATTATACACTCCGCATTTAAAACGCTCGTATTGTATTATGGAGCTTCGTAACTCAATAATGAAGTGCTGAAGAAAAAGTGTTATAAATGTTCGCAAGACATTTTATATTCTTAGCTGATTACACCATGAAATAGAGGGGATATTCAGCTTTATCATGGTATAGGTCACTATGCTTAGCAAGTTGTCTGGATCTTACTGTTTAAACTTCACCACGGCACATATTCTCAAAATATTACACTTCGTATGAACAATAGTGCCAGTGCGGTATTACGGGGCTTCACGTTACTCAATAATGAGGTTCGGAAGAAAAAGTGTTATAAATGTTCGCAAGACATTTTATATTCTTAGCTGATTACACCATGAAATAGAAGAGATATTCAACTTTATGGTGGTATAGGTCACTATGCTTAGCAAGTTGTCTGGATCTTAATGTTTAAACCTCAACACGGCATATATTCTCGATATTATTACGCTTCGCATGAACAATAGCGCCAGTGCAATATTCTATGCAGCTTCACGTAACTCAATAATGAAGTTCTGCAGAAAAAGTGTTATAAATGTTCGCAAGACATTTCATATTCTTAGCTGATTACACCATGAAATGGAGGAGGTACTCAGCATTATCATGGTATAACTCACTATGCTTAGCAAGTTGTCTGGATCTTACTGTTTAAACTTCACCACGGCACATATTCTCGAAATATTATACACTCCGCATTTAAAACGCTCGTATTGTATTATGGAGCTTCGTAACTCAATAATGAAGTGCTGAAGGAAAAGTCTTATAAATGTTCGCAAGACATTTTATATTCTTAGCTGATTACACCATGAAATAGAGGAGATATTCAACTTTATCGTGGTATAGGCCACTATGCTTAGCAAGTTGTCTGGATCTTACTGTTTGAACTTCGACACGGCACATATTCTCAAAATATTACACTTCGTATGAACAATAGTGCCAGTGCGGTATTACGGGGCTTCACGTTACTCAATAATGAGGTTCGGAAGAAAAAGTGTTATAAATGTTCGCAAGACATTTCATATTCTTAGCTGATTACACCATGAAATAGAGGAGGTATTCAGCTTTATTATGGTATAGGTTACTATGCTTAGCAAGTTGTCTGGATCTTACTGTTTAAACTTCACCACGGCACATATTCTCCAAATATTACACTCCGCATGAAAGCGCTCGTATTTTATTATGGAGCTTCGTAACTCAATAATGAAGTTCTGAAGAAAAAGTGAAGCGGTGGAACGTCAGGCTCGGGAAATGGAAGTGGTGGTAATGGGGGGGGGGGGGGGGGGGGCCGGGGCGGGGGGGGGGGGGGGTGTAGAGCCCAGAAATGTAAAAATCTACCATAAATGTAAGAATAACCACGGTTTCCTGACCATTAAAATCCCTAAATTATCGAAAGATCCTAAATTTACCAAAAATGTAAAAACATGTCAACTGCAAATGTAAAAATTAAACTTAGTGGTTTACTATTGT
Organism: Heliocidaris erythrogramma; assembly: GCA_025617745.1. Lineage (NCBI taxonomy): Eukaryota > Metazoa > Echinodermata > Echinoidea > Camarodonta > Echinometridae > Heliocidaris > Heliocidaris erythrogramma. The sequence continues at coordinate 10,506,050 of CM046855.1, read as the reverse complement.
TTTTCCTTCATATGATCAGTCTACTCTTTACAGGGACGGGGGAGGGGGTGGGGTCGAGGAGCTGACCATAAACTTCAACGGCAGGAAAAATCACATAATTATAGTCGCAATAGAACAACAATTTTTAAAATTTTATCAGTCTCAAGATGGTGCTTCATATATAACTAAAATTTGAACGTAATTTCTACTCTTGATTCTAGGACAACTACCCCCTGGAAAACTACCCAGCACCAGTGGCGTATCTACCGGGGGGCAGAGGGGGCACGTTACCCGGGCGGCACTTGAAGGGGGCGCAAAAAACGCAAAAGAGAGAAAGAAATGGGGGAAAACATAATACAAAAAAAGTATGGTCTTTGAGGGTTATTTGCGCCGCGGTCAATAACAAAATGCGTAAGATATGGTGTTTTATAGGGTTTGAAATGCACAAATTTTCTAAAGCTCGGTCCCTTTGTTCCCTCGCATAATTATGTTCAGGATCCTGCCATTTAAAGCCCCCCCCCCCAATGGCGTTTTAAAAGTGTTAACCATTAATTGACTCTAGTTTTCTTTGCCCCCCCCCCCCCGCCGCATAAGGAGCTTGTTAAATTGCGGGCCCCAGATGGGATATAAGTGAATAAAAAGCACTTTCAAAGTATAGAACATTCGAAAGAAATCGTAATTTTGCCTTGCTATTGCCTTGCTATATTCCTCAAACATATTTCTTCAGGATTTTCATTGATTTTGAGCCCCAAAAAGGAATATTCAAAATTTAAAAAAAAAATCTATAGTTAGGTCGATCTATTCCCTTGGACTTTTTTATCTAAGGTTAAAATACATAAGAAATGTCAATTTAAGGGGTAAAAAAAAGAACTAACAACCCCGGGTTATGTCCACCAAAACTCATTTTCACGTAGTGCCATCATCTCTAACCCAATAACGCTCATCAATCTGAGTTTGGGCATGGGTGGGGGGGGGGGGGTGTGCAGATTTGATAGTTTGCCCCGGGCGCAGGAAGACCTGGATACGCCACTGCCCCGGACAACTACCCCCTGGCGAACTTTTATTTGCCCCCCCCCCCCCCCCCCCCCCGCCGCATAAGGAGCTTGTTAAATTGCGGGCCCCAGATGGGATATAAGTGAATAAAAAGCACTTTCAAAGTATAGAACATTCGAAAGAAATCGTAATTTTGCCTTGCTATTGCCTTGCTATATTCCTCAAACATATTTCTTCAGGATTTTCATTGATTTTGAGCCCCAAAAAGGAATATTCAAAATTTAAAAAAAAAATCTATAGTTAGGTCGATCTATTCCCTTGGACTTTTTTATCTAAGGTTAAAATACATAAGAAATGTCAATTTAAGGGGTAAAAAAAAGAACTAACAACCCCGGGTTATGTCCACCAAAACTCATTTTCACGTAGTGCCATCATCTCTAACCCAATAACGCTCATCAATCTGAGTTTGGGCATGGGTGGGGGGGGGTGTGCAGATTTGACAGTTTGCCCGGGCGCAGGAAGACCCGGATACGCCACTGCCCCGGACAACTACCCCCTGGCGAACTATCCCATAGAACAATTATCCCCAGGACAACTACCCCCAGGACAGCTACCCCAGGACAATTCCCCCCCCCCCTCCCTCGGACAATTACCCCCAGGAAAAATTACACCCCATCAAATGACAATTACACCATATCCCCCCGAACAATACTTTAGTCCCACCCCCTCCCCGATAACTACCCCCTGGACAGTTATCCCCCGGACAACTACAACCTGGACAATTATTCCCCCGGACAACCCCAGAATCCGGGGGGTAGTTGTCCTGGGGGTAATTGTCCTGGGGTTAATTGTCCTGGGGTAATTGTCCTAAGGGGGTAGTTGTCCAGGGGTATTTATTTACGCGACTTTTAATGATTAAATATTTAATGGTTGCAGTAAAAGTAAATGCCTGAAACCTGCATGTTATCGTTTCAATGTAGTGGTAATCAAAGAAAACACATAACTACACTATATACGGTGCAAGTATAAAATAATAAAAGAAATTAAAATGGAATAAAAATATAAAATGAAATAAATAACATCCGAAATCCGAAATCCGAGGGGTGTGGATTGTAAATATATTTTCAGCAGAACAACAAACAAAATTAATTTTAAAACACTTTCTAAAAATGACCCAGAACAAAATGAACAATGTTCGTCATTTTTTGTGACTATGGTGTGGGTCAATTTTAGCGGTTTTATCAGTCACAAAAGTGACAGAAGAGTGCCTTAAGTTCGATTTCAATTTGACAAATGACACACATTATGTGGGGGTATAGGGTGCGTCATTACCATTGGCACGTATAATTTTCTTGTAACAAAAGGTGCCCCTCCCCACTTCCATTGTCCGAGCCCGACGTTCCGCCGCAGTGGCGTATCCAGGGGGTGGTGCAACAGGCGCGCGCCCCCCTATTGGCCGTCGTAAAAAAAAACTAGCAAAAAAAAAAAGTTGTTCATTAAAAATTGGTCACATATAGGATTATTTTGCATCTCAGCCCTTCTTCAGAAGCAAAAAAGTTTCCAAAGGGAGGGGGCACCCCCTCCCCTTACACCCCTCCCCCAGGACGGCGATCAATAATGCGTGGCGCCCCCTATTGGGAAATCATGGAGACGCCCCTGCGCCGCATTTGTATGCATGAAAATAAAATCTGAAATATCTTCAAATATACAAATCAATATAGTTTATGCATGAACTATGGAGCATTAACCTGTCTTACCACTTTCAATCAAAATGCAAAGAGGGAAAACACTTCCGACGCGAAGTGGGACCTGCAAAACGATTTTTTTCTGGATATCACCATTGGTTCGATAGCCTTTGCCCCCCCCCCCCAAGCAAAGGTCAAAATAAATCACTGTGTGTCTGTATCTGTGTGTGCGGGGGTGTAACTAGACTATGTGATCCTGTGATTTTGTGTGTCATCCTCCCTGTGCCCACCTTTTTCAACAAGCCTGGCTACGCCAGTGGCAGTTAGGCGCTACGTATCTCAGGATTGTACAGATCATGTCTACCTGTGGCGATGAAAGCGTGTAGGTAGATTTTTCCCTTTATCAACGGAGAGGGGGGTTGTTTTTTCACCCCCCCCCCCAACACCACCTTTGCAAAAAAATAACTAACAGCTTTCTCGTGACGTAAAATGCAAATTTTAAAATGCAAAACGCAATGATATAAATTTTCTTCCTTGCAATACTATAGAGTAGCGTTTGAGGTCGGGATCCCTATAGGCTATCTGTTTGAGGAGGGGACCTCAGAGCGTCCCCCCCCCCCAAAAAAAAAAAAACCCCAAAACAAACAAAATAAATCAATAAAATAATAAATAATAAATAAATTACTTCATTAAGAAATAACAAAAATAATAAAAAATGAACACTTTAAGCGCGCCTGACTCCGCACTTCTTTTTTTCATTCAGGACTTCATTATTGAGTTACCCGAAGCTCCATATAATACCATATGCATGGGTGCTATTGTTCATGCGAAGTGTAATATATTTCGAGGATGTTTTCCGTCTTGAAGTTTAAACAGTAAGATCCAGACAACTTGCTAAGCGTAGTGACCTATACCATGAGAAAGCTGAATATCTCCTCTTTTTAATGGTATAAACAGCTAAGAATATGAAATGTCTTGCGAATATTTATAACACTTTTTCTGCAGACCTTCATTATTGAGTTACGTGAAGCTGCATAGAATATTGCACTGGCGCTATATTGTTCATGCGAAACGTAATAATATCGAGAATATATGCCGTGTTGAAGTTTAAACAGTAAGATCCAGACAACTTGCTAAGCATAGTGACCTATACCATGATAAAGCTGAATATCTCCTCTTTTTCATGGTGTAAACAGCTAAGAATATGAAATGTCTTGCGAACATTTATATAACCTTTTCTGCAGAACTTCATTATTGAGTTACGTGAAGCTGCATAGAATATTGCACTGGCGCTATATTGTTCATGCGAAACGTAATAATATCGAGAATATATGCCGTGTTGAAGTTTAAACAGTAAGATCCAGACAACTTGCTAAGCATAGTGACCTATACCATGATAAAGCTGAATATCTCCTCTTTTTCATGGTATAAACAGCTAAGAATATGAAATGTCTTGCGAATATTTATAACACTTTTTCTGCAGAACTTCATTATTGAGTTACGTGAATTCCGCACTGGCGCTAATGTTCATGCGAAGTGTAATAATATCGAGAATATATGCCGTGTTGAAGTTTAAACAGTAAGATCCAGACAACTTGCTAAGCATAGTGACCTATACCATGAGAAAGCTGAATATCTCCTCTTTTTCATGGTGTAAACAGCTAAGAATATGAAATGTCTTGCGAACATTTATAACACTTTTTCTGCAGAACTTCATTATTGAGTTACGTGAAGCTGCATAGAATATTGCACTGGCGCTATATTGTTCATGCGAAGCGTAATAATATCGAGAATATATGCCGTGTTGAAGTTTAAACAGTAAGATCCAGACAACTTGCTAAGCATAGTGACCTATACCATGATAAAGCTGAATATCTCCTCTTTTTCATGGTGTAATCAGTTAAGAATATGAAATGTCTTGCGAACATTTATAACACTTTTTTCTGCAGAACTTCATTATTGAGTTACGTGCAGGCCCCATAATACAATACGAGCGCTCTAATGCGGAGTGTATAATATTTCGAGAATATGTGCCGTGTGGAGATTTAAACAGTAAGATCCAGACAACTTGCTAAGTATAGTGACCTATACCATGATAAAGCTGAATATCTCCTCTTTTTCATGGCGTAAACAGCTAAGAATTTGAAATGTCTTGCGAACATTTATAACACTTTTTCTGCAGAACTTCATTATTGAGTTACGTGAAGCTGCATAGAATATTGCACTGGCGCTATTGTTCATGCGAAGCGTAATAATATCGAGAATATATGCCGTGTTGAAGTTTAAACAGTAAGATCCAGACAACTTGCTAAGCATAGTGACCTATACCATGATAAAGCTGAATATCTCCTTTTTTTCATGGTGTAAACAGCTAAGAATATGAAATGTCTTGCGAACATTTATAACACTTTTTCTGCAGAACTTCATTATTGAGTTACGTGAAGCTGCATAGAATATTGCACTGGCGCTATATTGTTCATGCGAAGCGTAATAATATCGAGAATATATGCCGTGTTGAGGTTTAAACAGTAAGATCCAGACAACTTGCTAAGCATAGTGACCTATACCATGATAAAGCTGAATATCTCCTCTTTTTCATGGTGTAAACAGCTAAGAATATGAAATGTCTTGCGAATATTTATAACACTTTTCCTGCAGACCTTCATTATTGAGTTACGTGAAGCTGCATAGAATATTGCACTGGCGCTATTGTTCATGCGAAGCGTAATAATATCGAGAATATATGCCGTGTTGAAGTTTAAACAGTAAGATCCAGACAACTTGCTAAGCATAGTGACCTATACCATGATAAAGCTGAATATCTCCTCTTTTTCATGGTGTAAACAGCTAAGAATATGAAATGTCTTGCGAACATTTATAACACTTTTTTCTGCAGAACTTCATTATTGAGTTACGTGCAGGCCCCATAATACAATACGAGCGCTCTAATGCGGAGTGTATAATATTTCGAGAATATGTGCCGTGTTGAGGTTTAAACAGTAAGATCCAGACAACTTGCTAAGTATAGTGACCTATACCATGATAAAGCTGAATATCTCCTCTTTTTCATGGTGTAAACAGCTAAGAATATGAAATGTCTTGCGAACATTTATAACACTTTTTCTGCAGAACTTCATTATTGAGTTACGTGAAGCTGCATAGAATATTGCACTGGCGCTATTGTTCATGCGAAGCGTAATAATATCGAGAATATATGCCGTGTTGAAGTTTAAACAGTAAGATCCAGACAACTTGCTAAGCATAGTGACCTATACCATGAGAAAGCTGAATATCTCCTCTTTTTCATGGTGTAAACAGCTAAGAATATGAAATGTCTTGCGAACATTTATAACACTTTTTCTGCAGAACTTCATTATTGAGTTACGTGAAGCTGCATAGAATATTGCACTGGCGCTATATTGTTCATGCGAAGCGTAATAATATCGAGAATATATGCCGTGTTGAGGTTTAAACAGTAAGATCCAGACAACTTGCTAAGCATAGTGACCTATACCATGATAAAGCTGAATATCTCCTCTTTTTCATGGTGTAAAGAGCTAAGAATATGAAATGTCTTGCGAATATTTATAACACTTTTCCTGCAGACCTTCATTATTGAGTTACGTGAAGCTGCATAGAATATTGCACTGGCGCTGTTGTTCATGCGAAGTGTAATAATATCGAGAATATATGCCGTGTTGAAGTTTAAACAGTAAGATCCAGACAACTTGCTAAGCATAGTGACTTATACCATGATAAAGCTGAATATCTCCTCTATATCATGGTGTAAACAGCTAAGAATATGAAATGTCTTGCGAATATTTATAACACTTTTTCTTCAGAACTTCATTATTGAGTTACGTGCAGGCCCCATATACGAGCGCTCTAATGCGGAGTGTAATATTTCGAGAATATGTGCCGTGTTGAGGTTTAAACAGTAAGATCCAGACAACTTGCTAAGCATAGTGAGTTATACCATGATAAAGCTAATATCTCCTCTTTTTCATGGTGTAATCAGCTAAGAATATGAAATGTCTTGCGAACATTTATAACACTTTTTTCTGCAGAACTTCATTATTGAGTTACGTGCAGGCCCCATAATACAATACGAGCGCTCTAATGCGGAGTGTATAATATTTCGAGAATATGTGCCGTGTGGAGATTTAAACAGTAAGATCCAGACAACTTGCTAAGTATAGTGACCTATACCATGATAAAGCTGAATATCTCCTCTTTTTCATGGTGTAAACAGCTAAGAATATGAAATGTCTTGCGAACATTTATAACACTTTTTCTGCAGAACTTCATTATTGAGTTACGTGAAGCTGCATAGAATATTGCACTGGCGCTATTGTTCATGCGAAGCGTAATAATATCGAGAATATATGCCGTGTTGAAGTTTAAACAGTAAGATCCAGACAACTTGCTAAGCATAGTGACCTATACCATGATAAAGCTGAATATCTCCTCTTTTTCATGGTGTAAACAGCTAAGAATATGAAATGTCTTGCGAACATTTATAACACTTTTTCTGCAGAACTTCATTATTGAGTTACGTGAAGCTGCATAGAATATTGCACTGGCGCTATATTGTTCATGCGAAGCGTAATAATATCGAGAATATATGCCGTGTTGAAGTTTAAACAGTAAGATCCAGACAACTTGCTAAGCATAGTGAGTTATACCATGATAAAGCTGAATATCTCCTCTTTTTCATGGTGTAAACAGCTAAGAATATGAAATGTCTTGCGAATATTTATAACACTTTTCCTGCAGACCTTCATTATTGAGTTACGTGAAGCTGCATAGAATATTGCACTGGCGCTATTGTTCATGCGAAGCGTAATAATATCGAGAATATATGCCGTGTTGAAGTTTAAACAGTAAGATCCAGACAACTTGCTAAGCATAGTGACCTATACCATGATAAAGCTGAATATCTCCTCTTTTTCATGGTGTAAACAGCTAAGAATATGAAATGTCTTGCGAACATTTATAACACTTTTTTCTGCAGAACTTCATTATTGAGTTACGAAGCTCCATAATACAATACGAGCGCTCTAATGCGGAGTGTATAATATTTCGAGAATATGTGCCGTGTTGAGGTTTAAACAGTAAGATCCAGACAACTTGCTAAGTATAGTGACCTATACCATGATAAAGCTGAATATCTCCTCTTTTTCATGGTGTAAACAGCTAAGAATATGAAATGTCTTGCGAACATTTATAACACTTTTTCTGCAGAACTTCATTATTGAGTTACGTGAAGCTGCATAGAATATTGCACTGGCGCTATTGTTCATGCGAAGCGTAATAATATCGAGAATATATGCCGTGTTGAAGTTTAAACAGTAAGATCCAGACAACTTGCTAAGCATAGTGACCTATACCATGAGAAAGCTGAATATCTCCTCTTTTTCATGGTGTAAACAGCTAAGAATATGAAATGTCTTGCGAACATTTATAACACTTTTTCTGCAGAACTTCATTATTGAGTTACGTGAAGCTGCATAGAATATTGCACTGGCGCTATATTGTTCATGCGAAGCGTAATAATATCGAGAATATATGCCGTGTTGAGGTTTAAACAGTAAGATCCAGACAACTTGCTAAGCATAGTGACCTATACCATGATAAAGCTGAATATCTCCTCTTTTTCATGGTGTAAAGAGCTAAGAATATGAAATGTCTTGCGAATATTTATAACACTTTTCCTGCAGACCTTCATTATTGAGTTACGTGAAGCTGCATAGAATATTGCACTGGCGCTGTTGTTCATGCGAAGTGTAATAATATCGAGAATATATGCCGTGTTGAAGTTTAAACAGTAAGATCCAGACAACTTGCTAAGCATAGTGACTTATATCATGATAAAGCTGAATATCTCCTCTATATCATGGTGTAAACAGCTAAGAATATGAAATGTCTTGCGAATATTTATAACACTTTTTCTTCAGAACGTCATTATTGAGTTACGTGCAGGCCCCATATACGAGCGCTCTAATGCGGAGTGTAATATTTCGAGAATATGTGCCGTGTTGAGGTTTAAACAGTAAGATCCAGACAACTTGCTAAGCATAGTGAGTTATACCATGATAAAGCTAATATCTCCTCTTTTTCATGGTGTAATCAGTTAAGAATATGAAATGTCTTGCGAACATTTATAACACTTTTTTCTGCAGAACTTCATTTTTGAGTTACGTGCAGGCCCCATAATACAATACGAGCGCTCTAATGCGGAGTGTATAATATTTCGAGAATATGTGCCGTGTTGAGATTTAAACAGTAAGATCCAGACAACTTGCTAAGCATAGTGAGTTATACCATGATAAAGCTAATATCTCCTCTTTTTCATGGTGTAATCAGTTAAGAATTTGAAATGTCTTGCGAACATTTATAACACTTTTTCTGCAGAACTTCATTATTGAGTTACGTGCAGGCCCCATAATACAATACGAGCGCTCTAATGCGGAGTGTATAATATTTCGAGAATATGTGCCGTGTTGAGGTTTAAACAGTAAGATCCAGACAACTTGCTAAGTATAGTGACCTATACCATGATAAAGCTGAATATCTCCTCTTTTTCATGGTGTAAACAGCTAAGAATATGAAATGTCTTGCGAACATTTATAACACTTTTTCTGCAGAACTTCATTATTGAGTTACGTGAAGCTGCATAGAATATTGCACTGGCGCTATTGTTCATGCGAAGCGTAATAATATCGAGAATATATGCCGTGTTGAAGTTTAAACAGTAAGATCCAGACAACTTGCTAAGCATAGTGACCTATACCATGATAAAGCTGAATATCTCCTCTTTTTCATGGTGTAAAGAGCTAAGAATATGAAATGTCTTGCGAATATTTATAACACTTTTCCTGCAGACCTTCATTATTGAGTTACGTGAAGCTGCATAGAATATTGCACTGGCGCTGTTGTTCATGCGAAGTGTAATAATATCGAGAATATATGCCGTGTTGAAGTTTAAACAGTAAGATCCAGACAACTTGCTAAGCATAGTGACCTATACCATGATAAAGCTGAATATCTCCTCTATATCATGGTGTAAACAGCTAAGAATATGAAATGTCTTGCGAACATTTATAACACTTTTTCTGCAGAACTTCATTATTGAGTTACGTGAAGCTGCATAGAATATTGCACTGGCGCTATATTGTTCATGCGAAGCGTAATAATATCGAGAATATATGCCGTGTTGAGGTTTAAACAGTAAGATCCAGACAACTTGCTAAGCATAGTGACCTATACCATGATAAAGCTGAATATCTCCTCTTTTTCATGGTGTAAAGAGCTAAGAATATGAAATGTCTTGCGAATATTTATAACACTTTTCCTGCAGACCTTCATTATTGAGTTACGTGAAGCTGCATAGAATATTGCACTGGCGCTGTTGTTCATGCGAAGTGTAATAATATCGAGAATATATGCCGTGTTGAAGTTTAAACAGTAAGATCCAGACAACTTGCTAAGCATAGTGACTTATATCATGATAAAGCTGAATATCTCCTCTTTTTCATGGTGTAAACAGCTAAGAATATGAAATGTCTTGCGAATATTTATAACACTTTTTCTTCAGAACGTCATTATTGAGTTACGTGCAGGCCCCATATACGAGCGCTCTAATGCGGAGTGTAATATTTCGAGAATATGTGCCGTGTTGAGGTTTAAACAGTAAGATCCAGACAACTTGCTAAGCATAGTGAGTTATACCATGATAAAGCTAATATCTCCTCTTTTTCATGGTGTAATCAGTTAAGAATATGAAATGTCTTGCGAACATTTATAACACTTTTTTCTGCAGAACTTCATTTTTGAGTTACGTGCAGGCCCCATAATACAATACGAGCGCTCTAATGCGGAGTGTATAATATTTCGAGAATATGTGCCGTGTTGAGATTTAAACAGTAAGATCCAGACAACTTGCTAAGCATAGTGAGTTATACCATGATAAAGCTAATATCTCCTCTTTTTCATGGTGTAATCAGTTAAGAATTTGAAATGTCTTGCGAACATTTATAACACTTTTTTCTGCAGAACTTCATTATTGAGTTACGTGCAGGCCCCATAATACAATACGAGCGCTCTAATGCGGAGTGTATAATATTTCGAGAATATGTGCCGTGTTGAGGTTTAAACAGTAAGATCCAGACAACTTGCTAAGTATAGTGACCTATACCATGATAAAGCTGAATATCTCCTCTTTTTCATGGTGTAAACAGCTAAGAATATGAAATGTCTTGCGAACATTTATAACACTTTTTCTGCAGAACTTCATTATTGAGTTACGTGAAGCTGCATAGAATATTGCACTGGCGCTATTGTTCATGCGAAGCGTAATAATATCGAGAATATATGCCGTGTTGAAGTTTAAACAGTAAGATCCAGACAACTTGCTAAGCATAGTGACCTATACCATGAGAAAGCTGAATATCTCCTCTTTTTCATGGTGTAAACAGCTAAGAATATGAAATGTCTTGCGAACATTTATAACACTTTTTCTGCAGAACTTCATTATTGAGTTACGTGAAGCTGCATAGAATATTGCACTGGCGCTATATTGTTCATGCGAAGCGTAATAATATCGAGAATATATGCCGTGTTGAAGTTTAAACAGTAAGATCCAGACAACTTGCTAAGCATAGTGACCTATACCATGATAAAGCTGAATATCTCCTCTTTTTCATGGTGTAAAGAGCTAAGAATATGAAATGTCTTGCGAATATTTATAACACTTTTCCTGCAGACCTTCATTATTGAGTTACGTGAAGCTGCATAGAATATTGCACTGGCGCTGTTGTTCATGCGAAGTGTAATAATATCGAGAATATATGCCGTGTTGAAGTTTAAACAGTAAGATCCAGACAACTTGCTAAGCATAGTGACCTATACCATGATAAAGCTGAATATCTCCTCTTTTTCATGGTGTAATCAGTTAAGAATATGAAATGTCTTGCGAACATTTATAACACTTTTTTCTGCAGAACTTCATTATTGAGTTACGTGCAGGCCCCATAATACAATACGAGCGCTCTAATGCGGAGTGTATAATATTTCGAGAATATGTGCCGTGTTGAGGTTTAAACAGTAAGATCCAGACAACTTGCTAAGTATAGTGACCTATACCATGATAAAGCTGAATATCTCCTCTTTTTCATGGTGTAAACAGCTAAGAATATGAAATGTCTTGCGAACATTTATAACACTTTTTCTGCAGAACTTCATTATTGAGTTACGTGAAGCTGCATAGAATATTGCACTGGCGCTATTGTTCATGCGAAGCGTAATAATATCGAGAATATATGCCGTGTTGAAGTTTAAACAGTAAGATCCAGACAACTTGCTAAGCATAGTGACCTATACCATGAGAAAGCTGAATATCTCCTCTTTTTCATGGTGTAAACAGCTAAGAATATGAAATGTCTTGCGAACATTTATAACACTTTTTCTGCAGAACTTCATTATTGAGTTACGTGAAGCTGCATAGAATATTGCACTGGCGCTATATTGTTCATGCGAAGCGTAATAATATCGAGAATATATGCCGTGTTGAAGTTTAAACAGTAAGATCCAGACAACTTGCTAAGCATAGTGACCTATACCATGATAAAGCTGAATATCTCCTCTTTTTCATGGTGTAAAGAGCTAAGAATATGAAATGTCTTGCGAATATTTATAACACTTTTCCTGCAGACCTTCATTATTGAGTTACGTGAAGCTGCATAGAATATTGCACTGGCGCTGTTGTTCATGCGAAGTGTAATAATATCGAGAATATATGCCGTGTTGAAGTTTAAACAGTAAGATCCAGACAACTTGCTAAGCATAGTGACTTATATCATGATAAAGCTGAATATCTCCTCTATATCATGGTGTAAACAGCTAAGAATATGAAATGTCTTGCGAATATTTATAACACTTTTTCTTCAGAACTTCATTATTGAGTTACGTGCAGGCCCCATATACGAGCGCTCTAATGCGGAGTGTAATATTTCGAGAATATGTGCCGTGTTGAGGTTTAAACAGTAAGATCCAGACAACTTGCTAAGCATAGTGAGTTATACCATGATAAAGCTAATATCTCCTCTTTTTCATGGTGTAATCAGTTAAGAATATGAAATGTCTTGCGAACATTTATAACACTTTTTTCTGCAGAACTTCATTTTTGAGTTACGTGCAGGCCCCATAATACAATACGAGCGCTCTAATGCGGAGTGTATAATATTTCGAGAATATGTGCCGTGTTGAGATTTAAACAGTAAGATCCAGACAACTTGCTAAGCATAGTGAGTTATACCATGATAAAGCTAATATCTCCTCTTTTTCATGGTGTAATCAGTTAAGAATTTGAAATGTCTTGCGAACATTTATAACACTTTTTTCTGCAGAACTTCATTATTGAGTTACGTGCAGGCCCCATAATACAATACGAGCGCTCTAATGCGGAGTGTATAATATTTCGAGAATATGTGCCGTGTTGAGGTTTAAACAGTAAGATCCAGACAACTTGCTAAGTATAGTGACCTATACCATGATAAAGCTGAATATCTCCTCTTTTTCATGGTGTAAACAGCTAAGAATATGAAATGTCTTGCGAACATTTATAACACTTTTTCTGCAGAACTTCATTATTGAGTTACGTGAAGCTGCATAGAATATTGCACTGGCGCTATTGTTCATGCGAAGCGTAATAATATCGAGAATATATGCCGTGTTGAAGTTTAAACAGTAAGATCCAGACAACTTGCTAAGCATAGTGACCTATACCATGAGAAAGCTGAATATCTCCTCTTTTTCATGGTGTAAACAGCTAAGAATATGAAATGTCTTGCGAACATTTATAACACTTTTTCTGCAGAACTTCATTATTGAGTTACGTGAAGCTGCATAGAATATTGCACTGGCGCTATATTGTTCATGCGAAGCGTAATAATATCGAGAATATATGCCGTGTTGAGGTTTAAACAGTAAGATCCAGACAACTTGCTAAGCATAGTGACCTATACCATGATAAAGCTGAATATCTCCTCTTTTTCATGGTGTAAAGAGCTAAGAATATGAAATGTCTTGCGAATATTTATAACACTTTTCCTGCAGACCTTCATTATTGAGTTACGTGAAGCTGCATAGAATATTGCACTGGCGCTGTTGTTCATGCGAAGTGTAATAATATCGAGAATATATGCCGTGTTGAAGTTTAAACAGTAAGATCCAGACAACTTGCTAAGCATAGTGACTTATATCATGATAAAGCTGAATATCTCCTCTATATCATGGTGTAAACAGCTAAGAATATGAAATGTCTTGCGAATATTTATAACACTTTTTCTTCAGAACGTCATTATTGAGTTACGTGCAGGCCCCATATACGAGCGCTCTAATGCGGAGTGTAATATTTCGAGAATATGTGCCGTGTTGAGGTTTAAACAGTAAGATCCAGACAACTTGCTAAGCATAGTGACCTATACCATGATAAAGCTAATATCTCCTCTTTTTCATGGTGTAATCAGTTAAGAATATGAAATGTCTTGCGAACATTTATAACACTTTTTCTGCAGAACTTCATTATTGAGTTACGTGCAGGCCCCATAATACAATACGAGCGCTCTAATGCGGAGTGTATAATATTTCGAGAATATGTGCCGTGTTGAGGTTTAAACAGTAAGATCCAGACAACTTGCTAAGTATAGTGACCTATACCATGATAAAGCTGAATATCTCCTCTTTTTCATGGTGTAAACAGCTAAGAATATGAAATGTCTTGCGAACATTTATAACACTTTTTCTGCAGAACTTCATTATTGAGTTACGTGAAGCTGCATAGAATATTGCACTGGCGCTATTGTTCATGCGAAGCGTAATAATATCGAGAATATATGCCGTGTTGAAGTTTAAACAGTAAGATCCAGACAACTTGCTAAGCATAGTGACCTATACCATGAGAAAGCTGAATATCTCCTCTTTTTCATGGTGTAAACAGCTAAGAATATGAAATGTCTTGCGAACATTTATAACACTTTTTCTGCAGAACTTCATTATTGAGTTACGTGAAGCTGCATAGAATATTGCACTGGCGCTATATTGTTCATGCGAAGCGTAATAATATCGAGAATATATGCCGTGTTGAGGTTTAAACAGTAAGATCCAGACAACTTGCTAAGCATAGTGACCTATACCATGATAAAGCTGAATATCTCCTCTTTTTCATGGTGTAAACAGCTAAGAATATGAAATGTCTTGCGAACATTTATAACACTTTTTCTGCAGAACTTCATTATTGAGTTACGTGAAGCTGCATAGAATATTGCACTGGCGCTATATTGTTCATGCGAAGCGTAATAATATCGAGAATATATGCCGTGTTGAGGTTTAAACAGTAAGATCCAGACAACTTGCTAAGCATAGTGACCTATACCATGATAAAGCTGAATATCTCCTCTTTTTCATGGTGTAAAGAGCTAAGAATATGAAATGTCTTGCGAATATTTATAACACTTTTCCTGCAGACCTTCATTATTGAGTTACGTGAAGCTGCATAGAATATTGCACTGGCGCTGTTGTTCATGCGAAGTGTAATAATATCGAGAATATATGCCGTGTTGAAGTTTAAACAGTAAGATCCAGACAACTTGCTAAGCATAGTGACCTATACCATGATAAAGCTGAATATCTCCTCTATATCATGGTGTAAACAGCTAAGAATATGAAATGTCTTGCGAATATTTATAACACTTTTTCTTCAGAACTTCATTATTGAGTTACGTGCAGGCCCCATATACGAGCGCTCTAATGCGGAGTGTAATATTTCGAGAATATGTGCCGTGTTGAGGTTTAAACAGTAAGATCCAGACAACTTGCTAAGCATAGTGAGTTATACCATGATAAAGCTAATATCTCCTCTTTTTCATGGTGTAATCAGTTAAGAATATGAAATGTCTTGCGAACATTTATAACACTTTTTTCTGCAGAACTTCATTTTTGAGTTACGTGCAGGCCCCATAATACAATACGAGCGCTCTAATGCGGAGTGTATAATATTTCGAGAATATGTGCCGTGTTGAGATTTAAACAGTAAGATCCAGACAACTTGCTAAGCATAGTGAGTTATACCATGATAAAGCTAATATCTCCTCTTTTTCATGGTGTAATCAGTTAAGAATTTGAAATGTCTTGCGAACATTTATAACACTTTTTTCTGCAGAACTTCATTATTGAGTTACGTGCAGGCCCCATAATACAATACGAGCGCTCTAATGCGGAGTGTATAATATTTCGAGAATATGTGCCGTGTTGAGGTTTAAACAGTAAGATCCAGACAACTTGCTAAGTATAGTGACCTATACCATGATAAAGCTGAATATCTCCTCTTTTTCATGGTGTAAACAGCTAAGAATATGAAATGTCTTGCGAACATTTATAACACTTTTTCTGCAGAACTTCATTATTGAGTTACGTGAAGCTGCATAGAATATTGCACTGGCGCTATTGTTCATGCGAAGCGTAATAATATCGAGAATATATGCCGTGTTGAAGTTTAAACAGTAAGATCCAGACAACTTGCTAAGCATAGTGACCTATACCATGAGAAAGCTGAATATCTCCTCTTTTTCATGGTGTAAACAGCTAAGAATATGAAATGTCTTGCGAACATTTATAACACTTTTTCTGCAGAACTTCATTATTGAGTTACGTGAAGCTGCATAGAATATTGCACTGGCGCTATTGTTCATGCGAAGCGTAATAATATCGAGAATATATGCCGTGTTGAGGTTTAAACAGTAAGATCCAGACAACTTGCTAAGCATAGTGACCTATACCATGATAAAGCTGAATATCTCCTTTTTTCATGGTGTAAAGAGCTAAGAATATGAAATGTCTTGCGAATATTTATAACACTTTTCCTGCAGACCTTCATTATTGAGTTACGTGAAGCTGCATAGAATATTGCACTGGCGCTGTTGTTCATGCGAAGTGTAATAATATCGAGAATATATGCCGTGTTGAAGTTTAAACAGTAAGATCCAGACAACTTGCTAAGCATAGTGACTTATATCATGATAAAGCTGAATATCTCCTCTATATCATGGTGTAAACAGCTAAGAATATGAAATGTCTTGCGAATATTTATAACACTTTTTCTTCAGAACGTCATTATTGAGTTACGTGCAGGCCCCATATACGAGCGCTCTAATGCGGAGTGTAATATTTCGAGAATATGTGCCGTGTTGAGGTTTAAACAGTAAGATCCAGACAACTTGCTAAGCATAGTGAGTTATACCATGATAAAGCTAATATCTCCTCTTTTTCATGGTGTAATCAGTTAAGAATATGAAATGTCTTGCGAACATTTATAACACTTTTTTCTGCAGAACTTCATTTTTGAGTTACGTGCAGGCCCCATAATACAATACGAGCGCTCTAATGCGGAGTGTATAATATTTCGAGAATATGTGCCGTGTTGAGATTTAAACAGTAAGATCCAGACAACTTGCTAAGTATAGTGACCTATACCATGATAAAGCTGAATATCTCCTCTTTTTCATGGCGTAAACAGCTAAGAATATGAAATGTCTTGCGAACATTTATAACACTTTTTCTGCAGAACTTCATTATTGAGTTACGTGAAGCTGCATAGAATATTGCACTGGCGCTATTGTTCATGCGAAGCGTAATAATATCGAGAATAATTATGCCGTGTTAAAATTTAAACAGTAAGATCCAGACAACTTGCTAAGCATATTGAGTTATACCATGATAATGCTGAGTACCTCCTCCATTTCATGGTGTAATCAGCTAAGAATATGAAATGTCTTGCGAACATTTATAACACTTTTTTCTGCAGAACTTCATTATTGAGTTACGTGCAGGCCCCATAATACAATACGATTTTTTCAATTTAGAAAAAATGTTCTGTTTTCTGTTGGACGTTTCGGCGACACCCTAATTGGTCGCTGAACTTGTGGTCGCCAGATTCAAGGAGCGCTGAAATAGTGCCCAGGAATTACTCCTTATTTTGTTACGATTTAGAATTGATTTTGCATCACAAAGTTCGCTTTTGGTTCCTGACCGTCCTCAGAAACCGTGGCATTTTTCAACAGCTTGTTTAGCTCGATAAGAATTCAGTGCTCAATATGTATGAAAATCGTCGTGACGCAAGATCTTTTTCATTATCAATTTCACGATGAAAGTTGCGTGTTGGGCAGTGAACCGCTGTGGGTGCCGAAGTTGCTTTTATTGGCTTTGTAGGCCCACCCGTGTATATTTGTGTACTGTATACACATGGCAAGCTGCACTTAACTCGGCACAAGTAGGCATATGTTAATTAAAGTCTGATGACTCTAAGTTAAGTCTAACTAACAACAGTTAGACTGTCTAGCTTATTTATTAGACTTCTGCCCTTATGGAAGATACCTTATCAGATTTTCTTTTTGCTTTATGATGTAGGATGGGGGTTGCATATCCGGACACTTGTTATTAATGTTAAACAAAATATAGTCCGTCAATTTTGCCATCTGATTTTACGAAAAAACGTGCATCAAGTAACACTAAAACTTAAAAGGAAATCCACTGAATATTTGCAATGCACGTCATGATTTTCAACCTATCCTGTGAAAGATTTGTGACAATTTGCATGAAAAGATTTACTGTTTAAAAATAACCTGTCTAGATAAACAACCTGTCCGGACATGCCAGAATTACGACGTCTGGGTATATTATTACAGATATATGAATGATGTATAGTTCCTGATACTCTGAATATTTCTTGATACTCTGAATATTTCTTTTGCACTCAAGTTGTTTCTAATTCTAGTGGGCAACGTGTTGAGTGAATGACAAAACCTGAGACAGTAGGGGAGCTGAGCGGAGTTGAGCAAAAAAGCAGGTTCGTGCTTATAAGCAGGATCCTGCTTATAAGCAGGTTGATTTCACCCTTTTTCAGGCAGGCAACCTGCTTATAAGCAGGTTTTGAAACTTTGGTAGGCTCTCACGACCAGGCTTTTCATTTGCGAAAGTAATAATTAGCACCATCAGAAAGAGCACAAAAAGTTATGTTTGGTAACAAGATATAAAAAAAATCGTAGCTCTAGTTTTTTCTTAAACGCAAATAATTACAACTATTATAATCGATTGTGAAATGACGTCATACCGATTCAGCCGTTTGAACGCGGAGCTGACGACCTCGATTGTATGAGCTAACTCGGCGTGCTTATAAGCAGGTCGTCTACATCTAGGGACGTCCTCTTTCAGCAAGGGTTGGATTTGTTAATGGGATGTTATTGTTGTTAAACTGTTTCAATTAGGCTCTCATTTCACTCCCCATGGAGTTCGCACGCGAATGGAATTTAAGAAGCTATCACACTCTTTGTTTTGGAAGCATCTGGTGCCTCCTTTGCTTGTGTTGTTGGTTAAGTTGCGCATGCGGCCGCGGGAGTGGATTGTACGCACGTACGTGTGATAGTAGTATGGTGGGATGTATCTTTTGAATAAAATCATGCAATCAATTTTCATTCAGTAAACATTTGACTTTTGAATGGTTTAAAAGAAGTTTTAACTGTTTTTGAGAACATGCGATAGAAGGTGCTCACTTGATTCGTCGAAAGTCAACACCGACACTATCAACACCGACCGTGATACAATACAGGTGCAGGATATCGCAGCGGTATCCGATCAAAACGTCCCCGCCTTGCTACGACCAAAACGTCCCCGGGTAGCGTACCATACCAAAACGTCCCCGTGTAGCGTACCAAAACGTCCCCGCCCTTTTCCCCCGCTCTGCCTCTGGCTTAATTTTTGCGTCATTCGCTCTTTCTATAGTCAGTTGGTAGACTGCTTACCGGTACTCTTATTTTTTTTCTTCTGCAAAGTATAACTATATAAAGTTTGACTCACGAGTGAACTTGCTTTAAAACCCCTAAAATAGTGCATGCCTCCACAAAACTGGAAAACTCGGCCACACATGCGCACATTGCATCGGGTAACCTTGCATCGTGGGGGTGCTTTAGTTTTGGAGTCCGAGTCCAATTTTGCTTGTTATTCATTTTATAATTTTTGTTGTTGTTATTGTAATTATACTGTATTAATGTATCTGTACTATATTTTTGCTTTGGGAGTCCGAGTCCAATTTTACTTGTTATTTATTTTATAATTGTTGTTGTTGTTATTGTAATTATACTGTATTAATGTATCTGTACTATATTTCTGCTTTGGGAGTCCGAGTCCAATTTTGCTTATTTATTTATTTATTACTATTCCCAAAATATTATTATTAGTAGTAGTAGTACAATTGTTGTTATTGTAATTATACTGTATTAATGTATCTATACTATATTTCTATTCACTAATTTCGCCATAATCTGTAAATCAATAAATCCCTGGTAACTGTCACTGTAGATTTTTTCACCTTTTGTTGTTGTTATTGGAGTTTTATAGCCGTTTATCAATCCAAGAGGGGGTTTAAACATCCTAACCCCCTCTAGTCTAGATCCGCTACTGAATAATTGTAAATATGACATATTTAGTTTTCTTCTATTTATTGTCATGTATTTTTAATATCAAATAAAACCGTATTGAATTGAATTTAAATATTATTAATCAATTAATTTATTTATTAAAATAGAAGAAGAAGAAGAATATTCAAAATTAAATCTAAATACGAAAAATTTGCATGTATGCGCTGTATGACTTGATATTGTCCATGTGTGTATGTTGATAAATTTGCTGTGCTATGCACGGAATATAAGAAATACTTCATATGTGAAATTGTCTTGCCTAATTAGAAATTGAATGGGACAGGTAAGTGCATTTACATACCTTACTGCCGTCATCTCATAATCTACATGGGTCACAGTGCGACGACTCAAATAGCCAGTACAGCATCAGCAGCATCTTCCATCATCCGGCGTTGGTACGTACCACGATCCTTATTCTTGAACTTTCACTTGGATATTTTTGGGTCTCATGTCGGCTTACAACGGAGTGACAACTTTGACTGTTTATTGTTTTATGACTAAAATATACATTAACCAAATCACGCAACTTCGTAATGTTTTTTTATTTTATTAGTTTTTAAACTTAATTTTCTTGGCCATTGTAGAATCTATTTGTGTGAGACTGGGAGTGTGACTGAGCTAGGACTCGGTAAACACATCGCGGCTTTATTATGCCTAAATTTTTATGGCAAAAACTACTTTTTGTGCATGAAGCTACGGCTCGACTCGATATTGGTGGCCGCTATACGCGGTCAGATATTGACCGAGGGATACAGGATGGGTGGCCGCTGGCCGCGTTAGGCAGGTGACCGCTATAATTATGCAGGGTCTAGAACACAGTAATATCCTGCGGGGATTTTTTGGTGGCCGCTAAGACATGTATGTATGTAGTGTATACGCTCTACATTCATTCACTCAGTTTCAGTTATGTCCTATATAATATCTAATCCTTTTCAGTGACTGCACCTTTTTAATATAAAAGTTTTTTGCGTCATCCCAATCCCAAATTCATTAAAAGGCCATCCTTCGAAAAAGTACAATGAGAGTTGTAGGCCTACAAATGACAAAATTTCAACAGTAACGATTTCAATAAATTCTTATGAATTCAAAAAAGCCGCATTCGTCATAGTACGGACACATTTTCGTGAACGGGGCTGTGACGCCTCTTGCCTAAATGTCAACCATCCAGTTTTTCGGGTGAAGCGAGCGAGTTGAGAATAAGAACAATAATAAACGAAGAAGCTTGGTGGGAGGATTTTTTAATTTGTAAACAATTTTTAGGCATTTTTAAGTCGCTGCCCGGCAAGCAGTAGATGACAGGTTCGAATCCCGCTGGTTCCAATTTTTTCTGACTTGTGTTTTTTCATTACAGATCGAGCATACGAGCTTTAACACCGGGAGTAAAATGCCTAAAAAATTGTTTACAAGAACAATAATGTTACTTGACTTTATTTTTCTTCATCAATATACATGCAGTGCTTGTCAAAAGTTTCGGTACACCCTGGATTTTGTGACGAGGTTTTAAATCACATTTTATTCCTATTGATTGTAATGTCCTTCTCTATAGGCTCCCAAAAGCACTTTTACAGGTTTATGATATATAAATATGATCTAAGTAATATTTTGATACTCACGTGTGTATTATTCTTTCTCAGTTTTAAACTGGAAAATAGCAGCACATGATAGTTGTGTTTTGACACATATAAAACCGACTCATGCAGTAGAGATCCCCCAAATTTAATGCAGCTCGTTTATTAGTAATTTTATAAAATCAAATTATGTACATGTACCATATTTCCATGATTGGCAATTAACTTAAATATCCACCCAGTGCTTTTTTGCAGTAACCGTCCAAAGATGACTCTTTACCACTACTTTTCAACTCGCCCAACATATAGGTAATTTAAAGACCTCAGCCTGACCGAATTTTGAAATATACCCTTTATTCATCCACGGGGAGCTATATATTTTCTGAACGAGTTGAAAAGGAAAATCTAAGCAACCCTCCTGTCTTGTGCTAGAATACAGAACAAACATTTCCTAGTTCTGTTGAAGTTCATTAAACCAAGGCCGTACGCAGCGGGGGGGGGGGGGGGCAGTTGCCCCCCAGAAATGTCAAAATCATACTTTTTTTTAAATCGGGTTTTAGACTTCAAGTTATGGGTTCCTTTGAAAGCGATCATCTTGCCCCCCCCCCCCCCCCAGGAAAAAATTTCTGCGTACGGCCTTGCATTAAACAAATATAATTACATTTGAAAAGTAATAAGCAAACCATATACTTGCGGCAATTTCAATGTTACTTTATTTTGAACAGAAAAGTAATTGAAAATTGTATATACATGTACTAGTATCGTTATGTCATTTGCGTCGGTTGTGTGTGTTCAACCACACTTAAAAGTTAAATGTATCGGAACATTATATTCCTGATAATATGTAATCCAACCTTCGGCTTTAGAACATTAATTGTCAGAGCCATATAAGGTTTTTATGTCGGGAATAGACATCAAAGTAAATATTAACTCATCTGAAAATCGAAGGTGTACCGAAACATTAGACCAGCACTTTACAAAGGATAGTAAATACAATGATAATAGCACCTCGTTGTCCAGAATCATCCTGTTTAAAAATAGCCACTTTGTTATTGTCAAATGTTATTTAGTCCTCAGAATACACTAGATAAGCTTATTAGAATTATTCTATATTCGGGCACCATAATTGCTCGAAACTGAGGTGATATGGTTGCCAATGCAAATATTGGAACTTTAAAAAGCACCGGATGCTTGTTACATGTACAAAACAAACAGATGTGAATTATTTTATTTGGCCTTCATATTTATCTTTTCTTTTTTTACAGCGGCCTAAAGGGTCGAGACGATTGTATACGTGAATCCCCGTCCATGCCTTCCTCAAAAATAAGGGGTATCCGTCGGGGGGTCAACTGCATAACTGGGAATGGACGTAATTGTGCCTGGATAGTGCAGCGAAGGTGTACTCATACCTGTATCACAATGATTGTGTGTAGGGCCTATATTTATAGGGCCCCCGGTCGGTTGCAGGCGAGGCTGCGGTGATGATGATGTTGGTTCAGGCTCAACATCTGTCCAGACTCCGAAATGTTCCTTCCGAGTACCAGAAATATTAATGTGTATCCAATATAAATGTGTCACTGACCATTCATTTATCCGAATGTACCTTGATTTGATATCGGTGATAATATTCCGTGTAATTTCCCACTGGCAAGATAAAGAGCTCTGATTAATGTACATATTATGTTTCTCACGTATATCTATATCATATATCACAGTGTATGAAGTTTGTGTTCTTATTGTCTAGTTTTGCTATTTTATGAGGAGCCTGATACAACAAGCCATGCTTCTACCAGGCTACCTCGTCTTTCTGAAGAATATTCTTGAATTATGATACCTCTGTAATATTAATGAAGTATGTTTGTATTTCTATTACCAGTATGTCACGAACGTTGTAAAAGCAGGAATTACTACAGAAAGACAAATAAATGCAATACAATACAATACATAGAACATAAAGTATGGTTGAAAACGCGCCCATAGCGGTGAAAACACAACTTGTTCGTTATGCCATGTGCATGTTCCGGCATGTTGGACTGTATTCCGTTTAAAGGTGTCAAATGACTTTGGCTATATGTCTGCGAGTACTGTCTATGCTTGGACAAGGTTTTGCAATAATTCACTGTAAAAACTAAAGTGTTAAATCACCATTTAAAAGGGCCGAGGAGTGACCACTTTTTCAAAAAGGCAGATTTACAATTTTAACATGCTGGATCCAACACTATAAAGGTTGTATCTAGCAGGTTTAAGAGGTTGATCTGCCATTTTGCAAAGGTGGTCACTCCTCGGCCCTTTTAAATGGTGGTTTAACATTTTAGTTTTTAAAGTGTTGTAATTGTCGAAACAACCCTATCAACTTCGGACCCTAAATGTCAAGGTATAGCAAGGGCCACCACTATGCGGGGGGGGGGGGGGGGGGGGGGGGGAATTGTTTAAATGAACAATAAAGATGCGATTTTTAGTCAGTTTAAAAGCCTCCAAGCATAGATTGACTTATGGTACTACAATAATATTTTCTCAAAGTGATATGATTTTGACTGATTGAAAAAATTCAATTAAAATCGAGTAACTGTCCTCTGTAAAGTAAAAAAACAACTGATCTTCATGACTGAGCTTCTCGAAATCACCCCTCGGTTGAAGTTCGTTTGTATTATGCGCTTGTGACGTTGTGTTGTGATGTCAGTGTATTTCCAATGTTTTAGTTTGTGAGTCGGCGAGAGTTGCGTCTAACCCCGTTTCAGCCTTCAAACATTTTGTTTGAGAGAAAATGCCCAAAGTAGAGTACCTTTTAAGTAGAAATATCTGTATTTTTTATTCTCAGCTACATGTATGTGAATTAAAAGGATGTCCACCGACTCAAAGAAATCACGTTTTAACAAGTATCAATTTAACAAGCGAATGGGGGCCTCATGTTGGTTTTTTTAAGTTTATTATTATTTATCAGTACATGTACTTTATCAATATTTCTACAGGAGGTTAACAGGAAGTCCATTGTCTACAAATTTCACAATTCTTCTAAAATATGACTGTTAAAGGGAAAGTCGACCGGCACGATAAAACCACTTTCGAAATATAAACTCAATGGCAATTTCAAAGGTCTACTGTCATGATTGTAATGTCCTGAGAAACCAGGTTCGGATTACGTATTGAAAAGTTCGCCCATTTCTAAAGGTGATATAGACAGGGTATTGAAATTGCCTTCAGTTAATTTGTTTAAAGTAATTTTTTATCGTGTTACCCATGTATTCAGTTCATTTGAATAAAAACAAAAATATAAGGGGAACAGATTCCTAAATGTTTGAGGAAAATCCGATGAGGTATAAGAAATTTGGGAATTTTTGAAGTTGTACATGTAATTATAATCAAGTAGAAATTGTCAACTCGATGACATACATGTATCTTGCGATCTCTTCTTCCATAGTCTACAGAAACTCATAATTTTTCATTTTCTTAGTTGATGAAGGAATACATGATTTTGTTTTATACAGGTTTTGTGTAAAAACATGGGCAATGGCTTTATTTAGGTTGCATGTGCATGTATGATTAAATATCTTTTCAGACACAAATTATGATTTTTTTTTTCAGTACAGGCCAAATGGGAGATGAGCTCGCAATATACGTCACAGAGTTACCAATTCATCATAATTTTCTTATTTCTCATTGGATTTTGCTAAAAACTGTCATTAATCTATAGTTCATTAATATCTCCTTCCTTTAAAACCAACCCATTTCCCAGGGGCTTGTCTCGAATGGGTGGGGTGCGGGAGCGGGATGGGAGCGGGATGGGAGCGGGAACGGGCACACCCTTTCGAGACAAGCCCCCCGGTTATCTCGAATGGACGCGTTCCCAGCGAGAAGTTCAATGAACGCGCCACTTCAAGACAACCGGGGGGGCTTTCCTCGAATGAGTGTGTTGAGTAGACTTTTGTAACAGACGTTTTAGAATTTTTTTGAAAAATGTACTCTTGCTGGTTTTTTCGTTTTTCTTTTGTCTAAGATGTAGAAAATATAAAAAAACGGTATCTAAAAATGCTTTTGACAAGGAAATCATTATTTGTGCAAAATAAATCGGAGAATTGAATAATTATGCATTAAAACACACGGGGAAGAAAGGGCAAGTGGCGTAGCTAGGATTGTTAATTTATTTTTATTTTTTTGGCGTGACCTGTTAAATATTGTGAAATTGTGTTACAGACATGTGCTGACATAAGCCAAGGTGTGTTTATCATCTTTCCAAAGTTAGAAACACCTTTTAATGCCACTATCATTCTATCAATACCCACTATCAAAAGTCAAAACTCATATCAAAAGGTCGTTTGTACCCGGCCCCCAACTCCCCATACCAGGGGTAGGCTCGTAACTCCTTTTCAAAAGTGACCTCCTATTTGTTGGAGAAGTTGGAATTTGTTTTACCCCCTATCCCGGGAAATTTTCTGAGATATTGGACCCCCTATCCAGGCAATTTAGGAAATTAACCCCCCCCCCCACCTATCCCCGGGGAGGAAACCACCAGAGTCTGCGAAAATTGACCCCTATTTACATTTTCCCGGGAATATTTTTTCATCTTCCTCATTCATCTTCCTATTTTCTTACTCACCCACCAATAAGGGGTGGGGCATGGCCATCTTGTGCCTCCCCCCCCCCCCCCCCCGTAAAAAAATACGCCGCAGTGAATTAACATTCTATTCTGGACTGTCTGCCCGACCAGACCTTTGAATTTTAAATGAACATTCCATTATGAATTCATGCAACCTCATACATTCATTTGACAACCCCCGGTTATCAGTGACGGCACCGGGGGGCATGGGGGGGGGGGGGCATTTGCCCCCCAGTCAGAAGCTTTGCCCCCCAGTTGCCCCCAATAATTTTCGGAGTGAAAAAAATAAAAGGGTGGAAAATTTTGTTTGTCCGCCCTTGCCCCCAACAATTTCTTTTGCCCCCCATTTGCCCCCCCCCCCCCACCCCACTTTAAAAATCCTGGTGCCGCCACTGCCGGTTATATTTTCTACATCTTAGACAAAAGAAAAACGAAAAAAACAGCAAGAGTACATTTTTCAACAAAAATTCTAAAACGTCTATTACAAAAGTCTACTCAACACACTCATTCGAGGAAAGCCCCCCCCGGTTGTCTCGAAGTGGCGCGTTCATTGAACTTCTCGCTGGGAACGCGTCCATTCGAGATAACCGGGGGGCTTGTCTCGAAAGGGTGTGCCCGTTCCCGCTCCCATCCCGCTCCCGCACCCCACCCATTCGAGACAAGCCTTTCCCAGGTGGACTTCCCCTTTAAAACTTCCAAGCAGGGAACACTTCCCTGTTCCAAGTAAGGTCATGAGGCATGACCCACTCCCCAATAAAAATGTATGCTTTAGACCTCCTGGGTCATTTGGTCAAGGACTCAAGGTTGACCGACTCCCAGCTAGTATTGTGTTACCCCATATAAAATCAATGGGTTCACTCCACACAGAGATGCAGAGAGAACATCACAAGTGTACTCACCATGCATTATAGCATGATTAGAACAATTCTCTGATAACTCCTTACTTGATTAATTCGGTAATTCAAGACTTTATTCCAGACTCAGCTGCAGAAGCAGAGGTCCATATAACACATTTACATGAGAAGAGAACATAAAGAATCAAGGAAAAAGAATACAAAGATGTAAAGGAGAAACCACAAAACTAATATACCACTAGAACTAAGCAATGGACACATATTGCAAAAGATTAAAACTGCGATAATGAAGTGCATACTATCAACAATGGGCATAATGGGCAAAGAATGGACAAAGAATACTAAAGAGAGAACATAAAAGAAATACTGGAGGAGGCACAATAAATAATTAAGAAAGAGAGAGAGAAATAGACCCAAGAAACAGACATAATATGAAAATATTTACAAGTGTCATGATAAATTATAGGGTACTAAGATAATACTAGTGACAGGCATTGAATAGAAGAAAAATCGTAAAAGAGACGATAATGGAAATATATAAAAGGCAAGATGAATTATTTCTTTACACAGAACCATTAAGCAATAAAAATGCATAATATTATATTAAACTAATTTAGCCACCCACTTCGACTGTGCCAACAAGCTATCAAACCAAAACTTCCACAAGTCTGAGGTGTACCTTGTACTGCTTATCAATGGGTTAACCAGTATATTAACAATACTATTTACAGAAGTGTCAATTCTCTGAGTAAAATTAAACATCATATTCCTTACTACAGTTTGACATGCAGGTGTATTCACCTCAGCAAACATTCTCCTTGTACTGGAGTACCTACATGTAGGTATCCGTAAAAGCATCCTCGTAGCATCATTATGAGTTTCTTCAAACTGCTCTTTTTATATCTGCACCAAAGATGTGCAGTATATAAAGGTGTACAATAAGCTCTAAATAACTCAACTAAAAAACCACAAAAGTTGAAAAAACACACAACAGTTACCCATACTACGGCTATCCTTGTTGTCCATCCATGAGTAACCTAACAGGATAACAAGCTAGTTGTGCCAGCTCTGTTAAAAGGCAGATTTTTGCTTTTTATATATTTCACCAAAAAACAGTATGCAGTAACCCCCCCCCCCCCCTCATTGTGTACGTTTTTGGCATTGTGACCCCTTTGTTACAACATCCTGGATTCGCCCCTGACCCAATCTATATCTATTTCATATCCTCTGAGCATATTGAACAAATTTTACTGGAAAATCCAAAACCCATTATAAAATCTAAATCGTTTCCAGTTTACAGTATGTATGCCGGCGACTAAAAAACTTTTTTACCCACGAGCTGTCCTGAGAATACAACCCCTGGAGTCTGGTGTCAATTTTTAAACTTCACCACACTCAAATTCACATTAAATTATTAATTATATTGTACAATATATTTATACGTAGCGACCTAAAAAAGTTCAAAGAAGCATACATGTGAAATTAAATGAAAAAGAAAAATATACAACTTGTTATAAAAGCTGTCGTATCATATTGCTGTTACTTCTAATGTACAATAATACCTACCAAAGTTCTAAGAAGCATGTGAATCAAATTAAAATAAAAAATGTACAACTTATTCTAAAAGCGGTCATATTCACTGCAGACCAACTAGCCACATCAATGTTGGATTGGCGGTTAAGCCTGAGCGGGGCCACCCAGAGATTAGGGGGGAATACAACCCAGATATTTTGTCGATTTTTAAACTTTACCAAACTCAAATTCACATCCAATGGCTGTTAATTGTATTGTACAATATAATTCTACCTACAACAGTTCTAAGAAGCGTGTGAATTAAATAAGAATGAAAAATATGCAACTTAATCTAAAAGCTGTCATATTCACTGTAGACCAACTAGCCACAGCAATGGTGGTTATACGCATAAGCCTGTCGCCCAGATATTAGGGGAGAATACAACCCAGATATTGTGTCGATTTTTAAACTTTACCAAACTCAAATTCACATCCAATGGCTGTTAATTGTATTGTGCAATATAATTCTACCTACAACAGTTCTAAGATGCGTGTGAATTAAATGAAAATGAAAAATATGCAACTTAATCTAAAAGCTGTCATATTCACTGTAGACCAACTAGCCACAGCAATGTACGGATAAGCCTGAGTGGGACCGCCCAGAGACTAGGGGAGAATACAACCCAGATATTGTGTCGATTTCTAAACTTTACCAAACTCAAATTTACACCCAATGGCTGTTAATTGTATTGTACAATATAATTCTACCTACAACAGTTCTAAGAAGCGTGTGAATTAAATAAAAATGAAAAATATGCAACTAAATCTAAAAGCTGTCATATTCACTGTAGACCAACTAGCCACAGCAATGTACGGATAAGCCTGAGTGGGACCGCCCAGAGACTAGGGGAGAATACAACCCAGATATTGTGTCGATTTTTAAACTTTACCAAACTCAAATTCACATCCAATGGCTGTTAATTGTATTGTACAATATAATTCTACCTACAACAGTTCTAAGAAGCGTGTGAATTAAATAAAAATGAAAAATATGCAACTTAATCTAAAAGCTGTCATATTCACTGTAGACCAACTAGCCACAGCAATGTACGGATAAGCCTGAGTGGGGCCGCCCAGAGATTAGGGGAGAATACAACCCAGATATTGTATCGGTCTTAACTGTCACAGGTCTGTTTTAACTTACTGCTTTTCGTTTGAAATTTCCTTTAATTTCCAAGGATATTATGTAATTCATTTTTACCATCGTGAAATGATATCTGTAGAATCGTTATAGGAATGCTGCAATAAACTGACAAATCAAAAGAGTTTGTCCATAATTGCCACGAAAATGAGTTCGTTTAAAGATGTGCTATGCAGTATCCTACCATCCTGATGCGTCTACTAACTTTATTTTTAATTGAAAACCCAAAATGCTATCGAGGTGAAATTTCTGGACCTCAGTCCTTATCTGTATAAAGTATCACTGTTTAATTTCAGTGATTTTACACCTTGTTCTTATATTTTTAAAAAATGAATGATATTGTTTCTTGTTACGCCCTCTATGATTGGTTTACTTGTTATAATGTGCATTGTTTTGTCAAAATGACACATTTTTCTTTCACAAATGCTTTTAATATTCAGCGTGGTCTATACCTATTCCATTCAATTCCATTTATTAGTAAATGGGCAATTCCAGGGTGATGACCAAGCACCATCATTTACTTTGTAATGTGTTTCAACTTAATTGTATCTTACTTTTAAAAAGATGACTATTGTGTGGCAGTTGGTCATGAAAACCTCCTGATTGATTGTCACAAAAATCGCATTTCACGTATTTAAGTAAGTGTTAGAAGTACAATACCCGACCAAAGAGCAAGTCTGAAAATCTCAACTCACTGATGAAACTAACGAAATACAGACGGAACAAGTTCTATTTCAGCTCTGACCTAAAATCTATAAATTTTACATAAGAATTTAGAGTTTATTATAACAAAATATACTTTGTAACAATTTCTCAATTTAAAATACGTTTTAGCATGTGGTTCAAAGTAGTTCTCGGTATAATTGGAGGTCAACATTTACAAACAATGAAAATATCAATACCCCTGTATTAAATATACGAAAATGATGAAGTTCCACGTTGTTCTTTTATATAGTTACAATCTAGGTCCAACATGCATGGAATTAACCGCAGTATTTAATATTCATAGGGTTCCATAATTAAGAGAATGTCTTTTTCTTTGGTTTAAACAAAATGGAAGAGAACATTTTGTCCGAAGCAGACATATCATACATCGATGCCCGAAATCGTAATGGCAAGATTCAGTCTATTTTCAGACTGATAAAACATCAAGTTGCACAAAGTTCAGATCCAGATTTGCATTTGACAGATACACCTCCCACTTGCCCGACTATCAGGTGACGATTGCGTGAACATGATTTCGGCTGCCCTTACATACTGGTAATTTCAAAATTCTCATGCCAGCCCAATCCACCCCTGCTCCGCCCTGAATTGCAAGCCTATGAAATTATCATTCCATATCATAATTATGGTTTTCTAAATATTTATCTAGATTGTATATGGTAGGGCCTACTAATTGTTTGCTTCGAACATGCAAAGCCTTTTTTACGTCTTTTAAAACATGTAAATTGTATACTGTTGCTGCAACGTTGCTTATGATGATCTACCTATATGTTTCTTTTCCATTAGTTTCTATGATTGTGATAATTATCCTTCTGATAATGGTGGATCATTATAATACTTGCATACCGTGTTTACTAACTCGTATTAAGAGTATCATGCATAAGTTTGTATCAATTTGGTGTTAAGCAATACCTTAATCCCCCCCCCCCCCTCTCTCTCCATCCATCTGTCCTTGTCTCTCGCTTACTACGCCTTTCTGTTTTTCACTCCCTGCATTTCTCCTCCCTCTCTCCATTTTCCTCCCCTTACACTCTTCTTTTAAGACTCTCATCCCTTCGTCTAATTCTTCCATGTCTCTACCTCTCCAACCGCTTATCCCGGGTCTCGTTACGGTCTTTCAGTCCATCGCCTCTCTATTTCATCTCGGTCTCTGTCATAATTATTCCCTCAACTATTTCAGCCTACGTTTATCTCCGTGGTTTATCTTCTCTCTTTCTCTCTCCCTCTCTGTCATCTTTCTCCCCATTCTAATTCCACTTATAGCCCTTTCGCACTCAACCCTCTCCGATCGCAATCTCTCCAATCGATGTCTCTCTTTGCATCCCTTCCTCTGTCTCTCACACTCTTGTCTCCTCTCGACTATCTCTCTGCCTCTGTATATATATTTTTCTTTATTCTCCATCCCCTCCCATCAGCTCTTCCTGGTCCTTGTCTCTCTCCGTGTGCCCATCTCCTTTCACCTTCTACTCCCCTCTATCTCCATTCCTGTCTCCCCTCCCACTCCATCGCATGTTCCATCTCTGTTCTATCCCCGTCTCTCCGACTGTCTGCCGCTCATGTCGTTCTGTCTCTATCATGTTGGTCTGTCTCTCCTCTCTCTCTCTCTCTCTCTCTCTTGGTTATTCCTCTCATTTCCTCCCGCTACTATGTCTCTCTACCCCTCGCGAACTTTATTTTTCGACTTTCATCTCATAACCCCCTCCCTTTTCTCAATCCCTGACCACCCTCCTCCCTCTTCGTCCCATCTCTCTGTCCATCACTATTCTTCCCCTCAGCTAAGTTCTTTCTCTCAATCTATATATCTGTCTTTGGAATTGGAAGCAAGGAATACGTTGTCATCTGTATACCATGCCGTAACAATGCGTACAAAATTGGGAGTTTATTAAACAAATGAAGTACCATATACAAGATCACACAACATACATGTTTACTAATATAACGAAATCAAACAGGCAAAAGATAATATTGACCTCCAAATGTCATCAATAGTGATTTATTATGAAAATGCTCTTTATGATTGAAACCAAGCCAGATAATGAAAACACTGAGCTCCGTCTCCCAAACTAAGTGGGAAAAGGCCATAGTATAGTTATACCAGGGAAGTGTTAGAGAGACCCACATTTGAGCGGTATAGTTAGTTTACAAAAGTCAAGTATCTTCCAGCAATATAAAATGATAATGAAGCTTATCGAGAGCAACGAAAATCAAGTGATAAGAATAAAGCAGATTAAGCATTCATACCGTTTGCTTATGAGAACCCCGTTTACCTTTCTCATATTTTGTCTCAAACCCGTTGGTATATAAGAAGTAAAGTTATGTAAGCCTACTTGAAAGATATAAGCGGTATACTCACTATTATAACAAAATAAAGGAAATGTATCTTATCCTTCACTAAAAGCAATTAATGCTGTTCGCTGTCTATGCATTATACATTGCTTTATCTAAAAATATGATAACGCCTGATAAAGCAATCTCGACATCAATGAATCTGTTATATTATGAAGACTACAAAATCAACCAAATAGAAAAACACCACGTAACTTTATGCCATCATTAGCACACAAAGTCCCTATCCACCAAGCTAAAACTTCTATGTAGAATTAACATGTAATCTGAAGAGAGAAAAATATGAAACAGTCAATATAAGTGATTAAATCAGAAAACAAGGAATAATATAGATACACAGATAGAAATTGTTTATTAAGATCCTTCCAGCCAACGGCCGAATTGCGATCCATTTCACAAGATACTACACTTGAAATTCAAATAACACAAAATATGACATATAAAAAATCAAGCATAATAGACATTTCATAACAATAATATTCATTGATCAAATTAATTCAAATATTAAAAAGAAAGAGGTGCAGGATATAGTGACATGCATGTGTATACGATTGGGCTTGGATATCAAAAAGAAATTAATGATGAATGCACGATGTCGGTTAATATAATTATTTCCCAGATTTGTATTTGACAGTGGATTTTATACTCACAATTTTTTCGTCAAGCAGCTCTTTCCTTGTTATTTTGTTCATCATTTTGCTGGAAATACCTTGCCATCACCACCTCATGTATTATAACAGGATATATTGTAATTATATTCCAAGTGTGGGAACGGGGAAAAAAGAAAGAAAAAGAAAGGAAACAACATACAACAACATAATTGGAAATAAAGATGCATGTCTCATCCAAGTTTTTCGCAAAATCAATTATTGTTGCTTGTTATAATATCCAGGCCTGTAATACCTTGTACATAGATTGACACATCTCAAAATCACCTGCACTTATAATGATCCCGGGTGTTTCCATCATATTTAAATGTTTTTGTTTTTTTCTTCAATGATCTTAAAGATAAAGTATAGCGTTCTGTTCATGCAATTATATTGTGAAAGAAACTGTCTCGAAGGAATTGGGAAAGGTTAACCACGTCTACATAAGAATTGTTTTAGCATGCGTTGTTTTGGAATCATCAAAATAGATAAGTTGACCCAATCTTGCTGAAAAGCACATGTACTGCACACAGAAATGCTATATGATGTTCTTCCCAACTGACATAAAATTAGTGACAAAGCTTACAAATTATTTTTCAACTTTCTCAGAACTCAACATTCCCGTAACAATTATTATAAACCACACAAAAAAGTGCCGCCCGAGGCACCAGCCCCCTCTGCCCCCTGTGTCAGACAGTATACTGTATGAACGCTTGACAAAAGTCAATTGCAGAGGGATGGTTGTAGGAATTGTAGCATTCTTTTATTCACATGATAAATACGTATAATGATACAACAATAATAGTAAACGATCATTATTGTATAGACAAAATCTAATAAAGTAAGGAGTTCAGAGAATTATTGTTCTATATCATGCTATAATGGTGAGTACACTCATGATGTTCTCTCTGGATCTCTGTGTGGAGTGAACCCATGCATTTATATGGGGTAATACAATGCTAGCTGGGAGTCGGTCAACCTTGAGTCCTTGACCAAATGACCCATAGGCCTAAAACATACATTTTTATTGGGGAGTGGGTCTTGCCTCATGACCTTACTTGGAAGTTTTAAAGGGGAAGTCCACCAGGGAAATGGGTTGGTTTTAAAGGAAGGAAATATTAAAGAACTATAGATTAATGAAAGTTTTTAGCAAAATCCGATAATAAATAATATGATTTTTAGAAGTTGTAATCAATCAAACATATTAAATTGGTAAATCCGTGACGTACATTGCGAGCTCCTCTCCCATTTGGCCTGTACTGAAATCATACTTTGTGTCAGAAGAAAATATGATATTTAATCATACATGCACATGCAACCTATATAGAAATGAAGTCATTGCTCATGTTTTTACACAAAACCTGTATAAAACAAAATCATGTATTCCTTCATCAACAACTAAGAAAATGAAAAATTATGAGTTTCTGTAGAGACCTAATAGAAGAGATCGCAAGGTACGTCATCGAGTTGACAATTTCTACTTGATAACAACCAATTTCAATAACCCTGTCTATATCACCTTTAGAAATGTGCGATAGGCAAGAGGTGCGTCAGCCCCGTTCACATAAATGTGTCCGTATACTCTGACGAATGCCAGAGTGATAAAAACGAATCTTCAGTTCTGATAAGGGTGGTCACGTATCTCAATGTTACAGAAGTACCTGTATATCTATCTCTGTAAAGATCGTTCTTCACGGATAGAAGTATGTTGATTTTACGAATGTCATATTTTGACGTTCTAAAAATTAGAAGATGAACTACCATATTATTATCATAAAATGATCATATCATCATATTAATATCATATTATCATATTGTCTTTAACTCATATAATCAATTCATCATGATCATCATATCTATATTATCATCATCACATTATCATAGCATCATTATATCGTCATGAACATCATGATGATGTTGATAATCATATCGTCAAAACAATTATCATCAATATCATCTTCATCAAATTCATCATTCATAAAAAATATGAAGCCCACATTTTCTTCCCTGCCCGACCGATGATCATATATCATCATCAGATATTTGATCATATCATTATAATACCATCATATCATCATTATCTCGTATAATAATAACTACATGTATCATCTAATTCGTCTTGATCATAATTCATAATTATATTATAATACTCACATCATATCATTATAGCATAATAATTATAATCACCCTGATAATCATATCGTCAAAACAGTTATCATCATCGTTATCCTCTTCATCAAATTCATCAATCATAAAAAAAAATATGAAGCTTTCTTCCCTTTCGGAACGTAACTTCTTCCTTTAACACATGCACATGCGATTTCCTTTCAAAATTCGATCTGTATCATGCTGAGATGAAAATGAACTCATCACCAATATGATCATAATCATCACATCATCATACCATCATTATATCATAATTATATCATAATTATATCATGATTATCAAGATTATCATCTTCATAATCATACTCATCATTATCTCAATCATATAGTCAAAAGCATCATCATCAATATCAACTTTATCAAACTTATCATTCATAAAAAAATATCAAGTTTTCTTCCCTTGCGGACCGCAACTTCTTCCTTTAATGCACATGCGATTCCCTTTTAAAATTCGATCTGTATCATGAGATGAAAATGAACTATATCATCATCATCAAATATGATTATATCATAATACCATCAGTATATCATCATGATTATCATCATCATCATCTTGATAATCATATCATCATCACATCATCATCATCTTGATAATCATATCGTCAAAACAATTATTATCCTCTTCATCAATTTCATCAATCATAAAAAAATATCATGAAGTTTTCTTCCCTTTCGGACCGTAACTTCTTCCCCTCTTCCTTTAATGCACATGCGATTCCCTTTTAAAATTCGATCTGTATCATGATGAGATGAAAATGAATTATCATCATCACCAATATGATCATATCATCATCACATCATCATATACCATCATCACATAATCATACCATCATATCATGATTATACGGAAGCCTGGCGAGATAAGAAGACGAGAAGACAATTTCAAATGACGAGAAGACGAGTTATTGGAACTCGGTAAGTCGACTGCTATAAGATGAGCAGATAAGATGACGAGTTGTTGAAACTCGGGAAGTCGACTCGTTTGAGAGAAGAAGACAAGATGACGAGTTGTTTGAACTCGGCAAGTCGACTTGTTTAGGACAAGAAGACGAGATGACGAGTTAATGCAACTTGGCAAGTCGTCTTGTTTGGGACAAGAAGACGACATGACGACTTGCCAAGTTGCATTAGCTTGTCATCTTCTATTCTTGTCCTACACAAGTCGACTTGCCGAGTTCAAACAACTCTTCATCTTGTCTTCTTGTCCTAAACAAGTCGACTTGCCGAGTTCCAACAACTCCTCATCTCGTCTTTTTGTCCAGAATAAGCCGACTTGCCGAGTTCCAACAACTCGCCTTATCGTCTTTTATTTTATCTTTTCGTCTTCTTATCTCGTCTTCTCGTCATTTAAACTGTCTTCCAGTCTTCTTATCTCGTCATCTGTTTGGCACTTATAAGCTTCCGTATGATTAGCATCATGATGGATCCGCCACTGATCATCATAGCATCATTATATCATGCTTATGATCAGCATCATAATCATAAACATCTTGATAATCATATCATCAAAACAATTATCGTCATCAATATTAACGTCAAACTCATCATTCATAAAAAAATATGATGTTTTCTTCCCCTCCCGACCATGATAATCATGATTTTTTAACGCACCTGCTGTTCCCAAAACATGCTGACGCGGTGTGAAAGAACAAAAAAAAAAAAAAACCTTCATTGACTGGTTGGCATATTTTTGCGCGTGTCAAGTCATGACTTGTGATTGACAGACCGCTTGTCAAATGAGGTCACAATTTTATGAATGAAATTTGTTGATCGCGCGCACTCTAGATATTCTTTGCTTCCCACTGCCGACCTTGCTTTTCACTTTCGCACGAATAGTAAAGGATATTATTTTGGATATATCGCTCATGTACTCTTAATCGGATTTCAGTAATTTTTTAATTTGCTAAAGTTTCAGGAAATTGTGACAGTGTCAGATTCGTTTGTTGTTCGGTTCGGTACGGTTAACGGTGCGATACCGATGCCAAAGCATGTGAGTGGTAGTGTATATATTTTATATTATATACATGTATATTGACAGTCATTGAATACCAAATTGCAAAACGGCAACAAAAACTTCTATATGATTTTCCGAAGTGGAGATACACTGTATATATATATTTTCCCCCTGCCGCTGCCTACCAGTTGAGATATTATAATGAAGTTTACACAAATATGCCATTTGTATTTGTTATTATCGTCTACTTCATGGAGGCAGCAAGCGTGGAAGATCCATGTCTGAGATGTGGGGCGATGGGGGCATATGCTGGATAGTTGTGTCGTTGCTGTCTTTCCCGTCCTTGGACGGGACGGAACAGGCATCATGCTCGCATTTGTTTGCCATGTGATAGTATTGCAAGTGGTGGTCGGCCAGACGGACGTACGCAAATATCAGTGCAGTGCATAATATAGCGCTACTACAGTGCATGCAGTGCGCCACGCAGCCGGCGCGGCGCATACTGGGCGCATATCACACGTACGTACGTACACGTACAATCCATAAGGTAACTCCAGCGGCCGCAAAACACGAGCAAAGGAGGCACCAGATGCTTCCAAAACAGAGTGTGATAGCTTCTTAAATTCCATTCGCGTGCGAACTCCATGGGGAGTGAAATGAGAGCCTAATTGAAACAGCTTAACAACCATAACATCCCATTAACAAATCTAACCCTTGCTGAAAGAGGACGTCCCCGGGACGTCCCTAGATGTAGACGACCTGCTTATAAGCACGCCGAGTTAGCTCATACAATCGAGGTCGTCAGCTCCGCGTTCAAACGGCTGAATCGGTATGACGTCATTTCACAATCGATTATAATAGTTGTAATTATTTGCGTTTAAAAAAAAACTAGAGCTACGATTTTTTTTATATCTTGTTACCAAACAAAACTTTTTGTGCTCTTTCTGATGGTGCTAATTATTACTTTCGCAAATGAAAAGCCTGGTCGTGAGAGCCTACCAAAGTTTCAAAACCTGCTTATAAGCAGGTTGCCTGCCTGAAAAAGGGTGAAATCAACCTGCTTATAAGCAGGATCCTGCTTATAAGCACGAACCTGCTTTTTTGCTCAACTCCGCTCAGCTCCCCTACTGTGAGAGAAATGTTTGAAATGAATCAAAACTAAATGAATATGATTTTGCTGCTGACTGGTCAAAATGTCCCGCCAATAATTTATTCCCAGTTATAATGAAGGCAGTGGCTATTCTTACGACGAGTCATAACACGCTCCATTTTCGTACTCTGCGGCGTCGTAAGAATAATTTTTCGGCTATTCTTACAACGTGCGCAAACGCTCCATTTTCCTAACCCTAACCCTATGCGACGTAAGAATAGCCGGAAAATTATTCTTACGACTCGTCATAAGAATAGCCATTGCGTATAATGAAATTAATAAAATAAGCAAATAATCATGGACTGTGAGTACAAAGACACTTTTGCATTATCTTTTGAATCAGAATGCCAGAAATTACACATTATACATGAGCAGAAAGAGAAAAATTCGCTGAAAAATTTGAGGCCATTTTTAATGCAATATGTTTAAATTTTGGTTTGCATAAATATCTTGTCTTTGTTTTATTTGTAGGTCCACCTATCATCTTGTTATGTGCAGCAAGTGTCGTGTATTTCTGGATTCCCGGAGACATCAGTGCACAGCTCTCAATCTGACATGCTGAATGCATCGTTGAACACCTCTTGAGCACTTGTCAATGAATATCTACCCACCCATCCGTCCACCCATCGATCCATGTATTCATCCATCTGCTTCAGCTCCTGCCAGCATGCCACTACCCTCCAGCCATCGGGATGGCATCTACCAACCGACTCGTTCACCTGACTCGTCCACCCGTTCACCTGACTCGTCCCCCCGATGCATCTCCTCACTCCTCTCCACCTACATGTGAAGCCAGACATGCCAGCGTGCCACTACCCTCCAGCCATTGGGATGGCATCTACCAACCGACTCGTCCACCAGACTATGCACCTCATCAACCAAGTGCAAGTAAATTTGGAACCCATAACAGTTCTTGTTCTTTTGTTGAACATGTAAGCACTATTCCCAAGCACAGTTGAAACAAATCAAACAGGATCATTGTTTGGGTAGAACCAACGAGGACCTCACACAGTAAACGTGCATATGACACTACTTGTGAGGTAAAGGAACGTCAGAGTACCCCATGCAACAAACGTGTATCTGGTCCTTGTCAACTCTGTAGTCGAACGTCTAATAGATATCACCATATTTCAACCTCTTCAACTACCAGATTAAATTCTTATATTTTGGAAAACTGCTCTGCCATAAATGAAAATGATAGTATATATAATGCCTGTCGGCAGAAATATATGAAAAAAATAAAGTCAGTTGATCAAAAAACACCTGAAATCTACACACCTGAAAAAAGCAGAATGAAAGAACGTTTGCATGCTTTTAAAGTCATCTTATGTGTGATAGGTTATCTGAGTTTGATATTTATTGCATAATCAGGGATTTTGATTTGACGTTTTTCCTTAACTGTACCATCAATTCCAGAGTCAATTCCTCTTTGTAAAAAGGCACAGAGCACAGATTTTTAATCGTAAGGATCGAGTAGAGTGCTCATTCTGTGACTCACATCTGAAAGCTAGGAAATATTTCTGTATGCTCTCTTCCACAAGAAAGCATTTCTAAATTGAAAGAGATTTAATGATCAGTTTGTTTTACAAAGTGATACTGTTTATGTCCTTCATGTCAGAGGTTTGCTTTACGAGAAAATTATGATAGTTTGTCATTAGAAGAACTAGAACAAAGCTTTTCTTTGAAATCCCAAGAAAATGATTCTTCAGGAGATGAAGAAGATGTATTATCAAGTGTCTTTAATGCAACTATTTTACACTTGTGTAACATTTGTAAGGATACTCAATGTTTTTTGTTAAGTACTGCCAGATCAACGATCATACTAAAGATTGATAAGAACTAAGACTTTTCTTCATACTAAAAATTAATCTGCATAAGTCCTCACGAAAGAAAGGAATCTTTTTCTTCTTGTCAGAGATCACCTTCAGATATTGTTGAAGTGTGGCATTCAAGCTGTTTTGAGTAGAGGCTTTTAAAGAATAAATGTGATGGTGGTGATGATGGTATTGGAAATTCGAAAGACTAGAAAGGTTCCCATTCTTCCAATAACAGTGTTGAATCACAATTTAGAAATATACTTGGTCAATGTAACAGCAAATTGCACACTCAAAAGTAAATGGATGAGAGACAATTTCGTCAGAAATCCATCTTCTGTAATTGATTTTAATTTTCGTGATTTAACCTCGTATTTCGATCCATTAGTTTGGAATGCCATTTGCCTTCTTACCGCCACAAGAGAGGAATATAATCACTTTACAAATTTGTCAATATTTGTAGAGAGAAAATGCATTCAGTTTCCAACAGATGCAACAAGAAAAAGATTAAGATTTATCCCAGTTGAGGGCGAAAAGAATTGCTATAAAGAAATGCATCCAAGCACTTTATGTACATGTATGTAGTGGGTGCGATTTTGTCTCCTTTTTAGCACATCTTGGAAACGTGTATTCTTTAACATTTTTATGCCTCCGCCCACCGAAGGTGGGTGCCGGAGGCATTATGTTTTCGGGTTGTCCGTCCGTCCGTCCGTCCGTCCGTGCGTCCGTCCGTGCGTCCGTCCGTGCGTCCGTCCGTGTGTCCGTCCGTCCCACTTCTCGTTACCGCGTTATCTGAAGAATCATTTGAGGTAGGAACCTCAAACTTGGTACTAGTATGTATCCCCATACGAAGATGAACTGATTAGATTTTGGGGTAAGTAGGTCAAAGGTCAGAGGTCACAGAGGTCAATTTACATGAAATTACATAAGAATTCTTGGTTTTTAGCACCGTTACCACGATATCTCAAGAACTATCTGAGGTGAGAACTTCAAACTTGGTACCAGTATGTATCCCCATAGAAAGATGAACTGATTAGATTTTGGGGTAAGTAGGTCAAAGGTCAGAGGTCACAGAGGTCAATTTACATGAAATTACATAAGAATTCTTGGTTTTTAGCACCGTTACCACGATATCTCAAGAACTATCTGAGGTGAGAACTTCAAACTTGGTACCAGTATGTATCCCCATAGAAAGATGAACTGATTAGATTTTGGGGTAAGTAGGTCAAAGGTCAGAGGTCACAGAGGTCAATTTACATGAAATTACATAAGAATTCTTGGTTTTTAGCACCGTTACCACGATATCTCAAGAACTATCTGAGGTGAGAACTTCAAACTTGGTACCAGTATGTATCCCCATAGAAAGATGAACTGATTAGATTTTGGGGTAAGTAGGTCAAAGGTCAGAGGTCACAGAGGTCAATTTACATGAAATTACATAAGAATTCTTGGTTTTTACCACCGTTACCGCGATATCTCAAGAACTATCTGAGGTGAGAACTTCAAACTTGGTACCAGTATGTATCCCCATAGAAAGATGAACTGATTAGATTTTGGGGTAAGTAGGTCAAAGGTCAGAGGTCACAGAGGTCAATTTACATGAAATTACATAAGAATTCTTGGTTTTTAGCACCGTTACCACGATATCTCAAGAACTATCTGAGGTGAGAACTTCAAACTTGGTACCAGTATGTATCCCCATAGAAAGATGAACTGATTAGATTTTGGGGTAAGTAGGTCAAAGGTCAGAGGTCACAGAGGTCAATTTACATGAAATTACATAAGAATTCTTGGTTTTTAGCACCGTTACCACGATATCTCAAGAACTATCTGAGGTGAGAACTTCAAACTTGGTACCAGTATGTATCCCCATAGAAAGATGAACTGATTAGATTTTGGGGTAAGTAGGTCAAAGGTCAGAGGTCACAGAGGTCAATTTACATGAAATTACATAAGAATTCTTGGTTTTTAGCACCGTTACCACGATATCTCAAGAACTATCTGAGGTGAGAACTTCAAACTTGGTACCAGTATGTATCCCCATAGAAAGATGAACTGATTAGATTTTGGGGTAAGTAGGTCAAAGGTCAGAGGTCACAGAGGTCAATTTACATGAAATTACATGGAATTACTGGTTTTTACCACCGTTACCGCGATATCTCAAGAACTATCTGAGGTGAGAACTTCAAACTTGGTACCAGTATGTATCCCCATAGAAAGATGAACTGATTAGATTTTGGGGTAAGTAGGTCAAAGGTCAGAGGTCACAGAGGTCAAATCAAATATTTCTAGTTTTATATGAAAATGAAATGAAATGAATTTTTCTGTCTCCTGTGCATTTTAAGTGAAAAGATTTGTCATTTTGTTGGACCAGTCCTTTTTAGAGTGTACATGTATGCCATACATTTCCAATCTGGCGATGGCGGAGGCATAAATTCCGACCGCGCGCGGTCGAATATTCATCTAGTTTTGCAGTATGCATCCTTTATTTCTGGAGAACTATCCTCAGATACACCACAAACGTTATATCATACAAATTGAAATGTAGATAGTGATACAAGGTTATTTTCATTTGATAGACTTTTATACCGGTAGACGGTATTATGTGTATACTTCAATGCAAATCGTGCATGCCTGCATAACTATTCTTCTCCAGTTGATTTGTTTCATAGTATCAATGAAGGTCCTTGAAGTTGTAAGAAAGGCATCCTGGAAAGGCATCCTGGAAATGTGTATGGTCTTTTGCCTTCAAGTTCAGCTTTGAGGCTGCATTGGCTTCAAACCTGTTGGGTTCAGGCTGTTTGGAGTAGAGTGCAAACTCCTATATTCAATCATCCAGATATTAATCTGTATAGGTTTCTTGTATGTGAAGATGATGATGGAGTACATGTTACATGCCAGTGGGACTCTAATGAAAATATTGATAAGATTGGATTAAGATTAAATCCAATGCTTTATATCTTACAACGTGTTGTTCTTGTGCTAAGAGCAAATGTCAAAATCGTTTATGCAAATGCAAAAAAGAGAATCGTTTCTGTGGCCCCGGTTGTCGATGTATATGGTTTGAGAACCTAGTAATATCTTGTTCAGAAAAGATACCATAAACTGACACTGATAATGTATCGAGTGGAGAGGATTTAGATAAAGAATTAGATAAAGAAATTTATGTAGATTATTTTCATATCAAGTAAATTTTTGTCGAGCCACCGAGGTGGAGTGAGACTAAGAGATCCTTAGCAGCGTCCGTCTGTCCGTCGTCCATCCGTGATGCTTATAAAACTTGAATAACTTTGCAACCATTTGCCTGTTTGTAGCCATACTTGGATGGTACATGTAGATGCTATGGGGACCTCATTGTTATTTGGGGGTCAAAGGTCAAATGAGGTCAAATGTTACAATTTACCTGCAAAAATGATTGCATACGAACATGGCAACACACATTTTTTCCTTGTTCTTTGAAGGCTCTGCCATGCAAATCATTACTTCCTGTATATTTGTGTTACGCATCATATAACATAATAGAAAATTAATAAATTTTTTGTGTGTGCAAGAATTACCATTTAAATGCACATGTATAAAGAGCCAGTAAGTTGCAATACTGACGTGTCCACATACATGTAGCTCGGGCAGTATGTATGTACTACCTTGTTATCTGTTGATGTCAACTGACATACCAAAGATATGTAAATGCATTATTTCTTAAACTGTTGTGCCACTTGCAGCTGATTTATATTTCTTCCATACATGCAATGTGATTTTTATGTGGAGATAGTTGTCGCACTATGCTTCA
This sequence comes from Heliocidaris erythrogramma, assembly GCA_025617745.1. Classification (NCBI taxonomy): domain Eukaryota; kingdom Metazoa; phylum Echinodermata; class Echinoidea; order Camarodonta; family Echinometridae; genus Heliocidaris; species Heliocidaris erythrogramma. The sequence continues at coordinate 10,461,546 of CM046855.1, read as the reverse complement.
TTGTTGTAATGTCATATACTTTGCTGTAAACTACAAGTTTTGTAGTAATATCTTTCCCTGTTGTTGGTAAGATTTTTATTAAGCTCAGTCATAGTTCATTGTGTACCTATCAAAAGGCAATGTTAATAGAGACAATCCAGATTCATGCTTCAATGGTTCTTATGCTGGGTAATTTATTTTTTGTTTTGTTTTTTGTTTAATGCTACATTGATGGCTTTCTCATTGGTGCATGGATGTCTTTGGGGGTTATTTATCAGTGCCAGTCTTTCCAGCATCCATTATGATATTACGGATGATTATCTGCCTTCTATAGTGCAATCATTGTAAAGTTATAGGTGCTTTATTTATATTACCAGATATATTGCATGCCCTTTATTTATGACATGTTAAAAAAGAAATAATTTGCAAGATCATCAGTTCTGCCTTTTGTACTATATTGACTCTATTTATTTATGTGTAAAAAATTAAAAATAGGATCGGGAATCGACCAGGATGCCTGCCTTGTACTGTAGACTTACTTAGTCACAAGTAATCAGTGTATTTGTTACTCCAAAATAATATATTGCTTCAAAACATCTTAATATTTACCTAATGTATTTTGTGTTTTCTGCTGTGTAAATGAGTTACAATGTTAGTGGTTATTTGTTCTATCATGCTCAGGCAGAAAAGAAATATCAGAGATATTAAATAAAAGTGTTTTGCATTTCAAATTTAAATTGTTTATTCCAGCATGCAATATATAAGGTTTGGGTAATATTCTGAGAAGAGAATGAAAGGATAAGAAAACAAGTTGAAAGTGGTACTGTGAAAGTCATATTTTTGAAGAATGGATGCCAAACACAACTCGGTCCTGAGGGGGTGCCTTTTATTTTTACTCCCAAAGATTGGGGAGTCGGATTGGGGCAGTGCATGTACTCGACCCAATATCAATCCCCCTCCCCCAGCTAAACAAGCCCCCCCCCCCCCCTGTCAGGGCCCCCAAGAGGTTGCAACAGTATTCTGTTTTGTTGCTCTCTATATACCCATAAAAGGAAGAGAGTTGAATTGAATGAATGAAAGATAACTACGGAAGAAAAAGCAAATACAAATGAAAGTGTGGGCAGTGAATTAAAGACAAAAAGGAAACAGGTAGGCAGTCAGAGCCAAGATCAGATGCAGTTAAGGCAATGCTACACGAACTTTGCATGTCAAATCTGCCGTACACAGCAGGGGGGGGGGGGGGGAGGGGGCAGTTCCCCCGGCCCCCTCCGAAATTTTCAATCCCCCTTCTTTCTTTTTTTTTAAGACTCGGATTTTAGATTTTCAAATAATTCCACCAAAGTGTGCACCAGATTGTTCACTTTCAATTCTAAAAATGCAAAACCTCCCTCACATTCTACCCCCCCCCCCCCCCCCGCCAGGAAAAATTCCTCCGTACGGCCTTGCATGAAAATGTGCAGAGTATTTTTGTCGTAGGAAATTTGGGAGACATGAATCCCATCTTTAACTAATGTTTACAATATAAAATTTATTTGAATAACTCGAAGAATTAACAATTTCACCTCTAAATCTGGGGCTAACAACCGGGGCTAACAACCAATGCCAAAGTTTAGTTAACAGGGGCAGTAAAGCCGACGCAGAAAAACACATATGGGACACGAGAATATACACGTATCCACACTTACCTGGAAGACTAGATTAATGGCGTTAATGAGGTAAAGAGGGTGGTTTATTAATTTTTTTTAGGAATATTATGACGAACTGCAGCTACTGCTTTAATTATTAGCTATTTCATGTGACTCCATTCATTATAAATATACGAATACTTTGTTACTGCGACTAAAGTAGACGACGCTAAACCCTGACCTGTAGGTGGTCGTTTCCACACCGTTGAAGTTCGTTGACCCTGATCAATGATGATTGACAATGATTGACAATGATTTTATTGGACCCATGTCACCCTCGTTTGGGTATTGGGGACACTAATCATAGAACGTAACATATACAATATCATTTCACAATAAAGTTAGTGTATTTACAAGGTATTTACAATAAGTTATTTACAGAATAATGAGATAAGAAATATAAATATTACATAAAGTGTGCAAATTGATGAAAAAGAAAAAGAAAAGAAAAAGAAAAGGAAAGAGAACGAGAGAGAAGAAAATAACGAATAGATAAATAGATAACATATATACATACATCAAATAATAATAATGATGGTGATGATAACAACAACAATAATAATAATAATTATTATTATAATAGTAGGCCTAATTATAATAATGGTAATGATAGTAATAATGATATTAATAATAAAAAAAGAAAATGATAATATAATAATAATAATAATGATAATAAGAATAATAGTAATAATAATAATAATAATAATAATAATAAGAATTATCACTAATCATATTATAGTGATAAATAAATGATTACATAAATTACTTAAATAAATGAAAACAAATATAACTGTAAAAAAAAAAAAAAAAAGTGCAAAGAAATGATCAGGCGGATAGGTACATCGACTTGGATTGAATAGCTGGAATTGCAATGGCAAAGGGAAAATATTAACAAGGATAGGAAGTGAAAGTGAAAGTAGAATTTTTGATACTAAATTTTGGCACAGGAAATAAATTTCCAAAAGTAATATATACATAAATTCATCTTCCCAAATGTTATTAGAATACGTTGTCCTTTATTGTTTGAACTTATTCATTATGATGCTACAAAATTTTGATAAGTTTATTAATGTTGAAATTTTGGGAGAATTGAATAATTTGTACATTTTTATTGCATTTGGACGGCTTTTATAGCAATCATCAATATACTTGTTTCTTTCTTTAATAAATGCAGGGCACTCAAACAAGTAATGGAATTCATCACCAAGCTTTGTTGTATCACAGATATTGCAAGTTCTTTGTGATCGTTCAATACCTGCATATCTTCCAGATACTACTGGTAGACGGTGGTTTCCACAGCGGAATTTCGTTAAAGTAATCCTATATTTGAAAGGCAATTTTAAAAGAGATATTTCACAGTGACAATTTTCTTTGAATATGCGATAGTTTAAGCACAGCGAATTACAAAACATTTCAGCATGCCAATTTTGAGAATACATATCGTCTAGACGTGTTTTAATTGTTGCTTTGAACCATCGTGGATCTATTGATTGATTATCTAACCAAAGGTAAGATAAACCTAATTTATCCAATGTATTCCTAACTTTTATTAGCCATGGGTTTTGATAAATATCCAGATCAAACATTATTTTTAGAATATCATATACAGTATGGGACAATTTCGATGATTTGCTTAGGATTATTCTCATCCAAAAGTTTAGCATCCTGCACTCAATTAGTTTCTTAATACTGTGTTTGCCGAGTTCTCCATAGGTCATGCAGTTTGCCGTAAATTTACTCACATGAAGCAGACGTTTATAATAACCAGTTTGAAACTTCTCAACATCTTGTAGACTACTGTCAAGCCCCCACAGCTCACTTCCATACAACAAAATTGGAAGTACTAATTTTTCAAATAATTCTAATTCAATATCGACTGGTAAATTCAATTTGTTTGATTTTGCTCGTAAACTAAACAATGCCTTTTGTGCTTGGGTTATTTGTTTGTTTCTGGCTTTGGAAAACCGATTGTTATAATTGAGAACTGTACCAAGATATGTATACTCATCTACAACTTCTACTTGTTGATTTTTGAAACTAATGATGGGTGTATTTCGGATTTTACCACGAGAGAACACGACTATTTTAGTTTTTTGTACATTTATATTCAACGACCAATCGTTACAGTATTTTTCGACGACATTTAATGCGTATTGGAGATCATTTTCAGATTCTGCTAAAACAATGGTGTCATCAGCGTATAATAAAGTAAATAAGTTAAGATATACATATACATTATTCTCAGGGAGTTTTTCCTTTAGGTCACTCGGAAGTAGTTTAACACCATTGCAATTTTCTCTCAATGTTGTTTCAAAATCATTAATAAAGATTGCAAACAGTAGAGGGGATAGATTATCTCCTTGTCTTACTCCTATATTACACTCAAAGAGCTCGGACCTTTGTCCATTATACATAACATAAGATTTTGCGCTATCATACATATTCTGAATCACTTTGAGAATTTTGCCATTAATGTTATACTTGAGCATTTTTGACCACAAAGCGCAGCAGGGCTAGGACGCGTTGACCAATCAGACCGCAGCATTGTTGCCAATGCAAGAAACTCGCTCTTCGTCGGACGAAGGGGATGACAAGGTGATAGACTTTTTTGGTTCCTGACCGTCCTCAAAAAGAATACATACTGATTTATGGCTTATTTTGAAGAGAAATAGTGTAGCAACACGCCTATTACAAAAGTGTAATGACGCAAGAAATGTAAGGTGTGTTTACGCGTCTTCTAATACGCACGAATGAAAATCATTTTGAAGGCAATATGTAAGCCTGATTTTCAATGTTATGATACAGAAATATGGTTCTGAATTTCAGATATATAGAATCTTGGAATATTCCTCTTTACATACATCCTAAATTTATGGATGAAACCTAAGAAAAAATGTTAAGAACGTCGAATAATCAAACCCTTGCGCTACTCATGAATATTCATAAACTCGGAAGATTCATGAATACGAGCTGAATAAATACGGCTGAATTATCACGCGTGGCGCTCTGACTGATCAGAGCCGGTATAGGCTCTGATATTGCGCTAATGGCATTTGTTCTCAAATTGCGTCTTATACAAAATCAAATTATAGTAGATTGATTTCGGGCTTTTCTATCTTGGTAGTGATATCTTTTGGGATGATAGATATTGGAAGATTCTTTTTAAAGTGAACGTTATTATTATTATTATTATTATTATTATTATTATTATTATTTTCATTATTATTATTATTATTATTATTATTATTATTATTATTAATAATAATTATTATTCATTATATTATTATTATTATTATTAATTATTATTATTATTATTATTATTATGATTATTTATTATTTTATTCGGCAAATCAAAGTACATACACGTAGAATTACAAAGAAGAACAAAACACAATACAGGAAGATTGAAAATAATATAATTGATCCCCCAAGGCAAACTGAATCACCGAAACCCCAAGGGTCCCCTATTCCGACCTAAGGAAGCATGCGGCAGGCAACCGTACTTGTCTGATTAAATATCTTGTGTAGGTAATTTTTACATTCATTGTTTGTTTATTTGTTTGTTTTTGGTCCTATATGACAAATAATGAGCTGCATTGAAAATGGTTTGATCAAATAAATCAAGAATCAATCCATACAAATGCAGTCATGGTAATACGCCCTCTACATTTAGATTGGCGTTCCATCGTGTTCTTCTTATGTCATGAATGAGTATCCTGAGTACTATAATCTGTTGAACAATATTCCCATTAGTTACTCAGGTCGCTTGTTTGTTTGTTTGTTTTTTAAGATAAAAATTTGAAACAAAAAGTGACCCCCAAAAATTCCATCCAGGTGGTCAATATCCTGAAAATTCCATTTTAAACACAAAAATAAACAAATCTCGAGTACCCCTATATTGCCAATCAGCATGCATCCAAATGTTATATTATATACATCTAATAAGGAAATATATGTTAGTTTCAATGGGATGTTTGTTTGTTTTTGTTGTTGTTGTTGGGTTGGGTTGTTTTTTGTTTTTGTTTTTTGTTTTTTTTTGTTTGTTTGTTTTTGTGTGTGTTTTTTTTTTTGGGGGGGGGGGGGGAAGATATTTGTCCGGAGGTGAAAGTTCATGGACCTATAAACGCATGCATACCGAAATACTACTACGATTCTAATTACTTTAGTCATGCCCACGCAAAACGTTACACCATAGACTTATAGAGAGAATTTATTAAATTTGTAGTTGGTAAAACGGGGTGAATAGGAACAATTTGAGTTAATCGGAATAAATTTTAAATGATTTTTGAGATACTCTTTAGTCTCAGGAACTTCGCGCAGACTTTTCTCCATTATATAATTAAAAATAATTTATGGTCTGCATCATTTTTAGAAAAGAATATCATGTCAATAAACCGTTTCCAATTTTTGTTCATATGACCAATTTTGACGTAGCATTGCAATAACAAAATAATGGTGACTTCTTTATCTCCTCATTCACGGCAAATTAATGCACATTTCTGAAAAAAAAATCACAGCTTCAGTCTCTGCACATGTGACCATGCACCTCTAGTTTAAATCTACGTTTTATCCACTTGTGTTTGTGTCTGGAGACAGTAGCGTATCCAATATAGGACTGAGCCAGTGTGTACGGCCCCTCGTTTGAAATCCCAGAAAAATAAAATGCAACCAACTTTCATTGGCTCCATGACAAGCAAGGCTGTCTATATGACATCAATGTTTATCAATTTCTGTATACGCCCGTAAGGTGACGAGGGGTGGCAGTCAGGCAAAAAACAAAACAAAACAAAATACAAACACTTCTAGAATATTGTATATAGAATAGATTCAAGTTTTTTAGTATTTTTACCTTTATCGATATGGGTATGGTCATAAAATTCGTCAGTGTAACTAGCGTCCCGAATATCACTTCTATAGTAATACACCAAATTCCTGGCTTAAATTACGGTATACCACAAAGAGACATTGTCATATCCTTCTCCTTTCCTGATCAATGTTACGTTTTATTATACTTATTTACTTATTTACACTCTGTTGTTCCCAGATTACTTTAATATCTGAAATGGCATAAAGTTATGAGTATGAATTGTATTTTACTAGATTGCAGACTTAACTTATTAGACTTAACTCCTCCTGTTAAGCTGGCTGGTCAGGCTCCCTATAATGAGATGACATTAAGGCTCAATGATTGTACATCTTAAAGGCCTGTGAAGGAGCAAACTCTCTTTCAGCCCCAGGAATAAGTAGCTACAGCCCCTGGTCATATTTGGATTGGGTCAGCTGCAGTGGCGTATCTGAACCTTGGCTGGGAGGGGGGGGGGGAGCAAAACATCCGAGCAAATGGTGAACCAGAAAAAATACTTTTCAGACCTTAATTTACGTCGGAAGGGTAGAGGGATAATAAGACGTCCGATGTTCCTTTCACCCATCTATTCATAATTTGAAAAATAATTATGCTCATGGATTAATTTAATCTTTTTATTCACTGTAATGTCATTATATAGCAACAGCATATTTATTTTTTTGCCTCATTACGTTTTCATTGAAAGTGCTTGGACAGGTTTATTCTTTATAAATCATGCACAAACCATTGCTTTGTATGTTTGAAGATATTTCAGATTTTATTTCAATACGCAATATGAAAAGAGGCTTTAATATTCGCTCTGTTTGTCTTTACACGTGCCCAAATATTAGATCTGCTTCCTTTTGTTGAAAGTTGGCTTCAAAACGTCTACTTAACGATATTGTTTTGCGAGGTGGCATGGCGCCCAAGCTAAAGGAATCTTTTGAAAATTCTCGGCTTAATTTATGAGGTTTTAAAAAGCAATATGGTTACAATTTCCTTTGAAATAAATGCTTTATAATGAAAGAGTCATTTATTATTCTTTTCTTGGTTGAAAATCTGTCGGGGGATGCCTCATTGCCTCTTGAAATATACGCTATTGATATTAGCTGCCCATGTCATCTCTGCTTGATTCTTGAGTTTTTGCTCTCGATCACTTTTCATCATTTGGATGGTTCCACCAGGTCTGTAAAATCTATAGCAAAAAGAAAATATATCATCCCTGAAGTGCTTTCTAATTGTGACCTCTGTAGGTAAAGTCTGTCAAACAATATCGTATCATTTTTGGCTTTGTGCCCGTGCATTTGCTAACACACTGCGTGGATATCTCGTCCCATGTAGTAGACATAGTAATCAGGTACAATATGATGTCACGATAGTTTATGACTCAAGTCGTTCTGGTATATAGAATAAAAGAAAATTTCCAAAAGTACAGCAGATTAAATTAACAGTAATTGGTAAAGAACGCCAAAGTTTGGAAAAATCAATTGCCCAGCAAACTGTAACAAAATTCTAACTTGTAAGTGCTATTGCTCATGAAATTTCATCAAGTAACAAGTACGGCAACGTGATTAATTTAAATCATCGTTAATTCTATGTTATTTCGAAATGAATTAATAATGACAGTTATACTTTTCCTTTTAGATATTAGTAAATCCTTCTTTTGTCCGTGATAAGATCGCCTGTATTTGCCATGGTAAAACCTACACGATCAAGGCACTTGCTTTAATTGTCTGGTCCGTAATCAATCAGTGGATGCACATTTGAAAAATGTTATCATAGATATAAGGTGGCAAGGTCGACCAGTATGTTAAGTCAGTCATTATGTCTATACACATTCATGTTATCGAAATTGATACGATGAATGGATGCAAGGGCGACGATTTCTTGTGAACGGGGCTACGCGACATTCAATTAAGTAAGTCTTTGATGGTACTTTTGCATTAGTAATATAAAAATCTTCGTATATTCTAGCTACCTCTCTGGTGAATAGTGTGATGTAGCCTCTCATTAGATAACTTTACTTTTTTGTTTACTTTAACAAAATTCCGAAGGAGGGGGGGGGGGGGGGTGGGAGAGGAGACGATACTCCATAATTTTTTTTAGGGGGACTTATCCCCCTTCCCCTCCCGGAATCGCCGCCCTATATAAAAAACGTAAATGGGCGTGTCAGAGATGTGTTTCTTCTCTATTGACGAAGATTGTTAGTAAGCTCGAGCAACACTGCATTGATGTTTCAGTAAAAGTTCAGCAGCGTAATGTTTATTATCTCAATCTGTATCTCCTGCACGCAGCTATAACATTGCGCATGGGTGAATGACTGAGAACTAAATCTATCTAAAGAAAATAAATGCAAAGATCGGCTCTTAAAATATCTATAGGTAGTCTCATCGTCAAGGCAAGCTTTCTGTATGAATACAGTGTAATGATTTTTTGCACAGTTCTGAAGCATTTAGTTATGGAAATTGTTGACTGTTTACAAGATTAAGGAATTAAGCATAAATCTCACGATCATTTCGTTGGGTTAGGGTATGCTTAGGTTCATCATCTGAAGGAACCAAGGTGCGCTCTGGATCTGAGACACGCCTTAATGATGACGTCTCCCCATCATGTCCTCCTTGGAGTGGATGGAAGTCCTGGTCCAACCCCTTAGCATTCCTAGCATTCTCTCCCCAGCTGGGAGAGTAATAGCCGATGCCCAAACATGGACAGAGTGCAATTAAACGAGGAAGCGAACCCGCAAGCATCACAGCGGGAGGAATTGGATAAGTGATAATAGGGAGAGGATGCATGGAGAGTTGTTATCTACGCCTGATGTAAACTCCTCGTAGAGAATTGGGTCATAGCAATTACGATTGGCGGTGGTTGGAAGACCTCCTCTGAAATCCGAAATGTAATTGTCTCATTTCCCCTAAAAAAGTTACTAAAAATAGAATTCAAAGTATATTTCGGTTAAGGTCACTTTCCATTTTACATTAATTGCATTTTCCGACATAATTTCAGTTTATATCACCCTTTATCATCTAGACATTTATTTATTTACTTGCGATTGAAATTGTGATTATAACAGTACTGTAATCATCCCTCGTACATTTTTATTGTTTTGTTCAAGATATCTTAGCTTAAATTTCTTTTCCATCTATCCAGTTCGTGTCGGATATAAGATTTTTTTTTCCTTGGGGGACAATGGGGCCAATTAATATCAAAGTACAGCAGTCATATATCCCTTGTATCCCTTTTGTATTTGATTATTTTATAAATTATGTCTATGAATTATATTTGTTATGAATGTGTTTCCTTATTATGTCATATAGGAACCCACGGAAGAACAGTGGCACAAGTGCCCCTGAAATGGGCTATCCGCCATGCATATGTATATATATATATTCTGATTTACCATGTATATTTTAACTTTTAATGCTGTTATGGAAATAAAAACAAACAAACAATGGCAGTAGCTGTTAGAATATTTCTAAGTTCAATTGATCGTTTGTTGATTTTACGACTCTGTCGCCAGGGTTTCATTATCATCTGTTCCTCGATACATCCATTAACTAGTTAAATCGTGCAGCCGAACCCTGTCTGTACTATAAAGCAACTCGCAACTTCATGCATACTGTATGAACGCCACCAGACCGCCACAAGCAAGCATACTCCGGCATATTATAATCGCATACCAACGATGGAACCTACATCGAACCAACATGCAACTTGTATGTGTGCTGAACGTTTTAACATATGTCATGGAATAGCAACATCATGTACTGATCATGAATTACACATCTGTTTTCCCTCTTGATACATAAAGGCAGTTCACTGAGATGTATAAACCTATATATCCCATCTCTTTATCAAGCTGTCATGTTCCATCGCGATTAACATATCTTCAATTAATTCAAAGCGATTAGACTATAATGACCATGATGACTGTCTTTATGCGTTATGCGGATGTGATTCAGTGCAATACTGATCTATATTGTGCCAACTAATAATAATTTGAATAATAAAGGTTATAAGAAAAAATACAGGATTATCCAATGCATCACGTCAAATCATTGTAAGATTTAATTTGGATTCTTAAATACAATAGTTATCTTGACCATGAATGATTTCAACCCCATGTCAGCTGTCTTTTAGCTTTGTTTTTCTGGTTTTATCTCAAGCCATTTGAATGTTCCCTTTCTGTGTGTCTCTACAGAATATAGTCATGTACATAAATATTGTCATATACATAAATGTTGTTATTTTTAATTTGTATATTGTTCAATTTAAATTGATTGTTGAATATTTTCTAATGTGTTTGTAAAGAGATGCGAAATAAAATTGAATTGAATTGAATTGAATGTATGTATCCTTCTGCCCTGCGTGTAAATTTCTGTCTCTTTCCGCCCCTCTCTCTCTCTCCTAGCTATAACTATTGTATCATCATACACTTCTCCAGTCCTTTCCTTTTTAATGTCTATTTAGCTCTCTCTGTCTCTTCTTCTTCTCCTCTCCATTTAACCCCCTGCCTTCTCCCTCTCTCTCTCTCCCTCTCTCTCTCTCTCTCCTTCTCCCTCCCTCTCCTCCTCTCTAGGCTATAAGAGTCTCTGGTGACCATGCACATTGTATTATCATATCGGCGCCTGTATTGTTCGTGCCGTTGCTAGCATCTCAAGATGTATTCTCTCGTCTGTACGGAAGCTCCATCCTTGCAATTACACAACACACTAAGGTATAGAGGAAAACACATGGTCCCTCGGTCATACCATGCATACTAGCTAGCAAACGAACCGAATACTAGAGTGGTATGTATTGGATCAAGGGAGTAATGAATCCCTAGAGTACAGTAACTGTTGTGGCAAGCAATATTGACAAACCCTGAAAATATGAAACACGCCATAATAATGAGAAAGATATAAAAGATGCATTTCCATCCTGTTAGAGGAGAATAGTAAAGTGCATGTATGAATATAAATGCAATGAAGAAATTAGGCATACTTCAATATTACGTCAAAATCAATCTCGTCTACAAAAGCCCGATAAATGCTTGTGTGAATAAACCCGGATCGTATACAGCCCCTTTGAGATATCACCCATCATCATCGGAAAGGAAACAAGATACACATTTCCTTCTTAATTCCTTTTGAATACTCTCGTTGACCTGCAACTGGAGCCGTAATAATACAACTAACGATGCATCCAGATTTCTTATTTACAGGCCTCTCGTTGAACTGATATTGATTAAAGAATCCTGGGGTCATATTATTATTAAGGGGGGGGGGGGGTAGGGGATTTTTCGTGACAGAGCGGACAAAAGCACCAAATTTGGCATGAACACTCCTTATCAGTGGCGGATTTCAGTTTGTACATGAACGTAACGTAATCTAATAATCTGCAAACAGTAATAAAAGTCGGTGATTACAGACATTAATCTACATTTGCCATTCTCCACCCAGGTGTTAAATGGGTACCCGGTAGGATGCGAATGTCACCGTGACTGGAATAGTATATGTGCGCCTGTAAAATGGCAGCCAGACTGGAATGCTCCCTTGTGGAGTGGAGAATGTGCACTATAAGTGCAGAATCGTAATAGGATCCAATAACCGGGGTAATAATACACTGTAAAGCGCTTTGAGCAGTTACTAACTGGAAAGGCGCCATATAAATGCAGATTATTATTTAGTTTTCATTAGGAGATGAACTTGGAGTATAATGCAGATTTTTGTTTTCCAAAGATTTTGATTTCTGAAAAACTCCTATCATTGCTATCACGTCGTATTTTTAAAATTTAATCAATTTATTTTTTATTTTATTTTTTTTTTTTTTTTATTTTTTATTATTATTTATTTATTTATTTATTTATTCATTTTATTTTTTTTTTTTTGGGGGGGGTGGAGGGAATTTTTTGTAAATTTGTACGTTTCATGTCGATTCAGTCCTAGGACTGCCTTAAAGTAATTTTCAATGAAATGTCTTTCTCTCTCTCTATCTCTCTCTCTCTAACATTATTTGATGTGTGTGCACACTACTAAATTAAATCAATCTTACTTTGATATGTATTTAATCATAATACCACATTGAATTTACTATGACAACTAATATCGCGTGTGTGAAGCTGTAAAGCACCAATAGAGCATAGGTGTATGAGATCGGAGTGGGGGGGGGGGCGCAGCTCTATTTTCTTGAGGCTTTTCAAAGTTCCTACTCGATCGGACAATCTTATATTCGGGCAGCGAGGTGCCGGAATAACTCATTTTTTAAATATATCTTATCTAGTATATTTTGATGACGAAATAATATTCTTATACATGTATATACTATAATGAAGCATTTTAATTTTGAAATATATTCGGGCAAGAGTCGTCAGCCCCCCCCCCCCCCCCCCTCGCCAATCATTGTCCTGTGTCTCGTTTTGTCCCGCCTTCCCGTAGTCCGTAATGCTGGATTTTGTTTTACCATAAATATATATATATATTATTTATTTATTTATTTATTTATTGGTGTATACATGTACAATTACTGATCAGCAGCAAGATGAAAGGATCAGTTTACAAATTTGGCAACATAAGTCATAGATATATAACAATCAATTGACAATACAAATAATAATAAATAAAAGGACAGAAACAAAAATATGAATGCAAATATAAAGGCAATATGACATTTAAATAAACATAGGCACACACACAAGAAAAAATACAAAGGTATACTAATATAATAGGTAAGGGAATGTGATCGACTAATCAAATATAAAATATTGAATTTCTTAATCTGTCAAATGTATGATTTGTATTTGTTGTTTAAATGGATTATGGCAATAGCAACTATATAATTAATGGGTTAGTATTGCTATCTATTTTTATTAGAGACATACATCTTGAGAATTCTAGCCAAAAAGGGAACGCTTGATTTGCGGTATCTTTCTGTGTTGCATTTGATGGTACAAAGGCCAGATATATATCCCTTAACTGTCTACTACAGGTACTAGCCCTTGTTGGTGGGAGTAAATGTCTATGTTTGACAGAATGTAGCATCTTGTGGCCAAAACTTTGAAGAAGGGTATCTCGGCGACAGTGGAGATACCCACTGGTGGAAAAAATTGATGCTACTAAACATGCATTAAAATTTACAATTTCAGCATAAACGGCGGATAGTTTGGATTCTTTATTGGACTTTTATATTGCAGGGTTGTGCTGGGCCCATATTATCATTCCGTATATCTAAATCAAACTTTGATACATTCCATTTCTCGTAAAGCTAGGATGATTACTCTAAAGTAGAACAAGGTTGTCCGTTTGTAGGCACATTCACTTGGGTCGCCACCCCCCCCCCCCTATGAAAAATCTCTATGGCTACGTTATTTTGCACTATATCTACTAATGACGTCATGATGCCAATGACTGAGACCTGCAAATCATGAAAGAAACTTGACTTCTAGTAGTAGTGCGATCCGTAACTCGACCCTCCTATTGTTGACCCATATTGGCAGCTGGGTATATACACTGTAGTACAAAGCTCTTGAGACTGGAGTATAACATCCTAAATTGAAATTCGAGCTTTGCTTTGCAAAGTATGCAAAGTAGAGTATTAAACAAGATTTAATTATGCCAAAATGATGAAACTATAATTTGATATAGCCACATAATTAGAAGGCGTAAAAAGACCCATCATGATTCTTTTAGTTTGTTGACATCAAGTTTCGCAATGTCTATATTGAATTTAAAAAAGTGATTAAGAACAATTAAATCGTGATCAACTATACAATGGAAATAATGAGGAGGAGGATATGCAATATTCATGATATTAGTGATATAATGCAGAAATAATGATTATCACTGACATAATTCTAATTATTACATGTATTTTTTTATATAGCGTTGGCAATTATTCGTTTAATAATAATTTTGGTGGACACAAAGTCCTGTATTAAAACAGATGTTAATTTGAAAACCTACTCAGTAATATTTAACCATAAATCGGACAAAACTATATGTTATCTGAGTATAGAGTCGTTGATTAGCAACCGGGTATAACATTAGATTATTTTGTTAATAATGATCTATCACAAAGTTAGGGAAACTGTACACAATTTTTGACAAATTTACTAATTTTGACAAACTGCAACTAATTTAGATATTATTACAAAACTTAAATTTCAAGCTCCGTCTAATGCCCACGTGAAATTGAGGTCTTGTCTCGGTAAAAATATTGTATTATGCAACCATGATATATGTGCAACTGCTCCTTTATCACTCTGCTTTGAGTAAAATACAAGAGGTGAAAGTTTTACTATATTGAAATGTTCCATTTCATTTCATTCATTTCGTCTATGGCCTACAAATTTAAATATATTTTGCTTGGGGTTAACATACATATTATCTGTTTTAATAGATTTAACGAAAATAATCGGAATTCATCCCCAGGTCTGAATAGAGAAAGTAAAAAAAAAAGGATCCCCCTAAATTTCACTACTGAAATCGTATTTACTTGACTTTCAATCAAGACTCTGAAGGTTCTAAACTGTTCCCGGTTTTATATGTCCGTAAAAAGTTTTTTTTGGGCCCCCCCCCCCCCAAAAAAAAAAAAGAAAGAAAAACAAAAATTTAAACCTATGTGTTAAATTGGTACCCGGCAGGATTCATTCATTAAAAACGTTATGTTTGTGATGAATATGGCTGCCGGAGATAGACAACGTATACATCTATTAAATTTGGA
Source organism: Heliocidaris erythrogramma (assembly GCA_025617745.1). Lineage (NCBI taxonomy): Eukaryota > Metazoa > Echinodermata > Echinoidea > Camarodonta > Echinometridae > Heliocidaris > Heliocidaris erythrogramma. Next base: position 10,446,342 of record CM046855.1, on the reverse strand, counting down.
AGCACTTAGTAGATTATATAAATTACATTTTTAATAGCACTGGCGTAGACAATGGGGACACAAGGGAGCCATGGCCCCCCTTATTCAGCCACTAAAAAAAAGCGAGAGCGAAAAAGCGGGGGAAGTGAGAGAAAAGGACTAAAAAGGCGCTACAAGCCGTTACCTTTCTCTCATATTTGCTGTGAAACGAAAGAGCTTTCGCGCTTCGCATGGGAGGGGGGAAACTCCCCTCCCTGCACCCACCCCTGTTACATACAGTGCAGAATTGCGTCCAAATAACTGAAAAGCAGCCAGGGCGTCGAACTAATTTCCGCCTAAAAAAGGTGTAACGAGCCGTTATCTTTCTCTCAAAATTGCTGTAAAACGAAGGGGACCCCCCAGCACTCCCTGCACCCATCCCTGTTACAGTGCAGTATTACGTCCAAATAACTGAGAAGCACTCAGGACGTCGAAATAATGTTCCGCCTAAAAAAGTGCTACGAGCCGTTATCTTTCTCTCAAATTTGCTATAAAACGTCCCCCCTCCCTGCACCCACCCCATGGGGAGCACGCTTTTTGTGCTCATCACCAATTTCGCACTCTATGCGTGCTCACAACCGCCCGCCCCCTAAAATGAAATCCTGGCTATGCGGTTGGATCCTTTACCTTTATACCATAGTTTGATATTACCGTATTTAAACTATGGTATTCTAATATGGGGAAATACACACCAAAATTTGCTTGATAAATTGTTATTATTAAAGAAAAAATCATTGAGAATAATATTTAATTTACAATTTCGTGCTCATACTGATGAATTATTTTTCAATAATAATATACTTAAAGTCAAAGATTTATACCTTCATCAGCTAGGTCAATTAATGTTTAATTTTAAGAATAACGAACTACCTAAAATATTCAATAATATCTTTCTTAGAAATGATCATGTCCATAATTACCCTACTCACCGGTCCAATGAATATCATTTACCAATATTACGAATAATACAAGCTCAAAATACTTTTGTTTATACTGGCCCAAGGTTTTGGAACCAACTGGATGAAAATATTAAAAATGCCCCAAGTATTTTAACATTTAAAACAAAGCTAAAGAAATATTTAATTCAACATTATATCTCCCACCAAGCCTTCATGCTTTTCACACGAGACTGATATTTTACATTTTTTTTTCTTTTAAGCATCGTCCACCGGCTAATGACGTCTTTGACCGTAAGCATCGATTGCGCTGTAGACCTCTGCTCCTCTTCCTATCTATTCTCCTCCTTTCCTCTTCTCCCTCTCTACTATCTACTGTTCTGTTCCGACGCTGCCTGTCTTGTTCTCTTCTGCATCCTATATGTGTTTTGTTTTACTGTTGCGTGTCGCGTCCCTTTCTTTTATCTATTTTTTCTTTTCTTTTTTTATCCCCGTAGTCCGTCACACTTCATATTTATTTATTTGAGTGACCCACAAACTACAAGCTTGTCTTTTTAGTGGGTCTCTCTTTTCCTTCATATGTTATTTTCCATTGTATTTTGAACATTCTAAACGAAATTTGTTGTACTTTTTGTGTACTTTGTAATTGATATAATGAATTTTCTGTATTATTTGTAAGTGTTATTGTTGGAAATAAAAATGATTTGAATTGAATTGAATTGAAATTGAATTTACGTCTGTCCCCCCCCCCTATTGAAAAATCCTGGCTACGGCTGTGAATACATGCTATAAATATCTTTTTTTCATTTCATAAATTCTTCAAGTGAGTTCCGCGGAAACTCCAAATGCTGAAATACTGTGTATATTCCTCAGTGTTGATATTTTTTCTGCAAATGAACAGTTCTTTATTACAAATTTAAAAAGAGGGACGTCCACCGGAAGTCAGAATGAAAGGTCACTTGAATTGTTATATGTTTTACTCAAAAGGTCAACATTATCAAAATCTGTCAACAGGAATTATAGGGTTTCCCATAAAATGATCATGGATTATACGAACAAACCTGATGGTATAGATATATATATGTATATATATACATGTATTTATCCCCCCCCCCCCCACAAAAAACCCAACAACAACAACAACAAATATGAAAGAAAGTATAAAATAGTCAGATCAAGCATTTAAGACATTCTATCAAACAAAGAACACCGTAAGAGAAAAATCCATTCATAGATTTGTATAATTATGAATAATATTAACCTATTTGATGAAAGAGATCTTCAAGACGAGAGATTTTTAATAATATATATTTGGACCATTCTGGGATATTGAGATCTAAAAGCAAAAAGAAATTATAGAAATGAAGTAAAGTCATGAAAAATTATTTTCAAGCATAGGCGTAGCCGGGGGCACAAGGGAACCATGCCCCCCTGTTCAGCTGCTAGAAAAAGGTCATCCACTCTGTGATTTTGTTTGTCACCCCCCCCCCCCCCCCTCCCCCCCGTTTAACAAGTAAAATGCCAATGACTGTCAATGCAAGTGAGATTTAGAGGAGATTTAGTATGGAGTGCAACCACGATTGTTTTAAATGTCAAACACACATCCTGCCCATAGAGATAGGAAAGAGACTGCAGGAGCCGATTGGATCTTGAAATAAAGTGCCAGTAAAGGTCATACAGATAAAAACGTGTGGAAAGATCTGGACAGCTGCCGTGGATCCCCCCCCCCCCCCCCACACACACACATAATTATGCAAGTTTAATGGAAAGAGAGAGGGAGGGAGAGAAAGAGAAACAGAGACATGAGAGGGAGAGGGAAGAGAGGGAGAGAGAGAGAGAGAGAGAGATGGAGGGTGGGGGGGGGGGGGGTTCTATTCCTACCCTCATCTGATTGTCAATTGTTAGTTGCATGCATTTGGTCAACTTTGAAAGGTTTTCTCGGCCATTATAATCATTTCACTCAAATTCACTTCCAGTCCATTCAAATGATCGTGAATGTCACCCTCGCTCGGACAAAATTCGTAATTCCGAGCATTCAAATTGATCAACTAGAAAACCATAAACGCCTATAATGTGACTTCAAATTGCAGCAGCATTCAATTTCATTTGTAGGTGACCAATTTGCTAATTCTTTCAATTAGATTTAATATCAAAAGGCATAGTCAGATTGGAACATATTGTGGATAAAGATGGTGAAATGAAAACAGATACACATTTTACTATATTAGAGGTTGCAGATAAAACACGTATTTGAGAAAATTCTATTTGTTGGAAAAGGCAAATGCATATAACAGAAGAAAAGAAGAAGGAATTAGATAGGGAAGAAATTGTATGTTTGCTCGCAGACAAAGTTTCCCCTTAAGTGAAATTGTCTCGAAGAGATGATACTGCATGTGTGCAACTATTCTCAGCAGTAAATTAGAAATCCTCTCTGTAGTCAATAGATTAAAGAATTATTTGATTTTTCTATTAGAGACATTGAAAACAGTTTCCTTAGACCAAGATTCAGATTCAGATTTCAGATTTTTATTTCATTACACTTTCATTTTTCAAAGTACATGTATATAACAATATGTATTATGCAATCAACAATATTGACAATACAACTTTAAGTGCAGAAACGTTTTTGATCATTACAAGCTAAATAATGTGCATTAAAGTTTGAGTTGTAAGAAAAAAGTAACAGTAATGAAGACTACATTAGATTAATTTTATGAAAATGATAATGAAAACAGAGACCAGCATAGAAGCATAGCTTGTAGAAGCGCAGGTCCCTGGCAAATGTACTTTAAACTTTCCAATTCAAAATGTTACATGGGATCATGTGCACGAATCATTATTTATATCGGTTTGGACTGACTTTGTAGTTTATGCTCATTTTGCAAAGAGAAGAAGAAACATATCGCCGCGTATTTCATGAATGTGAAAAGCTTCGGTTGCTATGGGAAATCGTGGGTAATGTGATGAACTAGCCATTTTAAAGGAATTAAACTGGGAGGGATATTTTTTGTGTGTGATTTGTGGGGATAATGTATTTATTGAATCATGTAATATTGTTTATAAAATACATGTAGTTGACATTCCAATGCAGGAAGAGAAATAGATACTTTGAAGGTAGAGGTTTGCATGGTGGTACTGGTAACGTGGAGACGGTTTACGGTTCACCATGTGGTTAGTCCTGAAAAGGACTATTGAGTAAGAAGAACAAAGTGGAGAAAAGTTGAGAGGAGAAGAAAAGGAAAGGCGAGATAGAAATTCAAAGAGTGTGGAAGTAATCTTTCTTGAAAGTGTGAAGTCCTGAAAAGGACTGTAAACCAGATGAGAAGGCTGAGAGTGGAGAAGACTCGACGTTTCGGACAGGTTGACTGTCTGTCATCACTCCTGATGACGGATAGATACATAGAATATCTAACAATACCCAGAGCTTTCCCCATATTTACAATTAGTAAGAAATGAGAGAATTGAAGTGTATGCGGTTGTGATGGAGATTTTATTTCAGATTTATTGTATGAAAGTGAGTAGGTAAGGAAATATTTAACATTGCATTTGAGTTCGAAGAATTGATGAATGTTGGTATACGGATGTGTTAGATTGATGACACAATTATGAACATACACGCAATACAAACTTCTTAGAGGGAAATGACATTTATTTATCATCGTATGTACCTGTATAAAGGTTTCCTGTCTACATTCTTAATCAGTCGAACTCTAGGTATTATGTAGTTTTTATAGAACGTCTGTTTCTATAAGCGATGGCTCAGTGGTAGAGCAAAGGTCTCGTTTAACTAGAAGGACCCGGATTCGAGACCAAGATGATGCGCTCGTGTCCTTTGGTATGGTATAGGGTATTAATCCTTGACCAAGTCCATCGGAGAGGACTTAAAGCCGTCGGTCCCCTGGTTGCTTATTTACAAGCATGTATATGCTTTCTTAGCAGTCAGGTAAAATAAACCATCAAACTAACGCTGGTATATGTACCTATCCCTCAGTTTAGCACCTGCTCACAATAGCATCGCATGTTTTAATACAATACCAACTCATAAACTCTCAATCACAATAGCAGATGCTAACTGTTAGAAATGCTCCAGCATAACGGGAATCTGTTGTATGAAAACATATGATGCTATTATGAGCAATTACAAAACAGAGAGATACTTTACATACCAGTGTCTTTTGTTTGGCTTGTTTTAGGTGACTGATGATTGACTGATGATGTCATGTGAAGAATCAGACTCCAAAGGATTTTTTAGGGGCGGGGCTTAGCAGGTAAAATAAAAAAAAATAAAAAAAATATTTAAAAATATATGACACATATTCAGATCAAATGGTTGTAAGTTTTGTGATGTACAGAACAATACACATCATCAAAGATCAACATGTACTTGCATTCCATAGGTCCTTTAATTTGAAATACAGAGTTCGTCAGAGGGCAACATTTACCTTGATCTGAATGCACGCAAAATGAATTTGAGTGACAAAATTATTAAATTGACAAACTGACGGGAAAAACCCATAGTAAACTACTCGTTTCTAAGTAAAGTGTGAGAGTAAGTGTGAGAGTAAAAGCAATTTTTAAATCTTAATATTTAAACGTTTCGTTATCGTTATGGGAAGCGTTGAACCTGGGCTTCAGTAGGGTGTAGGAAGTGGCGAAGTGAATAATATTTAGAAATAAAAGAAATACATTAAATACCGGAATGGTGTGACTCTAGTAATTTCTTCGTGTGCAACGATAGGGACGTATTACATGTATTACAATTTTCTGAACCCTCTTGAATATAATAAGCTTGGTTGGTAAAAGGTGAAACAAGTGTTTTTGATCACGTTTACTTTTAAACGTCTGTGATTTCTGAGACAATGAAAATAATAGCGATATATTTGTTTAGAGAATGAAATTATGTTGAGATGCTTTCTTTCAAACATCCTAGACAAACGTTTCGTTCGACCAAGGAGAGTTTTGAAGAGCTGGAGTCACAAGTGGCTTATTCCCTTTAAACCATGTTCGATGCCACCAGGAAAAAATATGTCAGGCAGATCCTTGCAGATAAAAAGACAAAAGATTACTGCCTGGCTGCAACCTTACGGGCCATTTTCAAAGGGAAATATGCTTTTGTAATGATAATTACTTTTTACTTTCACTGGTGTAATATGAGCAGTTCACAGTGTTTACCTTTACTGGAGGCAAGCGAAAAGAAAATAGTGCAAAATTTCCTGAAATATGAATCAAAATTACTCGACTTTGACAAGTATTGACACTACTCTCTAAAAAAAAGAGTGAATTTTCACTCTATTTTCACTCCCCAGGGAGTCACGTCAGTGATCACTTGTTTAGGAGTGAATATTGAGTGAATATCGAGTGCTCTCTAAAGAAAAAAGTGCTTTTCACTCTAGTTTCAGTCCATTTTCACTCGCCCGGGGAGTCACGTCAGTGATCACTCGATTTTTTTTAGAGAGTATTCTGACATAAACATCATAAATAACTGTAATTGAACAATTGCATTTTTGATTTTCGTTTGTCGGAAGTAATCGGAAGATCGCAATCAAATTGCGAGTATTAGGATTGTCAAATTTGTCCCTTTTTCAATAATTGCAACTGCTATTATACAATATAGCCAAACTTCTGGACACAATTAGGCTTTTATATTCATGTTTTATCATCTGCTCTATTTTCACTTTGTTTATTGAAAGTGAAAAATTTGTGACAAAAATCACTACTCGGTTTTCCCATGGATTTGGCGGCATCGAACATCGGACATCAAAGGCAACAGTGCACCTGTAGATTCTTTTGTGCGTCCTTAGAAAGTGGCAGCTGCTTGAATTAATTTGTTGTCAGTTGTGACTCCAGCTCTTCAAAGCTTTTTGCTTGCTTGTCAGAGATTTTTGGACTTAAAAGAGACACTGAAATGCTGAGGACCTTTTTTTTGCTTGCTTGTCAGAGATTTTTGGACTTAAAAAGAGACACTGAAATGCTGAGGACCTTTTTTTTTTGCTCACAGCACCCCCAGTAACAAAATCGTCCCGAGGCCCCTGCGTGATGCCCAAACGTTTTCCCAAAGCTTGCCCGAAACTAACGTCAGTGCAAAGGCGGTGGAACGTAGGGCTCGGACAATGGAAGTGGGGGGAGGGGCACCTTTTGTTTGGCGGACAAAAGGTGCCCCCTCCCACTTCTATTGTCCGAGCCCTCATTCCGCCGCCTATGCAATGAATGCATGCACTGTGGATTCACCCCACAGACGGTATGCTGTCGTAACTGGTGTTACTTGGAATTCTTTAAACAAAGAAGTTGTCATTAATTCAAATTAAGAAATCGTAGGTATGTAGTTTTAAACAAGATCTGAATACAGCACGTTAGTTTTGTAATCAATATGAACGCCACGCGATGACGTCACATGATATATTTCATCACGTGACTACCCTGGCTGCGAGTGTGTCGTAGCTTGCCGTATCGCACGCATCTTCACTCTTCGTCTCTGCCTGCCCTGTTCTAGGACGTATCGCCGACTCCGTGTCTTACCCTTAATTCGTTCTTGGTGAGTAATTTACCTCTATCAAAGGAGAAAATTCCTGATATCTGCTTCGTTGCTTGACTGATATTTGCGTTTGGTTATATTCAGTTCTGGAATATTTTAGGCTAAAATGCGATGAAGCTTTATAAACTTTGAAACGAATCTGCGAGGTACGAACTGCGCAATTTATCGATTTTTAAAAGGGTTCCTCGGAATTTTGTCAGAATAGGCTAAATTTCGTTGTAAGATAAGTCGACAGAAGATATGTACTTAAGAGTTTTGAAATTAGAAGTATTACGACGGAGCTGAATGCTGAATTTTAACTAAAGACGTATTTCATTAGTATTTCTGTTTTATGGCATTTTAGGAGTAAATGCATCATTCATTGTGTTCAAATTAAGGATACATAAGGCGGAGTTATTTTAAGACAATTATTTCGGAGTCGTCTCACGATTATCACTGGATGATTTGCCAAACACTCGAAAGGAGCTATCTCAAGAATACTCAAGAATACTCAAGACGTCGCCGTATTGTGTATGCAGGCATGAAAATGCTACTGGTGAGGAATGCAGTTCTAATTAACATATTCTCTCCACGAAGGGTTGGGAATCTGTCTGTCCTACCATTGGCTGACTAGATGACATAAATTTTCTCTTGCCGACAATGTTCACCATCAAATGCGTATTGACTGATGACAAAATGCTCTTGCGTGTCATCTTTCTTTCTCGAATTCTCGCCTTTCTGACATCACATTATTCAAGCCTACCCCCCCCCCCCTCTGATCAAATATTTTAGATCTTAAATGGGTCATTCTTGCGAGACATTTGGTGTTGCTTTCAACATCGCTTTAGTACTCGTTTCTGTCTCCATCTGCTTCAGTTTTCCTCCTTCCTCTGTCTCTCTGTCTATCATGATATTCAGTCATTTATCTTTGGATTTAATTTATGTATCCAAACATCAGTTTGACTATTTTATTAGTATTTTTGTCTGTTAACTTCAAAACACGAAATATGAAAAAATAGAAAAGACAGTTACAATGCTTCTCCAATTTACAGTTAAACAATATTAATAGACCTTCTGAATTACAAAAAGTTTAAATCATTGTAAAATTTCAAATACCGTTATAACTATTGACACCCGGACGGGGAAACGAATACATTAATTGCTGCTTGTATTGACGCCGTGTGTACATTTCCAAACAAAGTTTTATTTGTTTGCGCATCGTATATAGAAAACCGGACAAATACTTGGCCAGTTAATTCTACAGCCTGCGGGAACGTTTGTTACGACTGAACGAACGCAAATGTCACTCGGGCTTTTTCAAATCGTCTTCGCATCTATTGATTGCTGTTACCCGTCTCCTGGTGACACTAGAAGAGTACAGGTGTATTGTTCAATTCGTTGTAGCAACGCCGCCGCAGACCCCTCCCAGCGCTATAGAATCGGATACCACACCAAGAATATAAAATGAACCAATTATGATCAGCGCCTGCAAGATGTGTGGATTTGAATCTAGGTCAATGCATGAAATTAAGAATGAAAGCGAGTATGTTTCAGAAGAGCATGTCGAATTATGTTAGAACCACAACTACTGTTTTAGAAGTAAAGCCAATTTGTGTAAAATTATATACTTTTAGCTTCGGTGACCGCGAGCATAATGTCGCCCTATATACCTTTTCATAATCGGGCAATGCTTGAGTTTTTGCAATGACAAATTTCAATGACAGTGATGGTTCAGTCTCCCCAGACTGAATTTCCTCCATAAATCCATGAAATTTTATCAAATCGTACCACTTCAATGAAGTCTTAAACTGCGGTGGCTGAGGTCCTTGTCGAGAAATGACTCCATATATGTTTAGCCCATTGCTATGTGAAATATTCGAAATGATGGGATAATCTATTCATTATGCCCAAATAATCCCCGACTCTTCGAACGCACTCGATATTGGAAGAGGCCGCGTTTTGGATTAGGCCTAGTTTCATGAAGTCAAATATGTCACTGAGTATCGAGGTATATACAGTAAAATAATACATAAACACTTTATTTCCCACATTTGTGATGGAACCTTGAGTAGGGCATTGTCTCTAAAAACAGCACTCTATTTTTCTTTTCTTTTCTTTTCTCCATTTTTGAGATATCGCTCCTCGCATCTACCATCATTCTGATAATCATTGACAAGGCCATCGATTTTTTTAAGCGGCACATAAGCTCCCAGACTGATATATCAAGCTACAGCACCTGCAGAAAACAGCGAGAAAATCAGTTGAAAAGTTACAGCGAATGAAAATACTGTGATCTTTCATAATTGTTTACTCAAAGAAATCATTTCAGGTTACAATTTACAATAACTTGTTTACATCTTAATAAGTGTACATAGTAACAGCGTTGTACTGAAGTTGTGCAGTGTTATCACTATCCCTGAAATGACTGGATGACATGTCTAAAAGGACAGTTCCATAACATTGTCTAATAAAATGTCATTTTTAAGACCATTTTTACCAAAGTAAACAACAGATCAAGCGAACCGGCAACTGCCTGAGGCTATAGGCTCCATGTTCACGTTGCCTGGAGATGCTGACATTGTTTGTACACGTTACCTTAGTAACGGGCCACCGCTGCGGTATCATGTATACCGAAGAGGTCACACAGGTCCAGGTCAAAAATATGACTCGAGCTTATGTGGAAGTGAGAACTCTTCCTCTCAATAAATTATTTTTGTAATGCATTAACATCTTATGATAAAGAGTTGTGTAGCTTAGAGAGGGGATCTATATATAATTATGGTGAACGATAAAAAAAAAAAGACAATGGAAGAACTATAAAGGGGGGAAAAATGTGAGAAGCAGAGGACACTACCATTCTTCTATACCCCCTCCCCCTCCTACGTAGTCGCAATGGGTTGTTCGACTCCCTAACATTTCATCAAGGCCTATCTATAGTAAGACCTGTGCCCCCTTAATGACTCGACCTTTGCTATACATCCTTGAATATAGATAATGAATTTAAAAAATGTCTCCCCATAAAAGCCATAATTCATATTTTTGACTTTGAATGCCTCATTAAACATGGAATACTGTTTGGACAACATACTTGACTTAAAGGTAATGTACAGTGCTGATAACAATCGGAGAGGTTAAAAATGAATTTCTTAATTACCTACACACCTATTTTTTGTGTGTAAAACACAAGTTTGCTCTGGAACGCCTACATTTTGACCTTTTTCTTTTTTAGGATCTATCCATCAGCAATGAATATTTTGTGTTGCAGTTGATCATCGCTCTTTACCTCACTGATGAAATTGTTTCCGAGCATACAATTCATAGTTGATGAATGTTGAATTTCAATTAAAAAATAAAGAGACACTCCCTAAAACGAACAGTGTATGTATGATGGGGAAATTTATTAGTGTTCGACAGGACAGATAACCCAACCTTTTTACTCTTCAGTGCTTTCAAAAACTAAATGAATATAATTTATTAACTAATTTTGACTTTAATTAGATGCATCAAGAAAACAATGTTCAGAAGAACTATGAAGTGGATCAGTGTGTATTACCTTCAGGAAATATTGTAGAAAATGAATTAATATAGGACAGCTTGACGCCTTGTAAGATTGGAGCAGAATGTCACGTAATCATCGTAATCTATTCGGAATTGATTTTTGAGAGGCCGATGAACCCATTGGCGGATCCAGGGGGGGGGGGGCACTTCCGGCCCGTGCCCCCCCTTTTTTTGGAATAAAGACCTTTTGTTTTTGTTTTGCTTGTCAGAGAATTATGGAGGAGAGTGGACCCCCATAACCCCCCCCCCCCCCCCCCCCCCCACTGAGTGACTTCGAGAAGCTGGCAAGACCCCCAAAATACGGGTCTGCCTTTTCCAAAAGTTGACAAACCTGCATTTGTGTGCCCCCCCCCCCCTTATACTAAATCCTGGATCCGCCCCTGCCTGCACCAATAGTAGAATGTAGTAAGATATCATCCATATATACAGACAAGTCATGATCTGAGAGAGCTCACACATAATAGGATTATACACGAATAGAAAAGCAAATCACATTTATAGGATCCTCACTATCCCCCCCCCCCCCCCCAACGTACAAGTACCCTGTTGACGTCCATAGACGTCCACAAGCATGACAAGGGCATAATGCACGTACGCAATACGTTCGAGAGCGTTCTCGTTCATTGTATAGAACTGCTTGAGGACTTGGGGGAAAACGCTCGATGTTTGCTTAAAAGAGTCAAAATTGTGGATTTTGTCTGAGTCATGCACTCATTTTTCTATCATTAATTTTTCTAGACAAAGCTTTTGAAAATGTCTCTGATATTTGTCAGAAGGGGGTGGGGCATAATTGCCATTAATCCTTTCTCTCCTTCACGAATCATTTGTTATTGCAGATTAACGTAATTTGACATGAATTGCAATTTAATCCCAACTACGGCTGGATATCCTTTCACATGTTTGATCCATTAATTCCTTCCGCGTTTTTAAAACTTTTTTTCTTTTAAAGGGCAAGTCCAGACCTTTCCTATCTTTTGCCCACACATTCCCGTGAACCTTCACTTTACTTTCGCAACTTGAAATTTTTCTGGCCAATTTTTCATTTCATTTTTTTTTTGGTTAGTTTCAGTGGCGACTAAAATCTCAATGTGACTATTCAACAATTCGACATTACCAGTCAGTTTTTTTTTTTAAAGTCACCTTTCGTGAAGAATTGGATATATTAATGCAAACCTAATTATCGTGTCATCAGTCTCTTCCTGTGAATACAATGTACTTGCCTGAAACCCAAAGCATTAATGTATGAAGATAAAAGGACAGCTTACAAAATGTGAATATATTGGGGAAATGAAAGTTAGTGTGCATGGGTGGTGATATAGAATGGCAAAGTATAGAAAAGTCTGACCTCTTGATAAGAACTAGCTTGCATAACCGAAGTATATCATATCTATAATTACATATTAATATTTCGATGAAAATTCATATAATTATATACTGGTAATACTTGATATGGTTCATGAGTGGCTATGAATCATGTCCATCCAATCATTCCACTGATGGAATTGAAGTATAGCCAGCAAAAATTGTCTTTTGATATTAATACATGATCGATTGAAATCTTGTGTCAAATTTTTCGAGAGCCACGTCATAAGATGTGCTGAGAATATTAACGACAGATTTCTACCCAATACATTGACCTTATATGCTTAGTTAAACAAGGAAGATATGTATGAAATATGAATAATGATATCATATCAAAACTAGGATGTGAAAGCCAAGAGGCTTAACGAGCAGTCTGTCACGTAGACCCATATCGGACAAAGTCTCATGTGGTGCGGGGTTTGTACAACCAGACCCAAAATCAATGTTATTTCTTGTTTGTAGTTAATTACTATATGCGTCACAAATTGCGCGGTAAGCCCACGTGAAATAGTGGATCTAAATTACTGCACGTAGACAATTATATTAGTAAATCTGACAGTGGAAACGGCTGAAATGAATGATTTATTGATAATAGTTAATAGTAATGAATATCACGAATGACCACCCATGCCAAACTCAGATCTAAGTATTTAAAGAGAATTCAAACACCAAAAGCAGAAGAATTACTATTTAAGTTATGGTTAAGTTATTCAGTCATATTGAAAGAATTAAACTTGTATAAGGGCAAGTTATAAGAGTAAACTGAAGCCACACAGAACAAGTCCTATTTGCCGAAATATCTGTTAACGAATATACGACAATACAACAATGCTTTCAAAGCGCATATCACCATTGCGTCCCTATGTGCTTTAACGAAGGGAAGAATAAGGATCCATAGACATATTCTATGAAATGCATTCAAAATGCTTTTTGAACAGATACGTTTTCGAGACGGTTTTAAACTGACATTGTGGATGAATCCTTCAAATGAGATGGAATAGTATTCCAAACTAGATCAATTGCGGGCTTATAGACCTCTAAACGGTGTCATCTCGACATCTACTATAAAGGTTATATAACATGCATGTTAAACAATATTAACCTCTCCATCATACACATTAAATTTTCACAATGTAACTATTCTCATGATACACCCCCTCTTCATGTGTTTAATAGGTTCATTGTGTGCATGAAAGCGCACCTCGATATTTTTTAAAAGTCAATAGAATGATAGGCTGGATGAAGGTTCAATGAGTGTTACGTGCTTTGTGAATGTGATATATTTCAACCTTTGGTAGGTTATCATACAGGACATAAATTCTGATATATTCACGTACACTCACACCCTTTCCCAAAAGAGCAAGAGATTACAAACGTTTATACCTTCTAATCTTTGGCAGTATCAGTGTTGGGGTATAGGGTATGAGGGCACCTTAATGCTGTATTACCACTGTTCAAAATACAAAAATACATCTACCGCAAGATATTAATACATCAGAAACTGAATCTGGTAGGTAATTTATATTCTTCTGCAGATGCAAATAATATCTCGAATATGAGGGACACGTGCTATCGTTAAGTCGTTTAGTCTGACCGTAATACCTTTACAAGAATTTGATTTGCACTAATCCTACAGAGGGTTCTCACGGCAGCCATGGGGGGGGGGGGGGGGGGGACTTCCAGCCCCACTGGGCGACTTTTCGAGAAGCAAGCAAGACCAAAAAAATACGGGTCTACCTTTCCAAAAGTTGACAAACCTGCATTTTTGTCCCCCCCCCTTATACTAAATCCTGGATCCGCCCCTGCTGGAGGACATAACGGGGACATAATAAAAAATGTAAAGCCATTGTTATGGTCTAGTGCACAGGTTCAATTGTTATGTCCTCCAGCATGGCTGCTTATGGGAACCTCCAGAGTTCTGCATAAAAGGATTAAAAGATTTTATATTCCCGATTATCTGGTTTTTGATACGCAGTCTTTATACTAGAATATAATCTACTGACGGATAATGAATAAGAAATAGGGAAGCATGGAATGCAGGCTATCCTTGATCGGTAACATAAATTACGCTAAATGTCAGTCTCAATAATTTAGCACAGTTCAACCAAATTGCAAATACTGCTCGTGGGAAATATTAAAGTGAATGTAAAAATATTTAGCTCGTGAAATGGATTAATCATCGACAGAATATTATGAAATGTTTTAACAGACGTCAGGTCATATTATTGACTGAGACAATCTCATTTTAATCATAATATAATTTTGTCTTCATGAAAATTGTGTTGAAGATCAGTGCCGTAGCGCGAATCCAGCTTCTGAGAGGGTGTGATGGGATGGGGCTAAAATAAGTATCACTATTATACGTGGATGAAATACGAGAGAACCCGGCCATCGAGTAGGGGGAGTGTGTGCAAGGGGATCTAATTATTTTTTTTCACAATGATCACAATGCCTTCCCCTCTCCCTTTAATTATCTTTCTCTCCTTTTCTTTCCCCCTTATTTTCGTTATTCGATGGGGGGGGGGGGCGGAGGTGGTCCCCCATGCCCACAAAATCTTTGCCACTGTTCAGGGTTGTATGTTCATGTTGGATATACTATACATTCCAGGCTAAAAGAAGGAAGCCGTGTATTTCGGATCAGATGTGCCCATCATTGATCATCCGCCACTGCTCAGGGCTAATGTTCTTGTTGGTTATAATACAATTCATTCCAGACTCGACTAAAAGGAGCAGTGTATTACAGATCAGATGCTTCCATAATAGATTCTCCGCCATGGATATAACCAATGCATCTAATTTCGAACACGTGTCCATTCAGGCGATCTGATTGGTTGGTAATGTCACGTGGTCAGAATCCACTTACTAGTATTCAAAATACCAATCATACCGTGTTTCTCTTTATATCAGTGCAAGGTGTTGGTTTCGACAGAATACAAACATGTACAGCATTCACACCATGAAAATAATGCGATTTCAATCCTGACTCAAATTTCATTTGCCTAGTTCTTCGCGCCCACATGGGCCTATACGGGCACAATTTCACCAAGTTAACCGGGTTTTTTTCTTCCAAATATCAAATTTTTTTAGGGAGTTAAAGAGCAAACAATTTTGACACATTTTTTCTGTTAAGCTCAGGCAACATATGGTGGTGCATTAGTTTATATTATATTGTTAGCTTTCTATATATTTTCGTCACTGAATTATGAAAAATCACAACAGGACCAACTCGTTCACAGGAATTTTTCACTGGGGGTGCTGAGGGGTGCAATGTCACTCCAGCACTCTCTGACAACCAAAAAAAAGAAGGTAATCACTGGGTCAATGCAGGGCTCTGCGGTAGACCAGATTTATGCATTGACGAATATAATCAGATATGAGAAATACATCTATAACAAATTCAATTTTTCTGTCGAAAAATTTTCATAACTCTTGTCCACAAATTTTGTACGACCCCCTCCATTAAAAAAAATAACGCCCCTGATAAGAATAGTCAATTGATTCAGCTTGATTCAAGCAAAGCAAGACAAAGACAATGTGGAACTTAAATATGACTTTATGTCAGGAATAATCTCATAGACAAAGTATAACATAACTACAGCAAGAAAGTTGTTTGAATAATCGTCATGTTTTAGACTTTGACAACGTGTCAACTGCTATCGTTCAACATTTAATCTTATCTAACTAGTGAGTCATCGAGCAAATAATAAAAGCTGCGCTCTTTCTCATAAATCACAATGAATAAAGCTGAACAAATTTTCAACATTGTAATGTTATACAATTTCTGTGTATGTAGCAAACAGTTTTGCAAGAAAGGGGGAAGGCTAATTACATTCAGGGACGGCTACTGTATTTTACGCCAAATTACGGGGGACGTGTCTCCCCTCCCATCTCCAGGAATCGCCGTCCCTGCTTATATTTCTGATTACTTTTTGAGTGTTCAATGTGAGCGAAAATAATTTTCTCTATTCCAGACAAAGGTGCTCACATTATAGGGAACATATTGCGTCACAAACACTCTGTATTTTTAGCTTGCTCATAATCGATATCACTGCTATCAGGTGGACTATAACTGGAGGATACATTATTCGTGCAACAATACATTTATTATTGTTAGTTATACATAATTATATTACCGTACCCTTCGAATATGAGAATTATTCACTGTAGAAATTTTTTTTTACACTGAATAAAAGTAATATACAACTGTCTATTCTGAGACTATTATTAGTACTGGATGAATCTCCTTATCGTGAGATGTTGTCTAGGTTACAAGAGCGTTGTCATGGTAACAGTGAGCTTCTTGGCAATACTCTCTTGTTCAAATGTTTGCGTTTGAGCCGTAAATGTTGAAGCGCTCTCTTACACGTTTGACTTGAAGTCTTTCAAGCACTCATTTTTCATAAAGTGTTTTTTTGAAAGACTTTGTGGTTGCATATTACTTGCACATATCAGATCCCTCTCAAGTGAGTGGTTTTCCAGATTTAAAAGTCACTAGCTGGAAATGTGTCACCATGGAAATAGAAATAGGGAGGTAGCACTGCATCTGGAATGAATTCCTATTTCACTGTACTTACAACAAACCAAAGAAAAAACTGAAAAAGATTTCTGTTAGCTGCTCACATGCACCTCACACATAAGCCTGTTTTAGGCTTTTATTTTCTTTCTCAACGAGAGAGAATGACGTTTTGGGGCAAACATGACCCGATGCACTCTATCTAATACTGATGATTCTTTAATGTATTATGGGCGTACATCGTATTGATATCGCCAGAGTAATGGAATAATATATATACAACATTCATTATCACTCTCATACATCAAGCCTCACGGTGACAAACTACATGTACTTTAGGAAACTGGCACATTTCATTTTGGAACAGACCACAAATCAACTTATACAGTTTGGGTTGACAATAGCGTCATATCGAACCCTCTGTAGTTTTATTAATTGTATGCAATTTTTAATCATTTCCTATACGTCGCATGGAATATAAACAACTGGGGGTGCAAATATACTAACTGCGCCTGAAGCTAATGGATGGTATCCAGACGAAAATTTATTCAATTAGGCAGAACAAATGAGGGCAATTCGTTGGCGCGCTTTTTCCATGCCAGTCTAAGTATTTTGTTACGGTCCTCGACGACGGTGTTGATGATGGAGGCGTTCTCAAAACTTCCCACTATCATTCATTCCATCAAAAGATCAATCAGTGATACAATATTTTCACGGGATATTGATTTTTATCGAGAGTGAATGTGAGGAATCTTGCAAATGCGGTTTTAATATTCATTTTTGTTTAGTCGACTGATGATATTATGGCCCTTTTCCTACATGGCCTTGCATCACAGTCTAACGTGTACATGATGTTGTCTGCACATATCCACCTAAGCCTGAAATATCGGGAACTTCTATAAAGATGAAAAAGAAACGGCAATCATCTTGATTTATTATTACGCAAGTGAGCCTAATGAGTACGTACATTATGTGTGTGTGGGGAGGGGGGGGGGGGGTGTTTTATTAAGCTGTGTGAGCTTCTTATAATTGGCCATGCAAATTATATTCAACTCCTCTCGAATTCCACAAAGAAATTGTACCTCGTGATTATGGCACATTTTCATAGTGTGCCATACAGTCATTATGTATTTGTCACGTGTCTAAATCTATTAAATGAATTATTATGATCAGCTTTCCCCTACTAACCACCAGCTGTAAGATTGTAAAAATAAACCAAAATCCGTTTTGTATTAATAACACTAAATGCAGTGGCTGGAGCAGGCATTTGACCCGAGGGTGGGGGGGGGGGGGGCACGTGCCCCAAGCCATTTTCAGTCTGGCATATCTTAAATGCACTTTGAGTTTTGAAAACAAGAAATTGTGCCCCCGTTTGTCCCCCGGAAGCTAACAGACTAAAATGAAACCAGAGTTCTTGGCAGATTTTTTTTTGTTGTTGAAAAAAGGCACCCTCTATTAAAATGTTCAAACTTGTGACCCCCTCCCCTTCCAAAGAATCCTGGATCCGCCACTGCAAATGGCGCCTGTGCTAGAAGACTAGGTTTCGAACCTGTAACCATCTTCCCAATAATGTAGACCAATGCAATGTATACGAATAGATTGGATTTTTGCTCAATGAAGTATATAAAATAACCTTATGTCCCAAGCACTGTTCAATAAAACCAATCACTATAATGTTATAAAAAAAATTGTTTGGATGAGCACACCCCCAACATGCCCAAGTAAAGAGAAAAATCAGCCACTAGAACATAGTTCGGTAACCCAGAGATGAACCCCACAGGTGAACCCCACAGGTATATCTAATATTGTATTAGAAATTGAACGATATCCTCTTTTGGTAGCGGGTCCTTCTTTCATCGAATGCATTGATCCTTTCTTTTGATCTTTATCAGAAGAGTTGATCTTAACGGTTAAGAGAGGATGTTGTAATGATTCGGTGATGATGTGTTGAGTAATGACACAACATCCGTGGGATAAAATGTGCCGAGTGATGAGACTTCAGCTCATACAATGTTCTGACGGTTCTTTTCCTTTTCTTTTCCCATTTCTTTTGTTGACTGTTTTGTTCCTGCTGATAGTTGTTGCCATGATTATTGCCTAATCACTGATGATGTGGCAGTTTTATGCAGTCAGTCAGGCATATACTTTCAAAACAACCCCAACTAATCAGCTAGTTTTCACCAAATTCATAACATTTTTAGCAGCGCTTTTCATAAAGTTTCGAAATTTGACTGATTCAATTTGATACTGATATTTATTAGGCAATTTCTTTGACTGTCCGTGAAGTTTGATAGATAGAAAGCATTTTCTAAATCGGTTAATTTTTCAATACATGTAAAGTTGTTTGTATTCCCCCTCCCCCTCTCTCTCACTCTCTATATCTTTCATTTATCTATACATCTATATCGATCTATCAATCTATCTGTCTATATTTCTTTCTACCTTCTCTATTATTTCTCTCTTCCTCACTCTTTCTCTTTCTTCTCTCTATCCACCAATCTAATGCCCTCTCCCTCTTTTCTCTCTTTTTATTTCATTCTTCGCAGTTGAGCCATTATAATTAACAATGATCTTTAGACACATAGATTTCCCTGATAGGAAAGAGGAAGTTAGATGATATTACAAAAACAATTCAGGCAGCCTACAGAAAAATACGTTAAAGTGTTGCGTTTCAATTCATGTATGAATATACATGTTATAAACAACTTAAAATCAAAATCCATTATAACATGACTGACTACATTATTTAAACGAAAAATGTACTAAATCTATGTGCTATATGTGAGGAAAAGTTGAAATTAATCACTTAATCATTGCTCGAATCTTGATGAAAGGTAAACCTTTAAAATCACTTTTTTTTTTACAGATGATTTCAGTTGATGAATGGCACATCTTTGCTTCTGTGTTATTTGGGGTATAGTAAGTAGGATGTGAAAAATTATTCATAACATCTGGTCGTCGCCCTAGATTAGAATTTCAATATATTCATACCTGACTTCTGTAACTATAATTTTAAAGCGTGTTTAACGAAAATGCTCTCTAGAAATGAGCAGAATTATTATTTCTTGTTTGTCACTAAGATACCTGACGAAATTTTGACCTCAATATATCATGCGGCAGAGTGTGTAAATAAGAAAAAAGATTAGTATAATAGTTTTGAGCATTATAAAAGTCATATCGTGATGTAGATTAATATGAATAACCGCAGTGCAACTCTGCCATGATCATGTATAATTATCATTAGCTGAAGTATTTAGGGAATGATAATACCATTTATTTCGATATTTTCTTTGTGTAGAGTGTTCTGATAATAAGCAAGATCGAATCATGGGGGTGTGGGGTAACACCCCTGCACCTGCCCCTCACTGAGTCGGTGTTGCTTCTTTGATTGGTTGAATTTCTGGCCGTGGCCGGCTGCCTATAGCAGGCTGGATAATTGATGAGATGGCTCTGATTTCAAGTAGTCGATCAATAATCATACTGTGTTAATAATCAACGTATTCAAGGGATAAATCCCTCTGCATAGTAGTACAATCATGACATTGAAAAAAAAAACAATCATACATGTACAACCTGATATTTTATTCTATTCAGTGGGGTCGCTAGAGGGCGTCCATATCTATTAGATTTATGGGGTGTTGCAAGAAAGTTGCGATTGATTGCAAGTTGCAACTGATCGGTACTGACCAATCAAAATCATTGTTGCAAGCGCATCTTCTTGAATGGGCAGACCCTGAACCATTCAGAATGGTTGTTCTAATTTGCTTTACAATTTGCAATTGATTGCAACTTTCTTGCAACACCCCATTAGAGTCATCCATACACCACCTGCACACTGAGTTTGGCCAACTCGGTTTCAATAGACCGGTTCGGTAATATTCAAATTTTATACATAATCTTTCAAACAAAGGTTGTTCTTGACAACATGAAAGCTTGCCTTAGGCTTGCCGGACATAGCAACAAGTAATGTATGCAAACTGGATTCCAAGTATTGAGGCTCATTTATAAAGAGCAGGTTAAAGCTCGTCACTATAGATGCTCAGAGAAGAAATGTGCATAGATTTGAATATATTACAGAACCGGTCTATTGGGCACAATGTGGCCTTTATTCCTTTGTTACATACTTGCCTAACAAAGCAGCATGCGCCATATTGTTACCCACTGGAGATGAGTTGGCCAACTTTGTGTATTGATGGCTCTGTTAGAGAGATGAAACTGATACTATGGTCAACCCCTATTTCTGTCTTGTCGGAAATTTAAAACTCGGGAACGACACCCCGTTCCTTTTCAATATGTTCCAGCTACTCCCCTGACAAAGACACTTCGTACAGTATAGTTCAATAATCTATACATGTACGTGCATTATACACCAGATGTGGGAAAATGTATGATTCATTTTAACAGAGGACGTGAAACAACACCACACGATACCTATGAAAATCTGAATAACACAGAAATTGCATTATTCATGTTATCTTAATTTGGTCGATGCGTGTGAAGCGATTAATGATTAATATTCATTTCACTTAGCCTAATGAAAGAATTAAAAAAAAAAAATCGAAGAAAATGCACAATCTTCGTTTCCATCTGCTTTCCGTTATATATTCGGAAAATGAAAATGTGTTTGAACCCTTCACCTATATGAAATTAATATAACCCTGACAACGTATTATTAATAGATTAATGGTGAAATGTAGTTACTGGAGAAGTAAGTTGAAAACTTAAATATGTCAACTTTAGCCCAAAATTTGTCAAGAAATTTACTTAAAAGCCATGTCCATGATAGTTCGCACGCACAATAGATGGTACATAAAATATGTCTGTGGTTTTCATATGAAATCGGTGTTGTGTACTGTCAGATTTAGGATTTCCTACAGAATGTATATGACAGTGCGTGGAAGTGTTATGTAAACAGTTATTGCGGTGAACCAGTGTCAGGATATGCCCGTTATTTGAAATGGCAGATGAATGCTTCCTTGATTACGGACACTCAAAAAGTATAAATGCCGATATCTGAGGGTGAATTTGTTTCATTATTTTTTATCAGAGTTGAGTGACTTTCTTTTTTCTTTTTCCGGCGAATGCAGAGAAAAAATAATTGATTGGTACTGAATTCTGCCGTTTATTTTGACAGAAAATCTGGCATTTCTATTTTTCTTTCTTCTCTTGTAAGTCAATGTCATCCATATTATATGTGCATGGTCAAATTTCTGAATGTATTTCTGATGATCCTAAAGGGAGCATCTTATACCGCTGAGTGGTGCTAAGTAGTTTCTGATGTTTTTTTCTACGCAAGGTGGGGGCGGCCATGCATCCTTAATCGTGTTAATAATCGGCATTTCTATCTTGTCTACTTACTCAGGACCCCAAGGAAAACACCCACTGTCACAATGGCCAACCTGAACAAGAAAAAATACGATACTGATGAAGATTATCCCAGGGTGGAAGGCAACAAGACCTTCATGGCGAAGAATCTTTCCAAGGAGTTGTACAAGAAACTGAGGGACGACCACACCTCGAGCGGCTTCACAATCGATCTCTGCATCCAGAACGGTGTTGATAACCCAGGTAAATTAGGATTAATGTAAAAGATGTTTATTGTTTGGAATATTATCTTCAGGATAACAATGGTTAAAAAGTTTACTTAAACACATGCGGAAGACCAATGTAATGGTGGGGTACATGACCTGCGTGTGTTCGATCATCCCCACCATTTAACTGCACCCATCAAAGAAAAAAAAAGGAAAGTAATTCTACAATTTTTTTATAATAAAATGAAATGAGTAGGATCTTTTGTAATTATATATATCAAAGTAGTAATTATCTTTATCTTTCACTAGATGGACCTATTGCAATAGTCCTATGCAATCGTTCTTCGAATTTGCACAATTTAATCATTTTGTATGGGGACCGTTATCCATAACACGTGACTAAATGAATAGCGGTCCTTCTAAATAGCCAGCAAACCATAGACAAAATTACCTCGCTATTCATAAAGACCTCGATTCATAAGGACCACTATATTAATAACTATTCATAAGGACCGCTATTCATAACGCGTTTTAAATGAATAGCGGTTTTCTATGAATAGCGGTCCTTATGAATAGCGAGCGGACCGGGATTAAATTTCCCCTTCTCTTCATTGTCATTGGTAATCATTATTTTTTCCACATCTTTAAGATTTCACCTTGGGAATCCTAGCCGGAGACGAAGAGACTTACACCAAGTTTGCTGAACTCCTGGATCCTTGCATTTCAGACTACCATAATGGCTTCTCCAAGGATCGTAAGTAAATCAAACCAGTCTGGTCATTATGACACAGGTTTTTAGATTGAATGGTTTAGAGTATGTTTTAGATGTTGATCTTTATAGGCTTCCATTGTGAGTATTCATAATTCGCTTGTGACTATTCACAAATGAAAGTTGATTGTGAAGAGCACTGTTTCAAATAATCAGAATTGAGATATCAAAGGTATATCTTGTCATTACAAACTTTATTTTCACCAAATTCTAAAATATTGCGAAATCTCTTCCTCTCTGTCTATCTAAAATTGTAATAATTATGTATCGGTACCTCTACTCTTTCAGAGAACCACGTGACTGACATGGAAGTGAGCAAGATCGCTGATGACGTCTTGGACGAGAAATACGTCATCAGCTCCAGGATCCGTACTGGTCGCAACCTCCGGGGGTTCTGCCTCAGCCCTTTCATCGCTCGCAGTGAGAGGAGAAAGGTCGAGAAGCTTGTATCTTCTGGTAAGTACTTCATCTCGAAGATCCCACCTACTCGGATGGACCAAGGAGGTATTAGGCTTGCCTAGTACCTCCTTGGATGGACGGGTTTGATTGCCTTTTAAGTTTGCGGTGGAAATATGTCTTATTCGTTTCTGATCTGCTCATTGCTGATTGATAAACTTGATCTAGGTGAAATTTCGGTGTTGGATGGACATGATTGAGCGTCAGGCTCTATCAAAAATGTGTTATGTAGAAAATTATCCTTCAGCATGCATGGTATCCAAATAAATGGCTTTATATTCGGCAACATTGAGCTGATGATAGACAATCAAATTGTCTTGTAAGAACTTAATATACAGAAATATAATGCTTTCCAGTTTTCCAACAGAATTTCAAACATTAAAAGGAAAATAAAATCTCTTTTCCAAATGTTACTGGTCTAGTCTTTAGACGGTTATTATAATTTCTTCCCCTTAATTCTGTATTCCTTTTCCCAGCCTTGGGCTCTCTGAGCGGAGAGCTGAAGGGCAAGTACTACGCCCTACCTACCCTGTCCGAAGCCGACCAGAAACAGCTCATTGAAGACCATTTCCTCTTTGAGAAGCCCATCTCCCGCCATTTCACATCTGGTGGTATGGCTCGTGACTTCCCAGACGGCCGTGGCATCTGGTTAGTAAAACAGTACAAAAAGAATAAGTAGATGACGTTTAAAGGAGAAGTAGGGTAAGCAGTGGCGTATCTAGGAATTATGGCGCCGGGGCAAACGGCAAAATTGCGCTCTCCCCACATATACCAGTTTAAAATTCAAACAAGATTAATTTCTGCGTTTAATTCAGGAAAATGATTTTCATGCTCTTACACAGGGATTGGTACTAAGTTTAATAATTGTATACAAGTGAAGGAACAAAGCAAATAAGTGTTTTTGTGCAAATTTACCCCTCGCAAATGCAATTTCAAATTTATGTCACCCTATTCAGAAAAGGAAGCTCAGCAACCTAGAGTACCGTAATTTCTAAAATTTCGAACATTGAAAATCATGTTCTATTCACTTCCTATATTTGCAGCTCAAAAGTAAACATGAGTAAATATATTCAAGTGGGTATTTAGCAAGACAATCGGAAGTGGAGCCTTAAAACATTTTAAAAAAATCTTTGAAATGGTTATTTTGTGCACATTATCATGCGTTATTGAGAGGGGCGCACAAAATTGGGAAAAATCCTGTAAGAATTATACGCGAGGGAGCAACTTATAGTGCGAATTTTGAACCCTACTTAGGCAAAATATCTCTGGGCCGCAAATTACGATATCTTGAAACTTATTTCTAGCTATGTTGGCAAATTTGTTTGGAAGTATTGTATTCTTCTCCATGTTTGGTTTAGCAACGCCTCTAGAAGTAGCATGTCTAGAATCGGGCTGGGGTAGAATAGTCAGTAGCAGCGGAGTTGATTTAGTATAATTAGTGGTAATTATAGCAGTCCTTTATATCACTTAATTATTGTTGAAGCTCTTACAATAAGAGGAGATCCGTGTAATGCCGAAGATATTATCCAAATTGCAGATAAATGCAGGGCTTAAAACAAAGAAAAGTCTCACTTATAATTATTCATGCATGAAGATATAGACAATGATAAAAGTAACAAGGTTTTAGGGATTTTGTTGGAGAGGGAAAGCTATAGGACGAAGATTTTCTTGCTCAATGTTTTTTGCTAAGTGTCTGGTTCTTTTATCCCCAGGCACAACGAAAAGAAGAACTTCCTTGTGTGGGTGGGTGAAGAGGACCATACCCGTATCATTTCCATGGAGAAAGGAGGTAACATGAAGAGGGTCTTCACACGATGGGTCGATGGACTCAAACAGGTCAGTCAGAACAATGGGCACTGGTAGGTAAGGAGTGTCTCAGAACGAAGGGGGGGGGCATTAGCCCCAAAATCTACGGAAAGTGAATAAATCTTAAGGGGCAAATACTTAGTCATACAAACGCTTGATTAAGATTAGTTTGTTTCGGGGTAGGTAATTATGAAGCACTTTTAGAGTGCCATACCTATTATCACCCAAAGCGGTTCATCTTTACGTGATGAATGTGTACAGTATATCTGTGGCAGATTCGACATTATGTCTAATTTTCATTCGTTATTTTGACCCACAAATGAAGAATCACTCGATGACCATTGACCAATACTTCTTTGTGGTATCAATGTATAATGACCGACAAATAAACAATTTTTGCGGTCGGTAGGCCCTTCCCCCTCCCCGATACGGAATCGTCTTGCTATTGCTCAATTCTACGCAAAATAAGAAATGTCAATATGGATGATCATTTAATTCTTCCTACCAATAGGTGGAGGAGTTCATAAAGAAGAATGGATCTGAGTTCATGTGGAATGAGCACCTTGGCTTCATCCTGACCTGCCCTAGCAACCTGGGTACCGGTGTCCGCTGCAGCGTGCATGTTAAGATCCCCAAGCTAGCTGCCATTGATAAGGAAGCCAAGCTCAAGGAGATCTGCAAGAAACTCAGGCTCCAGGAACGTGGCACATGTAAGTGTATAATTATAGAAAGGTAGCTGCTAAGAATCGTAGCACATCTGGAATTTTCATTCTTAGATATCAGTATCATTTCAGTGATGGAAGCCTGATATGATTATGAAGCAAAAATCCAGGAGCTACTGAAGACATTATGACGCCATCTGACACAGTACCCGAAATATCTCTGTGCTAGCATTTGCATTAATAATTTCACATATCACTATAGTTGAAGAATAAAGAGCAGCAGTATGTCACGATTTGATATTTACCAGGTATTGTCACTGAACATGATACGCAGTCGTTGATCCGAACATGACAGTGTCAGATGGCGTCATAAAAGAAACTATATATTATAGGCGAATCCAGGGCTTCTGAAAATCATATCCGGGGAGAGTTTTGTTATTGGTTCGTGTTATATGGCCATTAGTTCGTGTTATATGGCCATTAGTCACTTTTTACTATTATCACCACCAAAGTGTTTATTTTTTCACAAAACATACTTTAATCATATTAAGTGTCAACTGACTTTCTCTCTTTTCATTTTATTACATATATTTCTTATATAAGGATAAAATAGTATCATGCCAGGTTACCGAATCCTGTCGGTTTTAAAATGGCACCGTCCTGACAAACCGAGTGTTTGGTACGAAAGTTTCTAGGAAACGAAAATTTCCTATGTCTCTATAGGGTGCAAACATGGGCTCCCTTTGGGATACCGTAGAAAAGCGAAAATCAAAGAATCAAAGAATCAAAGGGTTTTTTTCGGAGGAAATTGGTTTCGCGTAGTCTCGCATACCTGTCAAAATGAATTTAATATAATAAACCACCTTGACGACTGCATTCATTTTCATTTAATTAAACTATCTACCGAAAAAACAAGGAGAAAAGACATGCCACAAAAAATGATGCAATTCTATGGCTAGCAAACATTCTTGCCTGCCCTTTCTAACAATCCTTAATGATGCGCCCCTGCAGGAGACAACCAACAAAGCATTGAACTTCAATTAGAGATAAATCATGTGATCAAACACGATTATTTGATTATAAGACTTAATGATAATGGTTGTTGGTTAATTTGCTCAATGAATGAACATCTTTTAACATGCAACAAGAGGTCAATATACTAAACTGACTTTTCTCCTTTTTTTTTGTTTCTTCAGCTGGAGAGCTGACTGAGGCTGTCGGAGGTGTCTACGATGTGTCAAATCTTGATCGTCTAGGATCCTCCGAGGTCGAGCAGGTCAACCGCGTCATCAACGGTGTCAAGCTCATCATCGACATGGAGAAGCGACTTGAGAAGGGCGAATCTATCGATGATCTCATTCCACAATAAATTCTTATCTATATCATATCCCATAGCTATTCAGCCAAACTTGCAAACACAACTGCATCGATTTGACTGATCTGTTAAAGAGATTATGAAAACAATTTGATGCAGTCACTGAAAATATGGATTATATTTCTATACTATAAAACACTTCAATGAAGATAGCAAATTGATTTCGATTTGTCAATATCAACGCAAACGCTTAGTTACAAATTGTATATTCCAGAACATTATCGATATTTCTCGAGCTGTTGTGAAGTAGCATAATCAAATATCACCATAAAAACTAGAATGGCAATGGTTTTCGTGTTTTGTTTCACTTTGGTAATGGGGTAAACTTTAGCACATGAATGTCTAGCACGTAAAAATGGGCAGTCAAGACCAGGATATTTTGCTGAGGGAAAGACAACTGGAGACAAGTGGAGACGACTATAAAACGTAAAGTGCAAAATGTTCCGTCTGTATACCGTCTTTAAGCTCTCTGCAGAATTGAGAACCATTCTTTTTAATCAAGGAAGTGTGCCTTATTGAAGATAAGGGATATGACCTTGAAATTTCATCAAGTCGGTTTCACATTTTCCCGTCATTTATGAAATCAAACGGACCTTGATTATGAGGATTCTGTCAGATAACTCTTCGAAAAATATAGGGTTTTATGCAGGTATATTATTACCTGTCTAACTGGAGCAAGTGTGTTTGCAGTTTTATTTTTGTAGATTGTAGATAATTGTGTTTCTTTTGATTTAGTATTGCGTATAAGTTTAAAAGTGAACACAATATTTTCTTTAAGCCTGGAATGAAGAGGCGGACCTTTTCTGGAAACTTGATAATGAATTGTCAACATGTCTCTCTATAGCTTGAAAACTTACTGTTGAAGCTAATAGATTTATTGATATAGTGCAAAGTTCAAATATTTATATCATACCAAATCGTATACCAATCTTAAACCAAATTTTACACTTAATGGTGACTCATATTCCAGTCTCCTTGTAGTTTTCCCTGTGTATATTGTGAAAATAAAAATATATCGATGTTTCTGTGAAGAAAATGATTTCATTTTGTCTTGCAATGAACTGGGTCTATTGGGGATGGCCTGAGAGAGTTGCGAGGAAGGGTGAGATGGAGAGGAGAGAGAAAGAAGAATTGGAAAAGGAGCAAAGGATATGTGAGAGGGGAGAGAGTGAGAGGGGAGAGAGTGAGAGGGGAGAGAGTGAGAGGGGAGAGAGTGAGAGGGGAGAGAGAGTGGAGAGTGGAGAGGGAAGAGAGGGGTGAGGGGGGGGGGGGTGGGGGAGGGAGAGTGAGAGGGGGGGGGATAGGGGCCATCATGTTTATTTACAATTTAACGTGAGGGACTTCCCAGGCATGCTATATTAACTATTTTTCTTGAATAATTGCAACAAAAACTAATAAAGCAGACCAAAACAATCCAACAGAAATGGAATCGGGTAATAGGTAATGAGAGAGAGAGAGTGAGAGGGGAGGGAGGAAGAGGGAGAGTGAGAGGGAGGAAGAGAGAGTGAGAGAGAGAAAGAGAGAGTGAGAGAGAGAGGGGGGGAGAATAGGGGCCATCATGTTTATTTACAGTTCACAAAAGGCTTAAACTGGAAGACTGCAGAAACCAATCCTGAACACCCCCCCCCCCCTCGAGAGAGAGAGAGAGGGGGTGGAGGAGAGTAGGGGCCAATTCATTTATTTATAATTTGATGTGAGGGACTTCCGTGTTTTTTTCTTGTGCAAAAAATTCAACAGAAACTAATAAAACAATCCAACAGAAATCGAATCAGGGGAGCAATTTCATCAAGCGTTTTGTCAGTGATTTTTACTGGCAAATTTGCTCTCAGCCAATCAGATGCAAGGATTTCAGTAGAAATCACTGACAAAATGCTTGATGAAACGCTCCCCAGGTAATAAATAATTAGAAATTAAGAAAGAGACAGAGAGAGAGAGAGAGAGAGAGGGGGGAGGGGGAGGGGGTGAGAGTGAGCAGGTTGCTCACAAGAGGCTGAAAACGGAAAGACGAGCACTGTGCATTTTCCCATCCCGAACCCGCACCCGCACCCCAGGGGAGAGGGAGAGAGAGATAGATGATAGTGAGATGTATTTAAATTTTATGATTTTCCTTATACATTTTCATTGCTTTATTATCAGCGGTCTAGTTTTTTATCTTTTGTTATGACCGACCACATTATCAGATGATAGTATAATATCCTTACCAAGTTTTGACTTTTTTTCAATTTTGTTTTGTAAAAAAATGGGTTGTCCTCTGGTTTATGTTACTTGAGCATGCGACAACAGTTGTAAGAATAATTACTCAAGATATATTTACAAAACTTAATGGTTCATGTGTATTTTATTCACTTAAAAAGCAATTATGAAAGATGGCTTATACAGAATTATTCATACATCATTGGATAGTTGCAAAACATGTACAGAATCTTATTAAAGTCTGGAACATGTGCATTTTCAACAACAAAAAAATGACTCAATGCCATGCATGCCTGGACCAGAATATGAATAAAATTTCTGAAAATGCCCGGAAATATATACATGTTCATAAAGATATATATAATTGTTATGCATTTGAGGTGAATCCAAAAGCATTGGTCACCTACAGCCAGAGGCGGCGCTCCCGGGGGGGGGGGTGCGGGGCACAATACCCCCCTCTTTTTCACGTACCCCAAAAGCGCCCCTTTTTATCTATGAAAAGTGCCCCTTTCATTCCTGATAAGTGCCTTCGTATAGTGCCCCATCTTCTTTCTAATAAGTGCCCTTTTATCTTCTAAGAAGTGCCCCCTTTAACCTCAGACATAACTGCCCCTTATGAGATCTAATAATTGCCCTGTTCCCGTCTAATTAGTGTCCATTTCCCGTTCTAATACTGCAATGTTTCCTCCTGATAAGTGCCCTTTTTCACTTCTGATAAGTGACCCCTTTTCTTCGTATGACTGCCCCTTCTTCTTTCTAATAAGTGCCCTTTTCACCTTCTGATAAGTGTCCCCTTTGAAATCCGACAATTAGTGTCCCTGATTTCGTCTGATTGGTGCCCATTTTCCGTTCTAATTATGCAATTTTCCTTATGATAAGTGCCCTTTCACCTCTGATAAATGGCTCTTTTAAAGTGCCCATTTTACTTCTGATATCAGTGCCCCTTTTTCTTTCTAATAGTATTATTTTCCCTTTTGATAAGTGCCCCTGTTGTCTTCTAATAAGTGCCCTACCTATATAGCTATATATTGTACCTATATATTCCGATGTCGCTTACAAACTGTGCCCTTAAGTCCACAAAAGAGCCATATACCTAGCTCCAAATAATCAGAGAGGCTTCATGATAATAGATCCCCCTACTGATATCAGCACAATGAGAGGCAGTGGAACAGGGGGCAGGAGGGGCACAATTCCCTTTATGAGCAGAGCCCCTAAATCATAACAGGAAGGAGGATTTTTTTTTCTAAAATTTTTCAAAAGCTTGCTCGCTCGCATTTACCATTGCCTTCTTAGCATATTAGGAAAATGGCTGCTATTCAAAATATCTTCAATATTTTGATACGTTATATTGCATGTTTGTCTATTTACGAATCTAATAAATATTACCATACAGGGTGAAAAAAAAGAATATTTCTTTTAAATTTGTCCTATATACCGTTCTATTATTTGTTTGTTTGATATAATAAATTGATTGTATTTATCAAATACAATATCTATGGTCTATCAATGTCTAAACGGTGTAGGACCTCAGTGAAAATGATCAGTTGTCATCTTTTAATCTCATAGGTTGTCATGTCAATGTATTATTAATTTGATTGTAATGCATTTCATATGATTTAAATGTATAATCATTCTTCTATTACATTTCTTCGAAATTAATTGAAGAACCATTCTGCTTTTACATTTCTTATGATTTTAAATGTAGGCCTACTTTTCTTACAAATGAGATCAAATCAATGAAATCAATATTTATTAGTAACAGACTAACAGTCAAGCATTTTTTGTTTATTATCTGTACGTACTTCGCCACCACCATACGGTTTTGGTTTAGATACCAACCTGAAGTGAGCGCACAACTCCGGGGCACAGTGAGATATCGTGATCGCCCAAATGCCCTTTTTAGCCAATGTAAACACGCCTGTGTCAGGCCTGTGTGCCAGTGCGGGTCGGCGCCTTTGAAAAGATTGGTAGTCTAGTATTCGCAGACATAATTTCAGTAAAAATTTATACTGTTTTATGGGGAAACATAGACCCCTTTATCCCTTTCTGTGCATCAAAGTGCAACCCTAATTCGATGAGAAATCTATCAAAGGTCATTTCTGTAAAATTAAAAGAGATTTAAAGAAGATCTGAGCTAGCGGGACCTAGAGTACCTACATAAAGAGAGTAGCGACAACTCATCATTTGAGCGCCATTTTGTTTCCGCTGCTATGCGACATTTCCATTCAATTCCGATGAGCACCTGGGTGTTCTCAATAGAAAGAATTCAAACGCCATTTTGTTTCCAGAAAAGTCAGACGTCCATGTCGCTACTCTCTATAGGTACTCTAGAGGGACCACTCAGAGCGCCCCCTCTATAATAATTTGGAATTTCCGCCTTATCAAAAGTGTCAAATCGGTGAAATATTAAATTACCAGTTTGGGGGTTCCATAGACCCCTTTATCCCATTCTGTGCATCAATGTGCACCCCTTGTTCTATTTGACACTTATGATAAGGTGGAATTCCAAATTAT
Source organism: Heliocidaris erythrogramma (assembly GCA_025617745.1). Lineage (NCBI taxonomy): Eukaryota > Metazoa > Echinodermata > Echinoidea > Camarodonta > Echinometridae > Heliocidaris > Heliocidaris erythrogramma. Next base: position 10,414,178 of record CM046855.1, on the reverse strand, counting down.
TCGACAAGGGGGCGCTTGAATTAATAAGTGGCCCCGCTAGCTCAGATTTTCTTCAAATCTCTTTTAATTTCACAAAAAAGATCTTTGATAGATATCCCATCGAATTAGGGGTGCACATTGATGCACAGAAAGGAATAAAGGGGTCTATAGAGCCCCCAAACTGGTAAAAATACTCACCGATTTGACACTTTGATGAAGGCGGAAATTCCAAATTATTTGACAAAGGGGCGCTCTGAGTAGCCCTGCTAGCTAAGATTTTCTTTAAATTTCTTTTAATTTCACAGGAATGATCTTTATTAAATATCTCATCGAATGAGGGGTGTACATTGATGCACAGAAAGGGATATAGGGGTCTATGGAAGCCCCAAACAGGTAAAAATACTCACCGATTTGACACTTTGATAAGGCGGAAATTCCCAATTATTATAGAGGGGCGCTCTCAGTGGTCCTGCTAGCTCAGATTTTCTTTAAATCTCTTTTAATTTTACATAATTGATCTTTGATAGATTTCTCATCGAATTAAGGTGCACATTGATGCACAGAAAGGGATAAAGCGGTCTATGTTTCCCCATAACACGGTAGAAATTTTTACGGAAATTAGGGTCTGCGAATACTAGACTACCAATCTTTTCAAAGGCGCCGACCCGCACTGGCACACAGGCCTGGGGGGCGTTTCATGAAAGGACTTGTCAGATATTTTATCCGACAAATTTGCTCTCTGCCAATCAAATGCAAGGATTTCAGTAGCTTATAACAGTTGTCGGATAAAACATCCGACAACTTCCTTTCATGAAACGCTCCCATGATCTGAGGGCCTGACACAGGCGCGTGTTTACATTGGCTAAAAAGGGGATTTGGGCGATCGCGATATCTCACTGTGCATGCGCCGGCTGTGCGCTCACTTCAGTCAGGTTGTTGCATGGATATGCTGCATCGGATCGTTTGCATTACGTCGATTTGTCAAACCGAGAAAATCATGGAATTGAATCACCCAGAACAAGTAAAACAACAACGAGGACCTGGATTTGTAGGCATAAGGTTTTGCCAGGAGTGGTAATTATAAAATCTAATTGATTTATGTAGTCGAAGAGAACTCTTGTACTGTAATATTGACAGTTCCAAACTTCCATATCACTATCTTAGTATCGCCGGGCTGTTTTGAAGAGTGTGACTGTGGCCATGGGTGAGACGCTCATCGCCGACCCTGCATCGGAAGATCACTGGGCGGCTGGCGCTGGCTGATAATGATATAGGCAACTGATAGATGCTATATATGTATGATGGGGTCCTAAAGCTACGCACTTTGTTTCCAGCCCCTAAAAAGTCATTTTATTTGGGAGTTTATGCGAATTTCTGTAAATATCTTGGTTCTACATATTCCGAAGTTAAATCGCTGACAAAATTACGACGGAAGAACTAAGAATTTTCTTAGTTCAAGAATGCCAATGGCAATAATAATTTTCAAATTCAACTCCGTCAGTCAGTGTCGATGACCGTGCCAAATTTTGGGCATAATCGTGATATATAGTCACCATATCACAAAGTGGGGATCATTAGAATCAGACCTACCAGAAAACAGACTGGCTTTTCCTTGCGTACGCGTTGACTGATGAAGCATGAATGAGCGCGCGCACACAAGTACCCTTTCCAAACTCCAGAACTCCCTATAATCTGATAATATGGTCGTGATACTGTCCCCACGCTATGGGAAATCGAGTTTGTTTTCCACGGCAGTGGGGATTATTCCAACAGTATAGTATAGTTATACTCGTGATACTGTCCCCACGCTATGGGAAATCGAGTTTGTTTTCCACGGCAGTGGGGATAATTCCAACAGTATAGTTATAACTGAAGAGAGTTAATCAGTTGTCTCACGATGTGCAAACGTAAACGTTTACGTTTGCACATCGTGAGATAACTGATTAACTCTCTTCAATTATTCTTCACCACGATGAACCTCTTCCAATCTATTACTTATTAGTATAGTTATACTCGTGATACTATCCCCACGCTATGGGAAATCGAGTTTGTTTTCCACGGCAGTGGGGATAACTCCAACAGTATAATATATTCGTCATATTGTCCCCTCGCAACGAGAAATCTGATTCGTTTGGAAACGCGGTGGGGACAGTTTCCCAAAGGTTGTTAATAAACTGACATGGCATGGAAGTTTGACTTCCACTTCTATGAAATAAAATTGTGAAATTCATTAATTTGCAAATTTATGCAAATTTATGCAAAATAAACGAAAAATGCTACATACTTCTCTATTTCACATCGGATTTTGAATTTAATTGTTTTATCTGATGGGGCTTGGTGAGAGCTTCCAAAATTCTACACAGAATTTCGAAATTCATTAATTATGCAAATTTATGCTAATTTATTCAAAATCAACAAAAATGCATTAGAATCACAAAATATTAACTTAATTAGTAATTTCTTACATTTATCTAGAAGGATCTATCAGAAATTACATATATTAACGCCATTCCACAGATATACACTTCCCGCGGGCCGGACATATTATGCATCTCGTAATTTATACTAATTCACTTGTTTTTGTCGAGTTAATGGATTTTTTTTTTTTTTGCCGTGGCACATCCATAAAAGAGAAGGGGTTGGTCGGTTAGCTAGGGGGAATGTACCCCTTCCAATAAAATCCATGTTGAGATTTGTTTTGATACTTTGTCTATTTCTAATTTTTTTTTAAGCAGTATATATGTGACAGTCTCATGGGGGGGGGGGGGGGGCAGCAAAAGGGGAGATGTTTAATCGGTTTTTATTTGTTTAGTTTTGGTATTTGTTCTTTCAGTATGTGTGACAGACTCGATCATCGGGGAGGGGGCAGCAAAAGGGGAGATGTGCCTCTTCCAAGAAAAATCAATGTTTGATGATTTGAAGAAAAAAATTTTTTTTTGTATTAATGTTCTTTCAGTATGTGTGACAGACTCGATCATCGTGGCAATTTTCTTTTCTTTTTTTTTTTCTTCATATATACTAATCCCCCCTTTTTAAATTTTTTTTTATAATGTTGCTATTACACTGTGGAAAACAGGAGAGGGTTGGGAGAGACAGAGAGAGAGAGATTGAAACAAAGGGTATTTTTAACAGATTATGGTACATATAAGAAGAGGAAATTGTAGGACAGGAGCTTTCAAAATTGAATAGGGATTTTTTTTTAAGAAGAGTGAATCTAAAATCTTTCTTGGAGTTGTGGTGGCTCTGAAAAGAGCCTTTTGGGTTTTAATGAGTTATGTAACTCATGTTCACTCGAAATCATCGTCCGAGGACAAGTTTACGAAAGCCTCTCTTCCGTAGTCGTTTTGGATCGACCGCCTTTGCTGCTGCACACTTGTTGAGGGAGGGTTGACGTGTCGATACCTGTCTGGATGGCAGACCCGCCTCGTTGACGACCGCTTTCGTTTCTTGGATCGCTGAGAGGTCATGTTGGGCCCTGGTTGCTCTAGGGTAGAGGTACGCAGGGGAAGAGCATCCCGTTGTTATCATGGCTGGTCTGGTGTTCGCCGCCGTCGTCTTCGTCCTCGTCCAATTCAGCGTCGCTGATTCATTGGAGTGAGCTGTCCGCGTTGCAGTTCGACCACGTACTAAACAGCGGTTCTCTGATCTCCAGTTGGGGTGGACCAGTCAGAGGGTAGCACTCGCGGAGGAGATCGAAGAAGGCCTGAAAGATGTTCTGGCCCCTTACGTGGTTGCGCCATATTACCTCCGCCAGGTGTGCCTCGAAGTTTTTGTCCCATTTATCTTCCTGAAGTGGTCTTTGGCGTGTTTCCACACCCCCTCTATTCCATTGGTGCATACCTCTTTTTCCTCTCCTGTGGCTTCGTTCTCGAACACCGCTTTGAACTGGTCCTTGTGGATCACGGAGAAGTGGTGATATCCGTTGTCGTTCAGACGACTGTAGCCACTCCATCTGTCTGAGTAGATCAGCGAGCCCGGGATGACGTGACGCTTGATGATCGCCAGGAGTGTCTTCTCAGTCCTGTCATCTACAGGATAGAGGACGAGTTTGTTGGTAGCTCTTTCCACGAGTCCGACGACCCATACTTTCACGCCTTTCGTTCCATCTCCACGATGGTACTTACAACGTCGACCGAAGAGGGACTCGTCGACCTCGACTTCGCCCTGGAGCTGGACTGGATTTTCGACATTGTATTGCATGTCGACGAATTTCTTGAAAATATCGCGGGTGAAGTTGGCCCAATTGATTGACGTTTTCTTGTAGTCCATTCCTGCTTGGACGGAACAACCTTTGAGCGAACCGCCCAGGAGGAAAGTCCTTAGAAATTCGAGGAGGTCTTGGATGACGAAATGGCTACGGTCAAAGAACGAGTATCGCGTACTCCTTCTCACGATGCTCCTTTCGAAGACATCGCCATGTGAACCCATGATGCTTCTCCTTCTGCGATGTCCACTTGCACTCCCTCCCGCACTCTTCGCAGATCATCGTTTCAGCAAGGAGGCATTGGTCTTTCATCCACTCGAGGATTAACTCTGGATCCGACAGGAAGAGGGAGTGGAAGCTCCAAGGATTGTAGAAATCTGCCATACTGCATTCTTGAGGAGAAACTCGTTTTCGAAAGTTGCCGGCCATGATGATAGCAAACATGAAACACAACTGCAATGTAGGCCCTATATCGGAATTACACTATTTATATGTCTTTTGAGGATCCAAATCACCCCTCAAAAATTCACATTTCGAAAAGTCAACAGGCCCCATTGATATGCTGATCAGTGGAGATTCCTGATTGCAGCCTAAAATGGGGGGAAATATGACTATTTACTAATTTATTCACATTCACGCCCACTAGCGTACTCTGGCAAACTCTACCTAGCATCGTCTGCTCCGCACAGCGATACTGTACAAAATTAATGGGGGAAGTAAAAAACTAAGAAAGGTCAAAGAGATATTCTGAGTAATATCAGCTATTAGATGAACTGCATAATTCTAAGAAAACTTAAATTGAACCAAAAGGTTAAAATAATCCAATCAATCAGTCAAACATAATAACAAGTTATTCTGGGGTTGAAGACTTATCAAAGAACAAGTTATGTCATGACATACAAATAGAACATCATAACCAAGGTGATCATAAATATTTTCAATGTTCAAAAAGGCACAGTGATATTTTCCATCCACGTATACTATCTAAAGTAGATTTAACTAACTAACTAGTCTAGTCTATTGATCTAACTGTTGTTATGATTCTAATTGATATATTAATAAATTATTATCATTGTGATTTGTAAATAAGGATTATTCCACACAAACTTCTATTTAAATTCAGCCTAGATCTATAAAGATACTTTGCCAAAAGAAGGGGATTTGTTGAGCATTAAAACAAAAAAAACTATCACTGATCTGTGATGAGATACCGGTATAGAAATCGTAAGTACACTGCACTTAATTTTGCCACAGCGGTTTTTAGAGTTGTTTTACGGCGTCCTGGATGAACGATGCCTGACAGATTAAAAACAAGCCTTCTGAATGTCCCCTCACTCCCTTGACTGAAAAGTTTTAATTTCTATTCCTTATCTGATTATGTAATGTTGTACATTATAACTGCTAAATGGATATTATGGACTTTCATTTATTTTCAGCAACAACATGTTATACCCAAAAGAAGACAAGGAAAATAGGATATTACTTTATGCTGTAAGTATAGAATTTTGTCTTGATTGACATGTACATGGGAAAAAACATTGTAGAAACATTTAAGTAAGCTCATTTGTTTTTCAGGGGATAAGTTTGTACAAATCTTGCTTGCAGCTACAATGTACAAGGAACATTCAAAATTCAATGACTCCTGTCATACATGTATTTGAAAAAAGAGATGTAACTTTTGCTTGAAAATGTGGTCAGCAATGGTTCTTGAAAAAAAAACATGGCAACAGAGTTTTACTCTATCAACCAACATTTACCTCATAATATCATTTATGCAAAGCATGAATCAGGCTATTTCAGAAATCAGAATGCTTGATTTCATGCTTAATCACTTGATGTCTTTGATAGGTTATATTAAGGCTTCATGCATTTCTTCAGATTGCTTATAAAAATGCAAACTGTATCAATTGATAGAATTTTATGAAGCTCTTTCTTTGCATTAATAACATAAAGACTAATCATGCAATACAGGAAATGTAAAGTTTGATGTATGATATCCTTTTAAATGCTATTTTCTTTGTATATAAACAGTGCAGAAATTGTGACTATCAACAAGAAGCTGATAATGCCTGTGTCTATGTTAATAAAATCACCCATGAAATAGAGTAAGTATATTTCATGATTTACACCTTGGCTGCTTTAACTTTACATGTACATTGATTTTATAGAAGGCTTATTTTGATGAAGATATATGCACATTGAAACTCTACAAGATAGTTTTTGTCTGTGCATTGCCAAATAAAAAAGAACATCAAAATATGCATGTATCAATTTCAGTAACAAAAGTTGTAACACATGATACAGCCTGTTATAATAGCTTTCTTTTCATTAAAAGTCATTTGTATTATGTTCATTTTAACACCTTGATTAAGAATTTCTCTATTTTTTAATTGTTACAAACTTTTCATGGCAAAAGTCATCCAATTAACAATGGAAAATGGCCATTAAACCAACAACAACTTGTATTAAGCTCTTAACAACATATACTTCTTACAGTGTGCTAGCATATGACTGGCAATAGCCTGAATCTGCTGCCATATTGTTGAAATGAAAATAGATTCATAGTTCTCTTATAACTTGATACTATTTTGCAGTGAGTTGACACAGATTGTAGCAGAAGTTGTTGCAGATCCTACCCTTCCCAGGACAGAGGACCATCCATGTGAGATGTGTGGTCATAGAGAGTCTGTATTCTTCCAGTCACAAGCAAACAGAGCAGAGGTATGTATTTACCATTCAAACGTTCAGGCACATGAGAAATTGTACTTCAAAATCTTGAATCAAAAGATCTGCTACTAGAGGTGGCAATTTGTGAGATGTCCGAGCAAAAAAACATATTTGTGCGTTAGAATTTCAATGTCATCAAGTTACTGTATTCTTATTTTGGAAAAATATACATACTGTTTGAGTGGGTTTGCTTATTAATCCTTATTTATATTACAAAAATGTCTACATGAGTCGTTTCCCCAGTCGTTTACCAGATTGTTGTAATCATGTTTTATCTATGAACAGAGTTTTGCACAGACCGATGAGTAATATCACAGTCTGAAATATGATTTAAAACATATCAAGGGGTTTTAAATCTGGATATGAAGTTTAGATACCTGTAGTTTTGGTGCCCAGACACAAAGCGCCAGTAGGGACTGGAAAGGCTTGCATAAGACAACTGTGGCAAGAGGAAAGGATGGTTCTTTCCCAAGTATTGTCCTTATTGTCCTTATTGTACTTTCCATGCCATCTGAGAATGCAATTGGAATTCCTTTGCATATATGGCAGTGTTATTGTTAATACCAAGTTCACAGATTTTGAAAAAAAAGTGAGAAAATTTGGTTCTTCAAATCCAACCATTTGATATTCAGTACAAGAGGATTTGTTTATCAGATCTTGAGTGCCCAGTGCCATTGTAGTACATGCTATAAAAAATGCTTAATATGCTTGATAGTGTTTTTCTTTCTTTTTTCCCCATGTGCAGGAGGGAATGCGATTGTATTATGTGTGTACCGCTCCGAACTGTGGTCATCGCTGGACAGAATGACAGTATTGTACTTATTTAAAAAAAATTTATGAACAATATTTACCATTCACAATTGAAGGCTTTCGGTAATGCCATTTGGGAGCCTCTGTGAAAAGGCTGTTGATATATTCTTTCGTGAAAAATAACCCACTTATGGGGCATTTAGAGGAATTTTGGAAAATTGAAAGGAAAGGAAAGAGATAGTGGAATGAAATTAAATTAAATAATTACACAAGACTATTTTGGGTTTTGTTTTTCAGTGTTTATACACCAAAAATGAAATGAAATGGAAAGAGGAAAGAAGAAAAAGGAAGAAAGGGTGATCGCGATCAGGAAAGTTCTGAATAGATCACAGAAGTTTGGAGAGAGTAGTTCTGAGAAGAACTGTTTGTATTCCTCTGTAGAGTAGTTCTGAAAGAGTTTCCGAACTACGGTAATCTTTAGGTAAAGGAATATACTCCTTTACTGCTTTCTTGTTCTCACGATAACTCAAGAACTACATGAGGTATGAACTTCAAACTTGGTGTTTGTTTTTATCACCATAGGAAGTTGATCTGATTAGATTTTGGCAGACATTGGTCAAATTCTGAAATTTTTCTGGTGTTAGCCCCATTCTCGCGATAACTCAAGAACCATTTGAGGTATGAACTTCAAACTTGGTGCTCGTATGTATCACCATAGGTAGACGATCTGATGAGATTTTAAGGTACAAGGTCGAAGGTCACGGGTCAATTTCTGAAATTGCAGGTGTTTGCCTCGTTAATGCGATATCTCAAGAACCATTTGAGGTATGAACTTCAAACTTGGTACTGGTATGTATCACCATAGGAAAATGATCTGATTACATTTTGGCAAATGGAGGTCATATACCATGAAATTTCAGGTTTTTGTGTGTTAACCTCTCTCGAACAATTTGAGCCATTAAAACTTCAAACTTGGAACTAGTATGCATCACCATAGTGAGACAAACTGATTGGATTTTTGTTCACGTACTAGTCTATCAAAGGTGGCCGGTCATAGAGGTCATTATATGTGAAATTAGTGTGTTGGCTTTATTATCACCATATCTCAACTATTTTGTATTCATGACTCAGAGGAGACAAAGTGATCAGACTTTTGGGTTACAACGTGAAATGGCAAAGAGTTCAATTAACTTGTAATTGTAGGCTTTTTAATCTGGTTATCACAATATTTCAAGAATAGTTTGAGTCATTAACTGAATTTAGGCATATGGGAGACGCAGTCGCATTCATCTTGTTCATTGTATATATCATTGTATATATTTCCAATCTGGCTTTAAGTACATATTTCTCTAGTCCTAAACTGTAGGCGTACAAACTGATTTTCCAATATTTGGCAGTACTCAAGAATACTGTAGAAGCGGTAAAGTGAAAGTAATTTACTATATGGACATCTGAAAGTTCTGTCAAATGATACTTGTACATTGTATTAAGGAATTTTTTAGAGTTTTATCATTCCAACCTATGCAATCTGTTTAGGATTTTTTTTTTTTTCATATACCGGTAGGAACAGCTACAATGTAGAATCAATGTAAGCCCCTGCAGTCATAGACATTCATGTTTTATGATGGAAAAGGTTTGTGCCTGCAAATAATTATTGTGTATATTGCTTGTTTTATGTTTCTCAGTTGTGTTTTATGTTTACCGGTATATGATACGATATGATATTTATTCATCTTTCTTCCTTTTCACATGTCACATAGAACATTACATTCAATTATTACACATTTACAGTGCAAACAAAATCATGACAATAATGAAGTGAATTGAAAGAAAGACAAGGAGACTTTAGTAAAAGAAGGGCTTGTAAGATGTAGGGTCTGCTCTGTGTCAAGTAATTGGCTGATACATACATGAGCAACAAAATAAATGTATTTGAAGGGAGTATATATTAGTAACTACCTAAGGATACATTATGAAAGGAATGGGGTATATAAAAAACAAGCTTTATACAAAATGGGAGAATAGCGTTATACATAACAAGATGGGAGAGAAGAAAGAAAATATGAGAAGTGATAAAAGGTAAGAATACAGCACATCAATAATAATAATAATAATAATACATAGCATTTATATTGCGCTTAATACAATGTTTCTATTAAAGCGCCAAAGTAGTATTACCCTCGCTTTAGCCCAGCTGCCCTTTGAGGTGCTGAAAGCATTCAAGGAATAAATTCCTACCAGGTACCCATTTACTACACCTGGGTGGAGAGTGGCAAAAGTAGATTAATGTCTTGCCAAAGGACATTAGTGCCGCAGCGGGACTTGGACCGCGAACCATGAGATCCACAGTCCGGTACATCTCACGAGTACAAAAACATAGGGAACAAAGGAAGAACATTGCATGACACTAATATGCAGGTTATCTGGGGTCCCTTTTGTGAAAATGTTCAATTTAAATGCAACGTGACTTGCAATCAGCTAAAATTCCACCTTACGGACTTGCATATGATTTCCCATGATTTGTTTGTATAAATGAAATCATCATATGTAAATGATATCCAATTCGTATTGGTTGCTTATAAATCAGGTTTATGAATAAAAACATTTTAATGCATTGCACTTTCATTTTTTTTTTTTAAATTTTGAAAAGTACAAATAGGCTTTATCTTGCACCCAAGAAAGGTGAAACTTTCAGAGTAATGATATGTTCTTTGTACTTTTAATTAATTGATGTACGATAGAAATAAATGAGACAATTTTTTATTTGTTACTTGTACATCCATCTCTAGGCCAGTTGATTTTTATATATCGGTAGGTATGAATCAAAGTTGTCATGATTGCTGTCGCTTGATATGATTTTGTTTTCTCCTTGTGCTGACTGTTTGAATGTACTTCTGATTATACAAAGGCCTGGGGGATATTTCATAAAGCTGTTCGTAAAGTTAAGCATGACTTTACGAACGACTTGAATATGAAGTGCCAGATGGGATGCCCAAAGTGTGACTGTATTTCCAATATAAACCTCAATTAAATTATGGCAAAAAATATACTTTGCATTAAAAATGTTTGTTATAATAAGTATCTTAATCTACATCTGCACAGTTCAACTTTAGTTGATGCAGTTAAATATGATTGAGCATCCAATTTGGCTTGTCATATTTAAGTCATTCGTAAAGTCATGCGTAACTTTACGAACAGCTTTATGAAACACCCCCCTGGTTGTATTTCCATGTTATGAGGGGTGTGTTTGTAAGGAGTTGTCAACGTAATGGCCTGTATTCTATCAAACTAAATTAAAGCTGGGCCAGCTTGGTTTCTTATTTACACCAGGGCCCCGTTTCATTTAAAGGGCAATCCAACCTTGGTAACAGATGATTTCTGTGAACAAAAATAAGAAAAACAGGATGGGGAAAGTTTGAAACTGGACAAGGAATAAGAAAGCTATGGCTGTTTCAAAAATGAGATCACTACATCTATGCAAATCTCAACTTACGGGCAACTCTTCCGTTTGTTGTACACAAAAATTTTGTTAATTTGCGGTTTTCTCCAAAGCGCCTTTATCCTCGGGGCAGTACTCAAAATATTGGAGGCAGCATATTGTATAGGTCCTCATGAAAGAAAAAGATCCTACTCAGTAATATATTTTGAAAAAAAGTGAAATTTCAGTCATTTTGGCCCGAATTTAAAAAAGTTTATTTTAAACCATGGTCTAAACCTCCAATGTGGACTAAATTCAGCATAAATAAGCGTGTATAAGCGCATTACTGTCCGCCCATTGGACAAGAGGACATGCGCGTACTACGCTTACGGAGGTTTAAACCACGGTCTAAATTAAACCTATTTCGTGAATTTGGGCCTTTGTGTGTTGGAGCAAATTGGCAAGTTGTCTGCAACTACATCACAGTGATGTTATTCGGCCAATTTGTAATTCCCATATGTATACTGATTACAACTTTTTTATTGCTTGTCCGATTTCGTTCATTCACCAATCTGCTTCTCTGATATTTCCTCTGTCTTTCAGAGCAACTTGCTGTTAAGTTTGGATTTCCCTTTAACTTAATCAATAACTGCCAAAGAGTTTTATGACACAAGACAGGTGGTCAACCTCTTCAATCTTAATTAGTAAGAAAGAATTTAGTCGTTTAAACAGATTGTAGGGGTAGTCACTTGGCACTCCACAGATGAGTAAACTAACTTGTCTCTTTCTTTCGTTTCAAATCTGTATCCTTAAGCCTATCCACTTTAAAGGCATTCAGTAACTTTGTGGAGGCTTGATAAAATCTGAGCTGTCTGGCCTTACATGCTATCAGTGTATGTAATATGGTGTAAAAATGAAGCCCATGCGGAAAAAAGCACTTCAAAATCACCATGTGCTTCACAAAAGTAAACATATGCAAATGACCGGAAATGCCAGACTCATTTTCCCCATTGACTCAGTGTTAGACTAAAGCGTATGGCCATACGCTTTCGTAAATATGAGTATTCAGTCACAGATATCTTAATAATAGCATTATATATTTGAAAACCTTTCTATGCCTGGCTATTTATTTATCCTTCTGAACATCATTATACAAGACAGATATCAAAATTCAACAATTTGTTAAATCAAGCTTCCACAAAGTTACTGAATGCCTTTAAGAATACCAGCCCATGTTTCTAATTGAGGCATTTCTGAAATCCATAAATAAGACACTGAATTCCAAACTGTACTGTAATAAAACATGATTTTATTTCAAGCATGGAGCATCAAGGATACAGTGATTTAGTACATCTGAAATTAAGTAAGGTGTGAAAGGAGTGACATTACTTGGCTGAAAGATAGTGTACCTGGGTATGTACAGTATTCCGACATGCAAAAACGAGTAGACCAGTTTACCATTCCAATGAAAAAACTTTTCTTCTTTCAAATACCTCTGGTTACCACTATTTAAATTCGCCTATTCAGCAGAATTACATCATCTGCCTTGCATTCAAAAGTTGTTGCAATGTGTCAAAACCTCAAACAAACTTACCTTTTGACAAGAGCTGCAGTTTGAATGAAATTTGATGAGTAGACTGGTCTATTTTAAGGGAACCGGAAGCTTCCAGATAGCAATATATCCCACAAATAATTCACAATACATTTATATATGTACAGAGTATTCTGAATCAAAACTTATGAATTATCGTTCTTGTCATGATGTACAGTGCATTACAGTGAAATACTATAACAGAATAAGAAATGGATTAAAAAGATCACTTTTATAAAATGTAATGCACAATGTTTCTCTTTTTTCTTTTAAGGGATGAAAGTGAAAGGAATTTCAGTACATTTTATATTGAGAAAGTGGAAAACATACCATGAGCTTTCAATTTACAAGTGCAACTCATTGCATGAACAGTCATTTTCACTGACATAAAGTGATTTAAATATATGATGAAACAAGTAATTATCATTAATATAATATACCGGTACATCTTGGACCTTTAGCTGTCTTATTTGTGTAAATGCAACTGATTTTAGAACACTATACAGGGTGGTCGAAAAAGAATGCAAAACTTGAGACCCAACTCCAACGACATCACTGACACAATATCATTGGTTCTTCTTTTATTCGGTAGAAAACTCTTTCCCGAGTAAAATGACACCAAAATTATCAATTTTGGGTAAGGTGTTTTGATTCTCCGGCTATTTTTGTGAGGTAATGTCATTTTCAAAATTTGGTACTTTTCCAACTGTAGTCATGCTTGAACCAGCAAGAGATGTGCCAATGACGGCTTTTCATACAGTCAGCTTTGTTGACAAATGCGTGACTGCTTTCGCTTTGAAAACGAAGACAACATGAATGAAACAAAGATTGGATGAAAAGCCATCTGTGGCATATTTCTCGCTGCTTCAAGCATGACTACGGTTGCAAAGGATCAAATTTTGAAACTGACATTGCCCAACAAAAATAGCCATAGAATGAAAACGCTTACCCAAACTTGATGCTCTTGATGTCATTGTACTCGGAAAAGTGTTTTCTACCCAATACAACCAAAACTAATGATATTGTGTCACAATATATCGTTGAAATTACAGATCTCTGGTGTTGCATTCTTACTGGGCCACCCTGTATAGAGCTTCTACTACTGTATGTAAAATGTTTCTTTTAATAACTTTAAAAAAAGAAAAAAAATGTTGGTTCTCAAAAAGATAAGGGGAAAAAAAGGATATTCAGCTCAGAGGCAGTGACAAATGTGATACATGTATCTGTAAAGCCAATGAAAACTGATAAAATATGAATTGTACATATGCTCCCTATGACAAACATAGTTCCATGCTTTAATACATGAATGCAACATTTATAGTAAAAAAAGCTGTGTATCATATGTTTATCTTAGAAGTCAACATTTTGTACTTTATCCTGACACATCTGAGAAGACACAAAAAGAAAAATGGGAAGAAAGGATTGTTGACTACTGAGAATACAGAAGATAAATGTATGCATGTTATTTGCAAAGTATCCAAGCAAGAATTTCGCTCATAGCCATATTTCAGACATTTCACAAAAATCAAAAAGTACCAGTATCTAAAAACAAAAATAAAACTTTTGTACATGTATACAAATATTAGATGAATCAAACAATCGCCTAATTTCATACAGAGATCCAAACTTCAATAGATGATACATTACAATGGTGTATAAAAAATAACATCCAAAATACATTCGATCTGTGATTAATGCAGATATACGACATTCACTGTGACACACGTTTGGACAGACCATTATCACTAAGAGACTAAATTTACACAAGAACAGAAGATATGTAATGTATACTAACAGACACAGGTATCTGGTACAGTATATGAACAAAAATGGCATTCAATTTAAAAGTATGATTTGTATAGAAATTTAAATATTATTTTAATCATCGTGATGGTATGTGTATTACTTTTCCACTAAGCAGATAAACTGATACTTCTTGAAAATTACAAAAGATGTTTGAAGTCAAAGTGCTCCTTTTTAAGTATTTCCACCATTAGTTCACAATAGCTTCTCTTTCCATACAAACTCCATTTTTCTGAATATGATCTGCAACTGCATTTTTCTTCACCTCCACAGATTACTAAAGTAAAACTTCAAGCAAAATGTGTGATTCTAAACTGTCAATGAAAAAGGGCAATCAAGAACTCATTTTTTTTTATCTCAAAAAGTTTTTAGGCATATGGCTAAGGTATACTTAATGCTGCTGGAAGGGCAATTTGTGCTTTGAGAAAGGGGTTGTAATGTGTAGATTTTATTTGTCATACAAAACATACAATACATTAATAATCAATTAGTTTACCCTTATGCATCTACCTTTAATACTAACAATGATTTGAATCAATGATCCTTGCCAGCATTATTGCACTTCACTGAAAAGTGACACAGTTGTTGTTTTAAAACATTAAAGAACTAGCAAAGCAATCTTATTAACTACATAACCAGATATGGCAAGTTAAAAATTATTTGATGATTTGATTTAGGAATAATTTCCCAACAATCATTTCTCACATAGGAATAGACAAAGGAAAGAACTATAGGTAGTCTACATGATGTCACTAAAGATTCATTATCTAAAAATGTACAGACTATCATGCAAAACTCACATCAGGAAATTGACCGCTATCTGACTACATAAGCTGAACAAATCTCATATTATCTCATATTAATTAAACATACAAAGTCATGAGGTGTTTCATTTGATATACCAGTTATCGATGTACAAAGCCTTGCAGAACTTCAAAATATTCCAGTATAGTTATCAAACTATCCGTACCTTGTTACCAATAACTGCAAAATTCTGAAGTCAAATTAAAAACAAAATCCAGCACATTGGTTGTTAAAATTAATTCACTTTATCAAGGAAGGAATGAATACAACTGATACAAAGTCATCAAAGCTTTATTCAAGGAGATTTCTGTTTCAAACTTTCACTTACTGATATCTACTTGTAATACTGGTAATCGTGAGGTTTTTATTTATCCCAACATTCAACTTTAGCCCCTCCTTCCAATTCAATTTGGAATGTGAACAAAAGCTTTCATGTAATAGCTTGAATGATGTTTAATTACATCAAAATCAAATCAAATCCAGAATATAATGTGTCAAATAACAAGTTATTCAAACTGATTTCATGCAAGAAGACTAGTTTTTGTAGAATTACAATTATTAATTTCTATTTATAAATATAAAATAGCCAACAAGTCAAGTTCACATAAGAATTGCATTTCATTGTTATGTCTGTGGTGGCCATAGTCCTTGATACATAAGGCAACCTATGTCTTCTGCATCTTTTTGTTGCGCATGAACTCCTTCGCTTCTTTCTGAAGGTCTCTCACATTCTCACTGTCATCTGGACCCCAATCAGAATCATCGGACTGCTTTGTAGGAGCCGAGTCTGAAACATCGTCATTCAAGAAACTGTCATCGTAGTCGTATGTATTGGGTTCATCATCGTCATCGTCACTGAATCCTGTTGTCTTCAAGACTGGGGTTGGTAGAAGAAGAATGACAGAATGTTGGTACTAATATATTCATCTCTAAGATGCTCCTCTTTTCTCCTTTCAACCAACATGATTCATACAGTGAATATTAACTCTTTCAGAGTCCTATCTCTTTTAGTGCCCACTGATGGACTTACATAAGCTCATTTTCCCGCTTGAAAATTAAAATGGGCTAATGAAATATGAAACTTGGTATCATGGAACACTATTTCTATCTAAATTAACAATGAAAAATGAAACATGATTTAAAACTTGTCAAATGTTCCTCATGATACGCATTTGAAAACTTGGTGGCATGGAATAAATTAAAAATATGTATTCCTTTTATCCTCCTATTTGTGTTTCTCTCTATATCCATTTACTACTCTTATCATGTAGGAAGACATCATGTACATGTACTTGCTTCAGTCTCCATTAAATTTCTAAAAATACTTTGGAAACTACCTTCATTTTGAAAAAAAATCTACCTTTTTGGGCTGCCTCTCGCTTGGGCCTGGGTGGAGGCTGAGAGTGCTTGTACTGTGTCTTGTGTTCTGCATTTTTCCTGACAAGGAAATAAATGAACTATGTAAATTAAGGTGATTTCAGAAGTCAAATCATAAGAGTGTAGACCACATTCAAATTGGCCATAATAAATTAACATAATGTATAATGTATTGTTAATAATACCGGTAAATACATTGTTCCAAAAAATTAAAAACCTACCTAACCTATTCAAAACCTAAGAATAAAAAAATCAACCTAATTATAACTCCAATCTTTCCCTGAGGAATCATGAGTTCTAAAGCAGCATTCCAAAACCTTACAACCTCTATGACACGGAAACTTCACTGCCAATCTACAAATTCTGGATTGAATTGGACTGTAATAGACAGTTGTTGATTCGACTGTATCATCCTATTAGTTAGGCTGACATGATAACAATATCTGAACAGGTTACCTGTAGCAACCTGTTCCATAATCACAATCTGGCCTGTCGTCATCTTCCTCTTCCTCCTCTTCATCTGAAATGGAGCGGTAGTCAGGATCTCCAGGATGGCAATATTCTGCAAAGTGAGCTGGATTTTTTCTGAAAAGACAACAACAATCACAAATTAATTCAATCTGAAATTCGAAATAAAAAAAATCTTAACAGGTCAATCATTTCCTACAACATGTACAAGAGAAGGAAAGTGACACATGTCATTTCCTGTTGACTGATGTTACTACAGTATTAGAGAAATGTACCAGTATGTGTAAAAGCTTAAAGCAACTTTAATGAGGTTTATAGCTTTCTTTCCTGGTATTGTTATCTTCGTAAAATTATTCATTTTGCATGGAAATCATAGAATATTTAGCTACATACATTTTAATGCCAATAATTTTAGTCAACAAAATAAAAATACAGACCCCACACCCTATTCAAAGTCACATAGATAATTACCTGTAGCAGCGTTTTCCAAACTGGCAAGATTTGAGCTTCTTTGTTTTCTCAGCTTTCTTCTTCGGTGCTTCATCTTCTTCTTCTGCTTTCTCGTCTCCACTGACATCATGATCTTTTTTACTTGCACCAGAATCCTTCTTTGCTTTTACGGGAGTTCTTTTGGTTTGTTTTGGTACATACTCATCATCATCATCCTCACTAAAATCACTGTCCTGTTTAGCTTTTCTACTTGCTCGCTTCACGTGTCCTGTTGGTTGAGAGTTGGAGGATGATGATGCCCGACGTTTGGTTGGGCGGGGCACATAGAGTTCTTCCTCACTCCATTCCTCGTCTTCACTCGACTGTGCGTACTTCTTGCGTCTGCCTCGCTTTCTGGGGCTGACAAATTTACCCCTTGGAGATTTCCCCTTGCCCTGGATCAAATTTGAGAAATTAAGTATAATTTAGTATATAATTTGGTATATAATAAAATATATAAATATATTTTATATACACATACCTGAAGTAAACAAATCATGGGGAGGATACCTGTCACGCAAATCATGTCACATCCAACAAAGTACTTAAATCCGCATAGAGATGACTGAGGGAGGGAAAAGGTAAATTCAACTCCTTATACATCTTGACCCTACTATAAAGCTTGTAGGATAATCCTAATACATAGTTCTACATTCATATCGTCGCTGATTTTACGAAACGGCATACAAATTCTAGCAGGGATTAAACCAAAATACTGCGTTTCTATTTTTTGATATCCAATGCATATGAAAGAAAATATTCTACTCTCATCACCTGTATAGTTCTACGATGATTGAATGAAAGTACAGTATTCAAATTAGCATTTTAAACGGACAAAGTCTTGCGATATCTCAGAAACATGTTTTTGCGCTGTGAGGCTCCCTATGCCCATTCCTGAAATCAGTAACGATATATCAAAGTCTACAGAGTGAACTTTATTTACATTTAGCACATGCCGTCAATTATGCACTATCAAATTTTCACAGTCTCTCAACATTGAATTCTAACCTTGCCCTTTTTACTGGATTGTGACTGTGAGTCCATTTCCCAGTCGCTCCCATCGTCGTCCATATCAGATGCTACCCACTCCTCATCCAAATCATCGTAGTCATCCTCAGCATACGATGCCACCTTGGAAGATCCTCTCTGAGATCTTGATGTCTTGGTTTTCTTGGGAGCAGGCTCATCTTCTTCAGACATATAGTCATCATCATCGTCATCATCATATTTTCTGGCCCGTGCTTTGGCCTGGGATGGTGTTTTCTTGAGTTGAGGTGTAGCCTTTGTACCAGCTTTAGGCCTACCTCGACCTCTTTTCTGAGGTGTGGCAGTGTCTTCATTTTTGGATTCTTTTTGACAAAAAAAAAAGGAGAAACAGAAATTAACCTTCTTCGCACTTCAATAATTTTTTTTCTTTTACAATCTTCTTTCAGATAATTATACACATCATTCCATCAGAAATCAACATCACAACAGTAGATAAACATGATAAACTACACAAAATAGTTTGCAACATTATCTCCAGAAGGGCTCAATATTGCAGGAATATCAGCAAATACCAAAGGCAATCTTCATAGCGCAAACAAAACATATTCTTATTGGATAGACTTAAAATGAGCCTATAAATATACAATGTCACATGTTCTTCGGCACATACTTGATGCTGCTCCGTGCATTTATTCATGTTATATGTGCAAAGCATGTATACCAAAAGAAGCATCTAACAAAATGAATAATTCATGGAGTTTCAGGCACATTTTTAATGTCAAGATATAAATGGGAGATCTATAGGGGCTGATCAAAGCCTTATAATTTACCTTTACACAAAACCACTGAAAAATGATAGCGGTGATGCCCTCACCTTTCTTAGCTGGGGTTGCTGCCTTGGCACGTTTTGGTTCAGCTTTCAGTGGACTAGCCATCCAGGCTGGGAGTGTTCTCTCCTTCTGCACGGGAAGTGCCATCTCTTTATCACCATATATCACTGTCTCAGGTCCCTAAAAATCAGATCAAACAAGATGATGAATACAGATGAAAGCTCTGAGCAAGTTTCATTGGAACGGTAATTATATAAAGCAATAATACTTTTACTCCGAGTTGGTTAAATTCCAAGAATTATTCTACGCACATTTTGCATCATCTACAAAAGAATTAGAGAGGCTAAATCTAATAACACATTAATTTTTATTTATTAAACTGAACTGATTTGGCCCACACAATTACATAGCTATTCATATGAAACCCTGTCCATAAAAGAACAAAAATAACAGACAAACAAACAAATACACGCATAACAAATTCACAGATACATATATTATATCTTGCCACCAGAAAGGACACAGATAACTACCGTATTAATAACAAACATATACATCTATCTATGTCCCATAGCCTTGACGATGTAGAGGCGATAATATGATGGATCTTGAGACACATATTCTCCATAACTTTCTGTCTTCAGCTGTTCTAGTTAGCTGCCTAAAGTTATTAGTCAACTAGAGCACTCGGAGGGGGGACCAGTCCGAGTACATGTATCCCCCGAACCCGTCACCCATCCCCCATTTGAATCAATGTTGTGACTGAAATGGATAAAGTGGCAATTTGGGACCTCGGGTATCACTGCTGACAAATTTGACCTTTTTGTACTTTTGTCATTTTTTAGTTCTTTTGAAATTGAAGGTGATCCTACAAAAACTGCAGCTGGTAGAGCGCTCACAAGAAAGTCTTTACTATTTCTTTAAAAAATATGGTTACCATGGCAACGATGACTCCACCCACACCAAAAACAATAGGCGTCTTCATCTTACCATAATGCACCTCCATGCAAAATATGAAGATGATCCGACAAGAACTGCAGCTGGTAGAGCGCTCACAAGAAAGTCTTTACCATTTCTTTAAAAAATATGGTTACCATGGCAACGATGACTCCACCCACACCAAAAACAATAGGCGTCTTCATCTTACCATAATGCACCTCCATGCGAATTTTGCAGGTGATCCGACAAAAACTGCAGCCGGTAAAGGGCTCACAACAAAATCTTTACCATTTCTTTGAAATATATGGTTACCATGGCAACAATGTCGACTCCGCCCACACCAGACACAATAGGCGTCTTCATCTTACCATAATGCACCTCCATGCGAAATTTGAAGGTGATCCGACAAGAACTGCAGCCGGTAGAGTGCTCACAAGAAAATCTTTACCATTTCTTTTTAATATATGGTTACCATGGCAACAATGTCGACTCCGCCCACACCAAAAACAATAGGCATCTTCATCTTACCATAAGGCCAAAAAAAAAATTGTTGTATTGGCGTAACGGGTCACTGAAAAATAGGGTAGGTAGGTAGGGATTTCCCCCCCCCCCATCTGCATACATACCACTATTCATACAAGTGCCAATACACACACCCATACGTGTACACACATACAGTCAAATATAGAACCCTCTGAAGACGGTTCATTTTGCTATATTTAACAGGTTTTCTGTAGACCCCAGCCTGAGATATCTCAGGCAACATCTTCAGGAGAATACACAAGATGCCAGTTAAATATAGCTTTTAGGTGCTGTTCACAAATATACCAACACGTTTCTGGCCGCCTCAGACGTAGACGAAGAATCCCTGAAGTCCGCTATTTCTTGTATTATTTCTCCTAGGCTGGCATCTTTGTCACACTTCCTGAGCACGCTAAACAGTTTTTTTGCCCGAGCATGCCCGTGATCTTTATGGCGTACGACACCATGTTGGGGAACAGTACATACACATGTACAATATACGACAGTATAGTACATAATACACGCAGCTAGTTCTGTCCGCAACACTTCCGGGTTTTTCGATCGCGATCGCAAAGGCAGCATGATACGCGATATCGATATCGATAGCCAAAAAAAACCAAAAAAAACCTAGGGTCAGGGACATTTTTAGGGTCGGGCGGGTTACGCCAATACATTTTTTTTTTTTTGGCCTAATGCACCTCCATGCGAAATTTGAAGGTGATCCGACAAAAACTGCAGCCGGTAGAGCACTCACAAGAAAATCTTTACCATTTCTTTAAAAAATATGGTTACCATGGCAACAATGTCGACTCCGCCCACACCAAAAACAATAGGCGTCTTCATCTTACCATAATGCACCTCCATGCGAAATTTGAAGGTGATCCGACAAAAACTGCAGCCAGTAGAGCACTCACAAGAAAAGATGCGGCGCGACGATGCCAAATCCATAGTATCCCCGAACAGTAGTTCGGGGGATACAATTATCCAAATATAGTGGCTTAAGTCATTCTCAGAGTATATAAGGATACAAAAAGAGCTGGACTGCCATCCAGTCTACAAAACCAGTCAACAATTCACAGACATAAATACCTTTGATGAACTTCCAGCTTGCTTAGTTTCTCCTTCCACTTGTTCTTCTGCCTCCTCTGTTTCCTCCACCTTGGAGCTAGGTTTCTCTTCTTCTTCAGTTGTCTTTCTACTGTCTGTGGTAGATTCCTTGTCATCCTCTGCTTCAAGTGAAGTAGCAGGCGAAGTTTCCTCTCTTTCAGCTCTCTCTATGTTGCCACCATCATCCCCTTCTGATGCAATAAAGAATATAAGAAATACACTCGACTCTGCATAACTTCACATCACATATGTCAAACTTTCCCTAAGTCAAATAATTTTTGTTGACCAAACTATGCAAAACATGTGTTTCCTAAGTAGAATTTTGCATAAGTCAAACCATTTTTTGTGGTCCGAACAGAGTCAACTTATGCAAAGTAGACCGTATGGTGTTTTTTATTTTTAAATTTTTTTCTTGATTTGACCTGAAGTTGAATATAAGAATGATGATCTGGTAATGCAGTGCAGGGCATTGATCTAAACATAGAGAGTGGGTATAATTATGTAGATATGATTCATATACTCTATTGGTATATCTTGATTTACATGTATCACAGTGTGGAACTCTACGACTCCACTGGTGTATTGGATGATTCAGATATGAAATATATGTTCAAATGTATGACTTACCAAAATTTGATGTGATTATCATTTTAATAATTCTAAAGTGCTGAATACAATGAGTGTAATATAATCAAGGCATAACATGAGTTGAAACATGAAAACTTGGGGCAATAAATTAATTTGTTAGAAATAAACCAAATCTTAACAAACCTTTAGACTTCTCACTCTGACCATTTTCCTTCTTATCATCATGTACACCATTGTTCTGATGTGATGGAGTTCCAGAAGCCTGCTTTAATGGTGAGGTCTGCTTGATAGGGGAAACTCCTCCAACACAAAGTCTGAAAATAAGAAACGGTGAATTGAAAATAATGCTGGTTTGCAGTAGGACAACATATTAACAATTTCCAAGGAAAATAACATAAGGCGCTTCTCCAAGATCGATGGCCTCTGCAAGATTCCAGTGAAGACAGATTTTTAGTGATAGTCTTGATTTGATATCCCTTGAAATTCATCAGAAATCATGGATTGGAAAGAACATCAGAATATCTGGCACATTCATTTTTAGACAAGTGGAAGACACAAGACCATTTTCAACACATTTTATAAATATCTTTGTTTTTGTATACATGTAGTGTTATTGTGATTACATAATAAAGCAATATAATCACCAACAGAAACGTTATTCTGCTATCTATTCTCTTCATACCGAGGACTCAAGGTCTCTTGTACTATAGGTCTGTCATCAATAACCACTTCAAAGATGTGTTCATCGGGTGTCAGAGCAATGCGATCTCCATTCTGGAGGTCTTTCCATACATCCTTAGTCAGGGGTGCTAACTTGGCGCCTCCTGTACCACGGAAGAAGGTAGGGTTGGTGTGAATCTACAGAGAATAAATCAAAGAGGTAGCAAAAATGGATTTTTGTTCATTCACACAGCACCATCACAGTCATTGTAAATTGGACAAAATGTTTAAGTTACTCTTCAACACATTGGGACTATGATGAAAAATGCATCGAAAGTGTTTTAAACAACAAGAGAAGGATTTGAAAACATACATCAATTGAAATAATCCTCAATAATGGAATTTTACTTGGGGCATTTGATGTCACTATGAACATGACCAACAAAGAGAGTGGACAAAATAAACAACCCCTCATTCTACCCTTCACTGCTAATATGTAAAATTAAGTAGAACAGGTGTCACATGTACATGTATATTCACATGTTCTACTTATTTTTACAGAATAGCAGTGAAGGGATGTTCCTTTGACTACCAGAACCACTGTGAAGGGTAGAATGGGGGGTTGTTTATTTTGTCCGCTCTCTTTGTCTGCTTTTCCTCATGTGTTTATGAAACAAACCCAGGAAACAAAGAAATAAGAAAAAGGCAGACTTCATTCACAGTTCCATTTTGGCTGAAACTTGTCAATATGAACAATTAAAAATTACCTGTAAACAAAATTTCGTCTTCCTTTAGTCCAATAGTACCCTTAAAAGTATTCATGTACACTTATTCAATGGGCAATTCCAAGTTATGTCCAATACAGTATATCCCTATAATAAACTCAGTAACTTATGGGACAAAGTAGCTTGGACTTGCCCTATATACAGTGTGAGTCAATAAAAACAAAACCAGGATTCAACCCTAAATATCGTTGCAATCAGTACATATGAATTTAATCAGAGATATTTACATTGTAGTCTAACATGGTTTCTCACTTTGTTTAATTTGACATCTTGGTCAATCAAATCTGATGGAGATCTGGGGTGGTATTCTCAGATTCATTTATCTCAGATAAAATCTGGGATTTTGAATCAGCAAAATAAAATACCCTTAAAATTTTAAATCGGTATTCTGAGAACCATTTTAGTGAGATTTATATCTCATCTAAGACACGCCCATTTATGATGCCTTAACCAATATGAAATGTCGTTAGATTTCACTGTCATCATGCTCAGCCAATAGAATTGCTCTCTGTCAGTCTCTGGGGCAAGAGAGCGTGAATGCGCTATTTTTACAATTTTCAATATGCATGCACCAAAGCGCAAACACGTTTTTTGCTATGATTTCATGAAAATGACTAAGGTACTTTCCGAGGTTTTAGAAGACCATCACAAGCATTATTGCAAGTGTGATATTGGTTAGCAAAAATGTTGTAATAGAATTTGATAATCATATGAGAATGTTGCTTGAGAAATATAGTCAGTACTCAGTATCTTTTTTTAATTTTGATCGCACGACTAGCACCATACAAAAATATTGCACTCACCGTGCATCCTAGAGATAAAATAACCCCTACTCTATTTTATGTTTTATTTTATCTTTCCCACAAATATGATGGGCCTAAGCATTGAAAGCTATGCGTATCATGTGTACAACATGAATAGGCACGCAAGAGGTAGGAGAATGAGATAAGATATGAGATAAAATTCAAGATAACCTGTGGTCTCAGAATACAAAGAGATAAAATAAACAATTTTAGAGATAAAATGATGCTCAGAATACCACCCCTGAACTATAACATTTTTCCTAATTCACGTCAAATTTGCGTCTGCCAAAGTTTTGAATGAAATGGATGGTCAACGCAAGGTTTGATTCAATGGTCTCTATTCCAGTTGAATGCACTCACAAATAAATAAAGACAATCTCCTGAACACCATTCAGACCAAAATTGGGCAAATATGATTTTGAAGTGCTTTTTCAAAATGGCAAGTGGTCAGTCATCCATGATCGCATTTTTGGTGAACAGCCTATCAAATTAAAGAAGACATTATCAAATAATATCATACAATTTTATAAAACGGGTTCAAGAATGTAGCCATCCTGATTGGTCAAATAACACCACGTGACCGTGCAAAAAAAAAGTGATAACACACGGCAAAAAGGCCCTAAAGCACGGCTGAGCTGCGCGTACGTCTGGTGCGTGCAAACTTAAAACGCAATGAAATCGCGTAGTTTGATTGTCATTTTAGCGCAGGGATTACATGCGCGCACTGAAACGCGCATGACTTTTGTTGGCTGCGCTTCTGTGATGTCATCCAGGAAAGCAAATGGCAGCCTCCATGACTGTGCAACTCTTGACGTTTCTATGGGGCTCGTAACCATTTTTATAGACTTCATAATCATATTGCCGACCGTTTTATAAAACTATTAATACATTTCAGTGATTTCACTTGGTTTTAAGATAATGGGGCTTGAATAAGGGTTTCCTTTTTATTGACTCACACTGTATATTTTTATTTTATCGTATCGTTTATTTTATCTCCTCAGTCCTCCCCATTTCTTCTTGTGTTTTACCCTCCCCCCCCCCCCCCCCAAAAAAAAACCCAACAACTACAACAACAAAAAAATCGAAACAAAACAAAACAAGAGTGTATTTCTCTTACCCACTCTCTTTCTTAATAATTAGAACACACTTTAATAGCATAGAAGAGAGAATTGATTAGTTCAAATATTAATTACAAGTATCTACATGTAGTCCTACTTACTGGCATAACTCTGATTTTCCCATCTTCCACTTCAAGTACAGCATGATTTCTGGAAACACGTTTATCTGCAATCTATCAATGAATAATAAAAAAACATATGTTACATGAGGGACCAATATGCTGTAAGAGACATAAATCTTCCAATTTTTAAACTAAGCAATACACAGTGCTGCTGTATTTGAAATTCTTTGGGGCAAAGTGTAATATTAAAGCCATTTATTCTGTTGAATTGCCCATATACAACGTACCTTAAAGAGAAAGTTGAATTCTGGGAAAGGTGAAGAATTAACAAGTTTGTGAGCTTTCTCATTCCTTTTATGTCAGTTTGGAAGAACATCATAGTAGAAATGTCCCCTGAAACAAATTGCTCTTCAAATGCCCTCACATTTGAAATACTAGTATGACAAGAAATAGCTGAAATATCCGGTCTGAACATTCATACCATATGTGTGTGCAGTCCCATTTACCCATTTCTGTGTACAGTGCATGTGCTTTTCAGTGAGACTTTGATAATTCAAAAACCTCAAAGTATACACAAATTCTCATGTAGACATGATCAAACTTTCCCAATTGCTTTGAGACAGTTTCTTTTACAATGTAATTGCATGACAGAACTCAACTTCATCTTTAAAGGGGCACTGAACCAGAATAACTGTAAAAATTTTGGGCAAGAATAGAGCAAAGCAAACTCCCATTTCAATATTTATTAAAAAAACATTTGAGCGGATTGTTTGGAGAAAATGTTCTAGACAGCCCCTCTCCTGTAAATTTAATTTTGTGATACATAATATTAGTCTTGACAAGAAGTTTATGGTCAAAATGGTATGAATATTTTCCATTTGTGTACATGTACAGCCCTCCATCCTTAACTACCTGTACTTAACTTAACTACACTGCATATACACATGTGCAGTGGCGTATGGGGGGGGGGGGGGGGGGGGGGGGGGGGGGGGGGGCACGTGCCCCAGGCGGCACTTGGAGGGGGCGCAAAAATGCTAAGGAGAGAAAGAAAACAGGGGGAAATGACAAATAATCATAATCCTTACGGATTTTGCGCTTCCAAATTGACTAGATATTGACTAGACATTGACTAGATATCTAGTTTTGGGGGGTTTGAAAAGCGAAAACTTTCCAAAGCTCGGTTGCTTTGCTCCCTCGCATAATTATTTTCTTTTAGGATCTTGTAATTTTGCGCCCCCAGTATATAGTTCTTAAATAGCTTTAATAAATGTTCAAAATTTGAAAGGTAAAGATGAAATTGTCGTTGCTTTACTCGCTATCATGTAAGTTTCATCTGACTCCTGCTAAATATATTGCGCCCAAAATATATAAAATGTATAAAACAACATTTACAAAGGTTCAACATTTGAAAGAAATGTCAACTTCAGGTCGCCTTGCTGAATTTCTCGACTATTTCTCAAGGCTTTTCCTTAGTTTTGCTCCCAATTATAGAACTGAGTGAATAGAAAACCGTTTATCAATGTATTCATTTCAAGCTTCTCTACTTGCAAAATTTCCTGGGTAAAATGCACAAGAAATTGCTTTTTTAGGGTTAAAAATGGAAAAATTCGTGTGGGCACGAAAAAAAAGTGTGGGCACTCAAGGGGTGGGGGGGGGGGGGGGGCGTAACTTCATTGTTTGCCCCAGGCTCCATAATCCCTAGATACGCCACTGCACATGTGCATTTCAACACACTCACAGCAAAATAATAAGAGGCTCAAAAAGTTATTCGGCCAAAGTCGTTATTATGCCCAGCCGCCATTAAATCCGCCTGATCAAGTGAATAATTAGTCAAGTTTCTTGGTTTTCATTGTTGAATTTCAGTTATTTATAACGGAATAAACGCTATCGTTATCGATTCATAACTGAAAAAATTATCAGCAAGAAAGAGCGGGATTCGAACCCGGGACCTTAAACGTGAGTGCAGTGTAGAAAGAGAATACTCTGACAGTCTGACCAGACGCCTTTACCACTAGACCACGAGCAATTGACAGCGAATCTAATCTTGCTGCACTATATACCTCCGCTCCATACAAATCCTATCTATACCTCCGTTCTGCTGTTTTTTTTATATCCTAGTTAGGATTCTTGCCAATTTGAGGATTGCTGGGCATATTAGCTATAATAGCCAGTTATACTAGTATTGCATTATTACTAGATTACAAACTTACCAATCAAAAAAAGAACAACTGAAAATAAATTGATCTTGTTTATATGAAAAACTAAAAGTAAAACATAAAGAAATAAAAAATAAACATTTAACACAAACAAGCTGTCAATACATTTCAATTTAAGAAAAAAAAAAGGGGGGAGGGAGAACTTAAATATATTGATTATCATTTAATACCAAGTTCCATCATATATAATTCTATGGTAATAATGGGAAGACAAAAATATGACATTTGTCTTTTTTTAATTGACCTAAATGGTAAAAATGTGAAAAATGTGATAAATGTCACTGTTCAGTAACAAAATTTAGATACTAAAACTTAAGGCAAAAAAAAATGTTTTAAAATCATCTATTGGCTATTACAGTCTATCTCATCTTGCCCTCAAAGACAAAGTATGATCAAGCTTATGAAAAATTTTAATATTACAATCAATGTATATTGTACAAAATTTACTTGAAAGATCAAAACATATACTGGACAATGTAGATCTACATTTAATCTATTCTAAGCCTCTATCTAGTTATGTTACATGTCTAAAAAACAAAAAAACAGACATGACAAAACATTGATTAACATGCATGCCAAGATTCTGTCCAAGTCCAGGACTAAAAAGTAAGACAAGCAAAATGCAGACCTATGGATATCTCTTTGGCCATAGGCATAGCAAGCTCACTGCTTTAATCAGAATGAGGATTAAACTAAGTTATGTCAACGTTTGTCCAATGCTAAAGTTTAGAAAGAAAGAAAAAAACCAAAAAAAAAACCAACCATTTCCCACACCGGGAATTGAACCCGGGCCACGGCGGTGAGAGCGCCGGATCCTAACCACTAGACCATATGGGATTTAGCTGACAGAGAGGGAACTACATATATCTTATATTCACCTTTCAGTTTCATGCCTATTTATTCCAACTCACCTCAAAGAAAGAACCCCTTCCCAAGTTAGTTTTCCCCAAGGGAAGCAGTATATTTGTTCCTCCTCCTTCATTAATAGGTTTAAGTTCCACGCCTGACATTTTCCAAACTGACAAAATTGATTTTAGCAAGGAAAATGGCCACGATAAGCTCCACAATCTTTGTCGGTTTCGTGCGCACACGTACGGTACACATGCACGAGAGCCCGTGCTGTGTGTGTTTGCTCTCGCTCGATGCTGGATACCCAGTCAGATCAGCCGGCTACACACGGCCGGCGTCGCGTCCCTGATCTGAACGCTGGAGCTGGTTGTTGATCAACGCTCAAGCCTCAAGACCGAAGAGTCAATCCGTCACGTCCTGCAAGCAAAAGGGATAAATATAGGTATGAAAACGGTACTTAAGACACATTTTATGTTTCCTCGCCGAGAAATTCCGTAGAAAAAATATTAATAGTGATATTGGGGTTCCACTATTAAATACACACAATTTCAAGAACTCTTCACTACTTACGGAAGTTTCAGTTACAGAGCCATTGTTTATGAAGCATTTGGGGACAGAATATCAAGATGTCTCAACTTACGCTGATGTCATGTGTAGGTGCGAATACTGACGGAAAATGAATGTTGTTGGGTGGCAGCGAAAATTAAAAGGGCATTTTACAGTTAACATGACATCGATGATTTACAACATCAGTAATAGCTTTCAAGAGCATTTTCACTGGGAATCTCTGGGGAATGCGTGCGCGATCATCTTACCATCATCTCTATCGATGAAGACGGGGCCACCGTACCGGGGTAGGGCCGGGGGGGGGGGGGGGGGGGCGGGGGCTACTTCCATAATACGCTATACGGGGATAGGCAGCCCTAATGGGTCGCTTTTTGACAAGAAAAAAAATCGTACCCCCTCCTCCTCTGAAAGTCTGAAGAAGTTTCTAATATTCGCGGACAATCATGTTTATTCGAGGCGGTCCCATATCCCGGATATGGAAATACGGTAAATTTTTTTTGTTATGTTTACAAATTGAATGTATAGTAGCACCAGTACAATAATCAAATAAGTCTCCATTATCCCTTGCTCCCGCCCCTCAGAAACTGGAAAGAGACAACATCCCTGGAAAAATATGATCTCCAACTCAATCGGATCAAACAATCCCTCCCCCCCCCCCCATTTTTTTAAAATGAATTATATGTTTTATTGATGGAGGGTGATGTGATGAATCATATTTTCTTATAAGTTCATTTTTTTTTCATATATGGGAGCGAGAACTAAATGATCCGTCTCCGTCAAGACATAGAGATCCTGTAATAGATATAGGATCTCTCGGGGCTCAGTTCAAAATGCCCTCTGCGTTGCAGATCATTATTGTTGTTGTTTGTTTTTCTGTTTGTTTGTTGTTGTTGTTTTTTTTTTGCTTTTTGTCTTTAAAACAATCGATGGAAATGATGCCACAACTGGAGCCTGTCGATGATGCGCTCATAACCATTTTTTCCCCTTCTAATTCTTGAATGAAAAACAGATTGGGTAACATGTAGATCTAGAAATATCCAGGGGCGTCGCTAGAACATTATGAATGGGGGCGGGAGGGGGTGTGATACCCAAATCTGCGGACAAATGATTAGGGTGTGACACCGAAATTTGCCGACAAAAATGCTGCACCATAATCCCCCCGCAAATAATAATATAAAGAAATCACAGATGTAGAGATCTTGATCATACAGGCCCATTTTCGCAAGGAGGGGGCTGACGCCTTTTGCCCGAAAATCAACTTTTCTATTTCTAATTTTTTTAACTTTTCGTAGTGAAAATGTACAGAAGTTACTCAATTTTCTCGGAACCTCGCTGCCCAAATATGTGGATATTCTTTGCCTCGCGAGTATCGGAAACTTTGAAAATCCTCGGTGGGGGGGGGGGGGGGGGGCTGAAGCCCATTGCCGAAGGAGGACTCCTTTTGCCCAAATATCAACTTTTCAATTTCTAATTTATTTGTTTAACTTTTCGTACTGAAAATATATAGAGGTCACATACAGAAAGAAACCTCGCTGCCCAAATAATTATGTGGATATTATGGCACCTCACTTTGCTGCCCGAATATGAAGTGGTGGTTGCCCGAATATCGGAGCTTTGGAAATCCTGGAGGTGGGGGAGGGCTGCAGCCTATTACCGAAGGGGGACGCCTTAATTCAGTGCCCGAATATTAACCCATATACCACGGGAACCGGGTGGATCCTGTATTAAACCTATATGAGAGTTAAAGAATTCATTAGTCAACGGGTTGCCAGTTTTTTCCTTCTTTTCCTTTCCTTCTTTTCTATCTGTTTTTGTTTTCCTTTTCTTTTTTCTTTTTTTCTCCTTTCACTTTTCTCCTGTTCCCTTTTCTCTTCCCTCTCCCTTTTGTGTGTGTGGTATGTGTGTGTGTGTGTACCAACAAAGGTATACTTGTGTGACTAATTGGACAGTCAAACACAATAGATGCCTTTATTCCGTCAGGCTTGTGTGGTTAT
Source organism: Heliocidaris erythrogramma (assembly GCA_025617745.1). Classification (NCBI taxonomy): domain Eukaryota; kingdom Metazoa; phylum Echinodermata; class Echinoidea; order Camarodonta; family Echinometridae; genus Heliocidaris; species Heliocidaris erythrogramma. Next base: position 10,382,541 of record CM046855.1, on the reverse strand, counting down.
TTGAACAATAGAGAGAACAAAGGGAAAGACACAGAAGTATACCTGCGTGAGTATTTGTGTGTGTGTGTGTGTGTGTGCAACGCCCCTGCTTCAGAGGAGTCGTCGAAATGTAGCAATACGGCACACATTGCTTTGTTGGGCAAGCACACAAAAACCGAGTTGACTAATCTATGTGTATAATTGGCTCTGTTCATGCTTATAGAAAATTGAAAATTGAAAATTTTTTGTATTTTCCAACACTTCCCACAACTCGGAATTCTGAGAACTTTTTACATGTTGTAAAGTGCGTAATTATGATACTAGTTGAAATATTTTCTGTTGCAATTAGTGGGATGTCATTTCCGTAAAAAAGTACGGTCTGTGTATAAAGACTAGGCCAGTTTCGTCTGCTACGCAGTGAACAAGATGAGCGAATTTCTACAGATATCAACATTTAAAGGGTCAACAATTTTGAAATATAACCTAACTTGGTTGCCTTGCTAAATATATATGTATATATATATATATATTCTAGAGTTTTCAATAATTTCGCTTCCAGTTTGAGGTAAAATAGAAAATAGTAATTTAATCAATATTATTGAAATTACCGCTCAATCGCAGTGCACCCCCCTACGATTTTTTCCTTAAGGTAAATGCATATGAAACTGTGTTTTTTAAAGTCGCTTTTAAAGCATAATCACTGTATAAACACAGGGGCGATATATAGGCCCACGTAATAAATGTTTCAACATCACTGGTCTTTCTAATACCCATTCCCGGCCAAATTGCAAAGTTTTAATGTTTTAAAATGGAATCACTTCTTAGGTATACCCTAACTTAAAGATAAATTCATTACTGGTCATAAATAAAACTGTCTGGAAATTATCAGAAGTTAATATACATTTTAGTAGGCCTAAATATTTCAGGGGCGTCGCTAGAACATTTTGAATGGGGGGGGGGGGGGTGACACCAAAATTTGCCGACAAATATTCTGCACCCTAATCTCCCCCCCCCCCCCCCCCCGCACAAATAATGATAAAAGAAACTCGCAGATGTAGAAATCTTAATCATACGTTCCAAATATCAACTTTTCAATTTCTATTCAATTTCTGCATACTGAAGTTACATAAATATCCGGGAACCTCGCTTCCCGAATACGAAGTGGTGGTTACCTTTAATATTGGAACTTTGAAAATCTTCGGGGGGGGGGAGGGGGCTGCAGGTCATGGCCCCCGCCTCATGCAATTATATCCGAATAGCCCATCTAAGGAGATTCAGATACCTACTCAGTTTCATATCATAAATATTTCTTATCTTTATTTTTCATTGTTTTTTATATACGTGGTAGGATGCAGGGTAAAAGATTATATTATGCGAGCGAGCAAGCGAAGCGACAGTTAAAATTTGTGATACCTTTATTCTCTCTTTTTTTTTTTTCCTCACCATCACTTATTTTTATCATTCTCTTATTCTTCTTCCGCATGACTGTATTCCCTATGCATTATAGGCGTACGGGCACATTTTCGCGAAGGTGGCTGACGCCTTTTCCCCGAATAATTTAACTTTCCAGCGAGCGAAGCAAGCGAGCAAGTTTTTTTTTCTACAAGTTTTCCTTCTTTTTCTTTCCTTCCCTTTATCTTTCGTTTTTTCTTTGATTTTGTTTACCTTGTTTCCCTTCTTTTTCTTCTCTCCTTTCCCATTTCTCTTTCCTCTTCCTTTTCCCTTTCCCCTCCTTTTTGGTCGACAGAGGTGGCGCATTTGCAGACAGCAATTTTCCGGGGGGGGGGGCGGCTCACACCCCGGTAGCGACGTCGATTATAGGTTCTGGAATCATCAAGGTGCCTAATAATCGACTAAATCTTGCTGAAATAGGTCACATACACATACTGCACATAGATGTGGGACAACACGGCTTATAAACCCCTCAAATAAGATTGATCAAGGAGGTACTATAGTACCTCCTCGGTTTGATAGATCATAATTTTTAATTTTTATCTTTCTTTTCATGGCATAATCATCGCTCTGTTTAGTATCATTAAAACAGTGTGTTTATTTATTCCTCTCTAAAATGATACTACTGTATATCTGTTATGATTGTGCAGTCATGGCATGAGCGGCAGTCCATCAGAATAAGGGACAATATGCTCTCGTATTATGCAGCTTGAGTAGGAAAATCTACCCCTCAATTACAGTGATCAACTGCAAATTTTCCATAAATTGTGTGGGGGGGGGGGTTGAAAATGGGGGTCTGCTCGCTAGTCATAAGGACCGCTATTCATAAAAAAAATTATTCATAAGGACCGCTATTCATAATAAGACATAAGGGTTGCTATTCATAAGGGTAATTATTCATAAGGACCGCCATTCATAATAAGACATAAGGATCGCTATTCATAATATGGAAAGAGGGTCGCTATTCATAATACCAAATCAGGGTCGTTAATCATAAGGGTCCCTATTCATAATACGAAAATAGGGTCGCTATTCATAAAGGTCGCTATTCATAAAGGTCAATATTCATAAGGGTCGCTATTCATAATCGAAGAAGAGGGTCGCTATTCATAATCACAAAAGAGGGTCGCTATTCATAATCACAGAAGAGGGTCGCTATTCATAATCGGAGAAGAGGGTCGCTATTCATAATCACAAAAGAGGGTCGCTGTTCATAATCACAGAAGAGGGTCGCTATTCATAATCAAAGAAGAGGGTTGTCATTTAAATCAAATAAGAAAGGGATATGGAGGAAGGACAACCCAAGGCCCAACGGTATTGTATTTAAGAAAGCTCTATATCTGGTTTTTGTCAAATATATCCCTATTTTCTAAAAAAGTGAACTTTATTTATCAATACTCCCCACACTTTGAAAGGCGCTTTGCCAGTGCCTTAATAATTAAAAAAAACGATGTCTAATCCATACATCTACGTGGGAGGAGAGGACCCCCCCATCCACACACCCACATACACGCAGACATGTGCTTTGTTTTGAATATTGGAGTGTCATTGCCACACCTATTTTAGAGTTAGGGGAAGTACTGGTTGTCTATTTATGTACCCTTTTCGTTCTTTCCTAGGTAAGTGTTCAAGAACTAGAAAGACTGTTCGCATACAAGTTGTTTGTTTCAACAATTTATCTGACGTTCAGGTACATGTATATGAATCTTCTGGGGAGCGTTTCATCAAGCGATTTGTCAGTGATTTTCACTGACAAATTTGCTCTCAGCCAATCAGATGCAAGGATTTCAGTAGCTTATAACAGTTGTCGGTAAAAAAATCACTGACAAAAACGCTTGATGAAACGCTCCCCTGAGCAAGAAGTAACATGAGGTTCTTATGGGTTGGACATATTTTGTACTGAGATTTCTGCATCATAACTGGGGGTGTTTAAAGGGGGTCTGCTCGCTAGTCATAAGGACCGCTATTCATAAAAAAATTATTCATAAGGACCGCTATTCATAATAAGACATAAGGGTTGCTATTCTGATAGCAGAAAGTGGTAAAAATTACGTGATATTTACGTCGTGGTTTTCGTCTTTTTTACGTCCTGTAATTACGTCAATAAGACGACAACTTGCACCAACGCAAGACGTCAAGAGGACGTCTTATTTTGACGTCATTTCTACGTCTTGTACACTGTAAAAACTAAAGTGCTACTTTTAGGGGCATGTATAGTGACTGCACCTGAAATGCTGTTTATAGCACTTGTAGTGTGCTAATTTACCAGCAAAAAAAAATGTGACCGTGGCGAGCCTCGAACCAGGTTCCGCTGATTGAGAGGCGCTGACGTTACCGATGGACTAACGAATGTTTCTTGCAATCCAGTTTAGTCATGGGATTCAAGTAGATAACATGAACTATGTGGTGTCGTAAATTCACCATGTAACAATATGATCTGCTCTAAATCGTACAATGTGAGTTAGTCTAGCGGTAATGCCAGCAATTCTCGATCAGCGGACCCTGGTTCGAAGCTCGCCCAAATCATTTTTTTAATGAATGTTTAGCAGTTTAAGGAGCCGGTCCAGCTCCCGTGAAAGTGCTGAAATAGCACGCTGTGTGCATTCAATAGCACTCTGAGTGCAGTCCCTATGCATGCCCTCAAAAAGTGCTATATACAGCACTTCAGTTTTTACAGTGTACAGATGACGTCAAAATAAGACGTCCTCTTGACGTCTTGCGTTGGTGCAAGTTGTCGTCTTATTGACGTAATTACAGGACGTAAAAAATACGAAAACCACGACGTAAATATCACGTCATTTTTTTAACACTTTCTGCTATCAGGGTTCCTCCGCTTCCTCACGCTTTTTCGCTCTCGCCTGTTTTTAAGGGGTGTATTTGTCTCATCGCCCGTCCCCATATTGGCTCGACACAGCCGTGGGGTGTCTAGATCCCATCCAATATTATTGTATCCCCCGGCAGTATGCCGGAGGATACTTTGGATTCAGCAGCGTTTCGCCGCCGCCGCGTCACATTCTTGTGTGCGCTCTAGCGGTCACATTTCTCGACGAATTTCTTTCAGACTTCCTGTGGACGTGTATCTTGGTAAAATCTGGACACCTATAGTTTCTGGTGATGCTGCCCCCAGTGTTCCGTCTTTTATAGGGTCAAATGTCATATTTTGATAGATGTCTTGTGTGTACTCTTGTGTGCGCTCTGGCGGTCACATTTCTCAACGGATTTCGTTCAAATTTTGCATGAAGGTGTATCTTGGTGTAATTTAAAAACCTATAGTGTTTGGTGATGCTGCCACCAGTGTTTCGTCTTTTATAGGGTCAAAGGTCATACTTCAGGGCATGGCGTGAGTGCACTCTGCAGGCCACATTTCTCAACGGATTTTGTTCAAATTTTGTATGGAGATGTATCTTAGTATAATCTACACATGTTTAATTTTTGGTGATGCTGCCTTCATTGTTCCGTCCTTTATAGGGTCAAAGGTCATTTTTCCATTTCTTGCACTCTTACTTCTGCATTTCTCGACGGATTTCGTTCAAATTTTGCATGAAGGTGTCCCTTGGTGTAATCTAAAAATCTGTACTTTTTGGTGATGCTGCCACCAGTGTCCCGTCTTTTATAGGGTCAAAGGTCATACTTCAGGGCATGGCGTGAGTGCACTCTGCAGGCCACATTTCTTGATGGATTTCTTTCAAATTTTGTATGGAGATGTATCTTGGTATAATCTACACATCTTTACTGTTTGGTGATGCTGCCCTCATTGTTCCGTCCTTTATAGGGTCAAAGCTCATTTGTCCCTTTTGTGCACTCTTACTTCTGCATTTCTTGACGGATTTCATTCAAATTTTGTATGGAGATGTATCTTGGTATAATCTACACATATTTAATTTTTGGTGATGCTGCCCTCATTGTTCCGTCCTTTATATAGGGTCAAAGGTCATTTTTCCATTTCTTGCACTCTTACTTCTGCATTTCTTGACGGATTTCGTTTAAATATTAACCTATAGTTTTTGGTGATGCTGCCACCAGTGTTCCGTCTTTTATAGGGTCAAAGGTCATACTTCAGGGCATGGCGTGAGTGCACTCTGCAGGCCACATTTCTTGATGGATTTCTTTCAAATTTTGTATGGAGATGTATCTTGATATATCTCTCAACACATTTCTTTCAAATTTTATATGAAGATGTGTCTTAGTGAAACCTACACATCTAATTTCTACACCATCCTTTTGTTTGAGGGAGGGGATGGGGGAGGGTCTTTGTCCCTCCTTCAAATTGCTGCCAGTGCCGGGGGATACATTTAGCATTGCGCGGCCCCAGCAATGCACATTTCTAGTTATTTTTGTTCTTTCATATTTGAGTGTTCATTGAACAATGAAAATCATATTACAATACATGTATTTGACAAATAATCCTAACCTTAACCTATTCTTCGATTATGAATAGCGCCCCTCTTTCGTGATTATGAATAGCGACCCTCTTCTTTGATTATGATTAACGACCCTCATCTTCGATTATGAATAGCGACCCTCTTCTGTGATTATGAATAGCGACCCTCTACTTCGATTATGAATAGCGACCCTCTTCTCTGATTATGAATAGCGACCCTCTTCTTTGATTATGAATAGCGACCCTCTTCTGTGATTATGAATAGCGACCCTCTTCTTCGATTATGAATAGCGACCCTCTTCTGTGATTATGAATAGCGACCCTCTTCTTCGATTATGAATAGCGACCCTTATGAATATTGACCTTTATGAATAGCGACCCTTATGATTAACGACCCCGATTTGGTATTATGAATAGCGACCCTGTATCTGTATTATGTATAGCGACCCTTATGACTTATTATGAATAGCGGCCCTTATGAGTAATGACCCTTTTCTTTGATTATGAATAGCGACCCTCTTCTCATATTATGAATAGCAATCCTTATGAATAATGCTCCTTATGAGTTTATGAATAGTGACCCCCTTTTCGCTTTATGAATAGCGACCCTACAGGTATAGGAAATTACACGTTATGACTAGCGGTCCTTATGAGCCACTGATCCTTATGACTAGCGGTCCTTATGACTAGCGAGGTTACCCCGAAAAATGAGGGGAAAAATGACCGCTCGATCGTTTTGCTCCCTCGCTTCTACAATAACATCGATAAGATTGTGCCGGGGGGGGGGGGGAGGGCGCAACTTCATTGTTTGCCCCAGGCGCCATAATCCCTATAGATATGCCACTGGCTGCCACCACCAATGAACTGAAAGGATATCAGGTGAGTAACTTTTTGTCGTCTCGCCCTTTTAGGTAAATCCTAGGTTCGCATATGAATCTTACACATGTATCTGTAGGCCTATATACTTCTCCCATCATGAAATTTTCATTGAGCTGTCAAAATTCAGGCTATTATGCTGAAAAGTTGAAACCAATAAGTTATGATAGATAATATACATTTTAAGTAAATTTAACTGTTCTGTTTTGTTTTGTTTCTTTTTCAATTTTAAATCCAATGTACAATTCAGAGATTATCGAGTACAGAAACATTCCCAGGGCTATACATCAACAGCATGCACTATTCCATATACAAAATGACAACTGTGAGCTTTCACCTCCCACCCCGTAATCTCTTTCTCTCTCTCTCTCTCTAATGCCCCCCCCCCCCTCTTCCTGCTCTTTCTCTACTCTCCAAACTAGTCTTGTTATGCATTCTACAGTAGAAACTCAGTATAAAGAGGTATGATATAACAATATATCATACCTCTCAATATATGTAATAATGTTCCTGGTCCCAGCTCTGTTATTTGTTTAAACCTGATATAACAAGATTCCTGCTATAACAAGGTCATTTCGATGGCCCCATCCCAAGGACCTTGTTATACTGCGTTTCCACTGTATGTGTAATAATTTTGTCTAGATCATTTTGCCCCTCCGTTTTTATAAATATTTAGTGTAAAGTTATACATGTACTGAATTCTTCCACATTTATTTGCATACAAACAGTCCACGAGTTTATGAACAAAACTGAAAATCAATCAACATATATCTTGAACATCAATCTTCTTTCATAAGGGAAACCCCAGTATATTTAATCATTATGCAAATTAAGCATAATATCAATTAAATAATTTATATTTACATCATGATTAATTGTTGCACATAAAGGCCTACAAATGCATTCACACAAAGATATTTTGAAGTACATGTAGTGTTGAAAATAAAAGGAACTCAGGATATCAACATATATGTATTTCAGTACAATGAGAGATTATACTGTGATCTTATGTAAAGTTTTCAATGGGTCAGTAATATAGCATAAAAATAAGATGTACATGTACAAATAAAAAAAATATGAAAGACAGAATAAGGATGTAACTTGGGGAGGGGGACACTGTATTAATGCAGAATTATTAACATATATAGATATCTTCCTAAGTTTAATCCTATAAAATCTTGAACATACATGTAGATTGGTCTAAAGCACTTCACATGATCAAATAATTTTTACTATTTTTCCATATCTGTGACATGAGAATGAGATAATTTGTAATCTTTTTCCCCCTTGCTACACTCCGCCTCTATTCGAAACAACAGGTAATGCTATGGAATCTCGGCCACAATTCTGCAAGTACCATTACTATTGCCTTGAACCATAAATGTAACTAGAGTCTTTCAAGACAATCCATTTGTATGTTATCCAGACAATTCCATAAGGTTGTGGCACAGATTTGGGTTTTTACAGACGTGTATCAATCAGGTATGACTAGGAACTTTTAGAAGCAGTGGACTAGTACTTCGTCCCAGTCGACTAATTCGCGCATGTCAACGTCGTCGACTGCCCATGTTGACTACAGTTCTGATCATTTTAGATTTCACTCGACGTGTACGTACCGTCGACGTCAACCGGAAGTACACACTCAACGGATGAGCATAATATAGTTGAGCTGTTCTGATGACGTCATATACGTGAACCTCGTCGAAGATTTCGGAGCACCGCAAAAACGAAGTGAACATGTTCTCGATTTTGCAAGTCAGGGAGGAGGACAGGGAGAGGGACAGGGAGAAGGCGAGTGGCGCATGCGCAGTGGCGTAGAATGATGTCCTTGCGTACCAGTGGACTAAGTGGACGTGCAATTCTAAAATTCCCTATTATTTACGTCTGGGACCGACCTTTAACGTCACCATCCGAAAGACGCGACTCAGTCTCGAACCTGGGTCCGCTGAATAAGTTTATAACTTCCATTGGTAGCTGGATTACAGGCGCACGCCACAACGCCCAGTTATGGGATCACGCTGTGCGAGTCTTAAATAGCGGCGGGAGCCGCCCGGATGTACGCTAGGACCACTCGCGCTGTGATTGGTCGCTGCCGTTGACCAATCACAGCGCGAGTGGTCCGAGCGTACATCCGGGCGGCTCCCGCCGCTATTTAAGGTCGCTGCCGTTGACCAATCACCGGGCGCGGCGTTGTTCCCTGCCGGACGTATGCCACAGAACGGGCGCGGCGTTGTTCCCGGCCGCGTGTTATTTTTTGGTAACCAAGCCTAGGCAGGTTTCGCATTTTTTCATACTAATACGGTTTATTCCGTCAAGACTAATCGGCATGAATATTCATGAAAACGAATTTTAGCTATATAATAAAACGAGCAAGGGCATCAAGCAGCTGTTCTGTGTGGCGCAATCGGATAATTCAGTCCTCTCTTGGTGAAGGAACCACGAGTTCGAACCTCGGCAGAAGATTATATTACGAAATTTTCTTTTGCTTATTAGGGTTAGGTTAGGGTTAGGGTTAGGGTTTAGAAAATACAAGTCCGATACTTGTAGTCTGTTTCAAAGTCTTCAAAAAGGGGTTTCTGCCTAGGCTTGGTTACAAAAAAAAAAGACGCTTCCCGGCCGTGTCGGCGGGGGGCGCGCTATCCTTGGCCGGTTCTAACCGGTTAGCTGCGTGGCGCTGAATAGCAGATAACCATTCGTTAGGGGTGTCAATGCCGTTGTGCAATTGGATCTGAATAGCTTCTTTCACCCGGCGCGTGTACCAGTGCAACTGATATTATCCCAGCCGGGATAGTGCTCGGCAGTCCAAGCATGCTCAGCAACAGCCGAGCTATCAGTGCGTCCGAGGCGAACATCCCGGCGATGTTCATGCATGCGCTCCCCGACGGGTCTACCAGTCTCGCCAATATAAACCTTGTCACAGGTCGAACATGGGATCTTGTAGACCACTCCACCGCGCCTATCAGGGAGGACAGGGACCAGCTGGCTGCGAATAGTTGTGTCGGACTTAAACACAACGCGAATATCATGCTTTTCCAAGCGCCGGCGGAGTAAGTGCGCAATGTTATCATACGGGAGAACAATGGTGGACTTGAAACGGCTTGGTTCCTCGGGAGTTGTGTGCTTCTTCCGGGAGGCGCGATTCACAAATGACTCGGGATAGCCATTGGCAATGAGCGCTGAGGAGACGTGTTGCTTCTCTATCGCTGTGCATTGGGGTTTGGACACGATTCGTGAGGCTCTTTCGTAGAGACACTTCACTACCCCGCGCTTGACGGACTTCGGATGTTCATCACCACGATGAACCTCTTCCAATCTAATTCCATAAGGTTGTGGCACAGATTTGAGCAGGTATTTTGATCACCCAAGTCTGTATGTATTACACACACTATCCGAGTACAGTGGAAACTCAATATAACAAGGTTCTTGGGGCCATCAAAATTACCTTGTTATAGCAGGAATCTCGTAATATCAGGGTAAAAAAAACCCAAAAGAATATAAAGAGCTGGGAACAGGAATAATACCTTGTTATATCACAAATATTGTTATATCAGGCCTCTTTATACTGAGTTTCCACTGTAATCTGATATTTTAGCTCCTGAACTCCTGAAGTCAACAGTTTTCAGAAATAATCGTGAAAATAAATATACTGTAACAGATTCCCAACCAACTTTCATTGAAGTAATCTAAAGCAGGAATTATCGAAATTCAGGCACAAATTAAATTAATTAATGAAGCTATTTGGTTACGGTTATTTAGTTAAATTGTGGGAAATACTCTGCTCCTCTGATTCTAGCTATATAAAACACACATTGTACATTTATGTGCATAATTCCATTTTCATTTGCATGCCTGGTAAAAGGCACTTAAGTATACATCTCCATAAGACTCTTATTGCCTTGAAATAAATCTTGCCATAAATTAATACAAAGGCAATCGTCATGAATCATGCCACAGACATAGACTCATTCCTATCATTTCCTTATATCAATTTCCGTTGTATTCACATATGTAAGTTCTCTGTAATTATAAGTACAGATAGATGTACATAAAAAAATGTCCATTCTACATCCCAAGTGCAATTTGTTATATGATTTGACACTGTGGATCCTCACGAGTCTTCATTTTCAGTTGGAATAAACCCTCCTGTTGCTAATTCATCTTTGTACTTCAGAAAATGCCTCCTCCTTAGAAAATATTTAGCCTGCATATTAGAAGAGAGAGAGAGAGAGAGAGAGAGAGAGACAGAGAGATGTACACAGACATACAATGATGAAGAAAAAAAATGGGGGGACATAAGACATAACAGCCTTTTTTTATTACATTGTTATTTATATTATCTGTCACAGGTGAAATAATCATAGTACAATATCCATCAAAATATTTAGTGAAAGTGAAAATATCCCCCCCCCCCCAAAAAAAAAATCTAATCTAACAAATGCATCAAAGTAGATAATTTTTTGGTGTGAAAAAACGATGACTTCTAGGTCTCTCTGGACAAGGGTTGGAATTTTCAGTGCATGTTCACAGCAATTTAATGAAATTGTATTTAGATTCAGTATTTATACTACAGTGAAACCTGTCTATAAAGACCACTCAAGGGAGACAAGAAAAGTGGTCTTTATGAGCAGGTGGTCTTTATGTACAGGTTACTTTAGCACATGTTTCAATGAGAAACACTTTTCAAAGGAAACAGAAATTGTGGTCTTTATAGACAGGTGGTCTTTCTATACAGGTGGTCACTAAAGCAGGTTTGACTGTATTTACAAAAAAATCTATTCAAAAATAGATCCAAGATGATTATTTTCCCCTCTCAAAATGCTGCAAGAGTTCTAGATTACATTTAATAGCCATACTTACCCAGGATTTGGAGCAGTTTGCTTCGAATGCTTGTTTGAACTCTTTACACTTGGATTCCTCATCATTGTTTGCAGTAAGGCAATTAAAATATGCATCTCTTGCTCCCCAGCAAACTTTTCTGGCATTAGCATCAGGAAATGACTGCTTCGACATGTTGTTTTATCTTCTTTAATATCAACTGGAATAATAAAGAGAATTTGTATAGGTAGAAACAAGATTATAGCTACGTTCATACAGGACTTGTAGTTTCGAAACTTAAAGTTAACGAAATTACGGCTCACTAACAACAAAGGTTCACACGGCCCAAAACTTTATTTTGTCCACACAGTCCGTAACTACGAGGACCCCCCCCCCCCCCCCCCCCCCCCCGCTGCTTGTGGTTTCAGGCGTTTACCTTATGATGTAAAAGTGGAAATTTTCACGTGATTAATTTTTCGCGCTCAGCTGAGTAAAGTAAATTTCACGTTTTTAATTTCGCCGACACGCGAGGCTCGATGGGCAAAAGAATACATAAACAAAAATATTTCTGTGTTTTTATTTTCGCGCACATTTCATGCTGCGCGAAATGCGTGAAATATTCCACGTTTACACTTTACAGTAATACACGTTTTTGTTTTTGTTTCATTTTTTTTTTGGGGGGGGTTGCCTTTGTTTTAATAGTAAAACATATACACTACACATCAGATAACCTCTAATTTGTTTTTTTCACTAGTCGGAGTAAGTCAGAGTCAGAGAATTGGACTTGTGTATCATGAAAATGAAGAAACAAACCACTCATTCAACCCACACAAAAATGTTTACTTTGTATTGTTACACTCACGGAACCATCACTATGTGGGGCTGTGTCAATTTTGGCAGTGGTCACAACCTCTAAGTTGAAGCGGTAAAAACACCAATATAATCAGCATAATTTTTAGAAATACTTCCTTCTACATTTTAGGATGATAGAATATCTAATTTCATGCCAGATTCTTCTTCTTGCTTTGGGCCGGCGATCTTGTTCCTCTCCAGTACACACATGTAACATATCACACACTTGCTATAAGTTGTACGATATAAATGGAAAAGTTTTGAGAAAATACTTTCTTCTACATTTTAGGATGATAGAATATCTGATTTCATGCCAGATTCTTCAATTGGATCTTTATCTTGATCAAGTGAAATTTTCAGGCTGTTTTTGGCCAGCAATCTTGCTACTTTCCAGCACACAATATGTGCTAGAGATCACACACTTGCTAATAATACATGTACAAGCTTATCTGAAGATAAGCTTGTACTCCATAATAGTTTTCACGGGTGAATAGGCTTCAATAGCTTTTGTATGTATCAGCGGGCCTTTTTCCAGTCTAGATCATTCCTACATGAGAGGAAAATAATTATTCAAAATTTCACTTTCAACTCTGAAACCCTGATTTTGCGGCATAGTAAGAGATGAAGAGTCCCTAGCAAATTTAAGAAAATTAAATCTTTTTGAAGTTTGATTCATTAGCCAGTCATTTAACCAGTTGAGTGTTTTCCCTCCTCATTCCCCGTCCATAGACTCTGCACTTTATTTTTGCATGCTAACGAACGAGTGGTATCAACATTACCAATAATCTAACATGGAAAAGTCATATAGATAAAATTTCAAATGATGCCAACCGGATACTCGGCGTTGTCAAACGCAAACTCGCTAGATGTAACCGGTCTGTGAAGAGAATAGCTTATCTTGCCCTCGTCAGACCAAAGCTAGAATATGCATCTACTGTATGGGACCCCCATCAGTCAACCTCCATTCACAAATTGGAAATGGTCCAGCGCAGAGCTGCCAGATTTATCAAGAGAGACTACCATCGCACTTCCAGTGTCACAGCCATGCTTGAAGAATTGCAACTGACCCCACTTGAGTTGAGAAGACGTCACTGCCGACTAACCACACTCTATAAACATGATAAAACGCTACATAATGAAAGTGCAGTAGACATCCCTCCCTACGTCAAAAAAGCCACCCGTCCAAGAGGAGATGATGACAACAGATTCACGCCCTTGCAGTGTAGAACCCAAGCATATTTGCATAGTTTCTGGCCACAAACCATTAAAAATTGGAATGCCCTGCCAATACAATTACAAGAAATTCCAGTCTTCCATTGAAATGAAGCTATTTCAAGTCCACAACACACTTGACACTGACATGACTGACACTCAGTCATATCTGGACGTGATGCTGATGACAGCGATGTCCGGTCAACATTCTGAAGAATCTGGAGGAAACCAATGCGTGTAACGCAATCCCAATGAACTGATGAAGGGCTTCTGAAGTTCTGTCATGTCTGTCATTGTCTGTGCGGAGTGAATGGTGGTTTCCTCAGCCACGATAATGCCCATTTTAATTTGTACATTATTTTTAGCAACATTGAGCGAGGGGTGTCGCAATTAATGAATGTTTCCTTGTCAGACGCCGTGCAAAAAGTCCCTTAGTACAACTGTCATTGCGTTGACCATTGTACGATGGGGAGTTGCATTTCCGGACACTTAACAGTTTTAAGAATAAGAGTTAAGTCTTAATAAGACTTAACTTAAGTTAACAAAAATTAGCCTGTCAATTTTGCGTCAGATTTTTACGAAAAACATGCATCATGCCATGCATCAGATCAAGTAACAAAAACCAGTGAATATTTGCAATTCACACGGTTTTCAACCTATCCTGTGAAAGATTTGTGACAATTTGCATGAAAAGTCGTTCGATTTACTGTTTAAAAATGACCTGTCCGGAATCACAACGTCTGACGAATGTCATTCTTCCACTCCAGCATACTTTCACTTTCAGCATGTGGGACTAGGCCCTACCATGCCTACGTAAAATTACGGCTGTATCTGTGGTTAAAACACATATCATTAAACATAATAGGCCTACAATACATCCATTATTATCCTATCTTCATTTTAAACCAAATTTGCCTCACCTGCAAAGATTACAAAGACGAGCTTAGCCAAAGAGTCAGTTTGAAAATGAAATGTCGCGGGGGACCAATGTCGTGCGATTGCATAACGACCGTACCGCTTATGAATCTCCGTCGACAAGTTCATCTTCTTCTTCTTCTTTCGTACCGTTGAATGGTATCGGCAATCAGTCAAATTTGACTATTGTTGCCAATGACATTATACATGTAATTCAAATTCAGTATTTCTGACTCCTTCTCTCTTTTAATCCGGGCTTTTAATTTACATTGTTGTTGTTGTTGTTGTATTATGGCACCTTTGACACAAAAAGGTCCTGTGTGCCAGTCACTGTAAAAACAGACGTCACATTGGTCGTAAGGTGTGGTCAAAAGATGAACCTATGTATATTTAAAGTAAGTCTTCAAAACCACAAAAAGAGATTGAAGTTACAAAAGACTTTCTGATACAATAACAATATTTACAAATTCTGGTAATTATTTACTAGTATTTCCTACTGATTAATGCCACTATCTTTAATAAATGATATTATGTGTGAAAGATTGTGTTTATCTCTAAATATGTTTGTAAGTGTCATCTGTTCTGCTGTAAATTTTAATCTATTCAGAAAAGTACTCCTACTGTACTTATATTTACACTCGAAGGGGTTCCCCGAAGATCAATGACAAAGTTGTTGTTGTCGAAGGAAAAGGCACTTAATTATGACCTAATAAAAATACATGTTTAATATAAATGTATTTTCCATAGGCTTGTCTCGAATGGGTGGGTTGCAGGAGCGGGATGGGAGCGGGAACGGGCACACCCTTTCGAGACAAGCTGGGTTTTTGTTTTGTTTTTTCTTCTCTTTTTCCATTAACTGAATCAGGGTTATTATATTTTTTCGGTTGTGTATACGATATTGAATTTGTAGGTACTTCACAATTTGTATTAAGTGATGTAATATAATTTATATGTTTATATTGCGAAATGTTCGTAATTGTAATATGCATATTATTTACATGTAAATAAGAATGTTAATTAAGGATGCATATTATATACGTTATGTTATGTTATTTTGTTTGTTCATTGAATGGAAAATTAAAAAAAAATCTTTAAAAACAAACAAAAAAAGCTCTAATAGCGTTTGATTGAAGGAGGGCCTGGGGCTTTGTGTTACGGATTTTAGCGATTGATTGCCATTAGCGCTTGATCGGAGTTTTATGTTACGGGGCCCAGGTCACGCCAAACAAAAATAATAATAAATAAATAAATACAAAAATCCTAGCTACGCCACTTGCCCTTTCGTCCCCGTGTGTTTTAATGCATAATTATTCAATTCTCTTATTTATTTTGCACAAATAATGATTTCCTTGTCAAAAGCTTTTTTTAGATACTGTTTTATTATATTTTCTACATCTTAGACAAAAGAAAACCGAAAAAAACAGCAAGAGTACATTTTTCAAAAATTTCTAAAACGTCTGTTACAAAAGTCTACTCAACACACCCATTCGAGGAAAGCCCCCCCCCCCCCCCCCATCCAAGTTTAAGGCTCTCCTAAAGCCAAGGGCACTGGCGTAGCCAGGATTTTTCAATAAGGGGGCCAAACGTGAAGGATCCCAAGATTTTTCAATAAGGAGGCCAGACGTGAAGGATATAACCGCGTATAGCCAGTAGCCAGGATTTCATTTTAAGGGGGGTGGGGGTTGAGCGCACGCAAAGTGTGCACAATAATTGGTGATGAGCGTGCGAAACAGGGGGTGTGTGCAGGGAGGGGGAGATTCCCCCCTCCCGCGCGGAGCGCGAAAGCTCTGACGTTTTTAAAGAAAATTTGAGAGAAAAATAACGGCTCGGAAAGTTAGTTCTTTTAAATTATTTGAATGCAATATTGCACTGGCGTAGACAAGGGGAACCGGGGAGCCATGCCCCCCCCTATTCAGCCCCCAACAAAAAAAAAGAAAAGGCGAGAGCGAAAAAACGGGGGAAGTGAGAGAAAAAAAGGCGCTACGAGCCGCTATCTTTCTCTCAAAGTTTGATAAGACGTCAAAATTTTCGCGCGGGAAGTGGGAAATAACTCTCCTCCCTGCACCCATGCACCCTTGTTACATACAGTGTAATATCGCGTCCAAATAATTGAAAAGTGGTCAGGGTGTCGAACTATAACTTTGCGCCTAAAAAAATTGTTTGCTACGAGCACGGTTATATCTTTCTCTCAAATTTGCTAAAACATCAAAGTTTTCGCGCTTTGCGTGGGAAGGGGGTAATAACTCCCCCTCCCTACATCCATCTGTTACATACAGTGCAATATTGCGTCCAAATAATTGAAAAGCAGTCCGGGCGTCGAACTAACTGTCCGCCTAAAAAAAGGTGCTACGAGCCGTTATTTTTCTCTCAAATTTGCTATAAAACGTCAGAGCCCCTCCCTGCACCCACCCCCTGGGGAGCACGCTTCGCGTGCTCATCACCAATTATTGTGCACGCTTTGCGTGCTCACAATCCCCCACCCCTTAAAATGAAATCCTGGCTAGGCCTACTGGCTACGCAGTTGGATCCTTCACGTCTGCCCCCGGCCCCCCTTACTAAGTTTTCATTTATTAACTCGGCGGAACAAAGCGAATATGATTTACAAAAGAATTAGACTATAGGGCACACAATCATAAGTCATTCATCTGCTCGTTTTTAATTTAGAATTGATGGTGCAAATAGGTTTTTTGATGCACATCACCCGGGGTTGTTAGCCCAAATTTGATGAGTTATTGTATAAGCGAGGGAGCAACGCGATTTTTCCGCCTTTTCACCCCTCAAATTGAAATTTCTTATGTATTTCACCTTTACCCCAAAAAAATCCAAGGGAATACAGTGACCTAGCAATAGATTTTTTAAAATTTTGAACATTCCTATTTTGGGGGCGCAAAATAAATGAAAACTCTAAAGAAATATATTTGAGAAAATTACTAAGGCACTTTCAAGGCAAATTTACGATGTCTATCGAATGTTCTATACTTTGAAACTGCTTTCTATGCACTTATATCCCATCTGGGGGCGCAAAATTTAACAAGCTCCTGCCCTGTGCGAGGGGGAGGGGAGCAAATAGGGTCAATGAATAGTTATCAATTTTAAGAACGCCATTTGGGGCGCGAAATAGCTAGATCTTGAACATAATTATGCGAGGGGAGTAAAGCGACCGAGCTTTAGAAAATTTTCGCATTTCAAACCTTGTAACACACCATGTCTTAAGCATTTTGTCCTTGACTGAGGCGCAAATAACCCTCAAAGACCATAAAATGTCTTGTTTTTCTCCCCCTTTTCTTTCTCTCTTTTGCGTTTTTTGCGGCCCCCTTCAAGTGCCGCCTCTGCCTCCCCCCCCCCCCCGTAGATACGCCACTGCTCGCAATGCATTCTTGTGAAGCGGAGCAAAGTTAATATAGGATAAAAAATTGATTAGAGAAATTCATATAAAATCGAGTATCTGTCCTCTGTAAATTTTAAGAAGGCAAATGATGTTTAATAGTTAATGTTTTCGATTGTGCTGATTTCGGCTGAGCATTAATATAAAGCCTGCGATTCAGCCTTCATAACTTTTGTTATTGCCTGGAGAATGCCCAAATAATGCACCTCATTCAGGAGATTTTTATATTTTGTCTCTTTTCCAAACATTATAACGCATTCCACTGCAACGTTTCCAAAATATGATTTTTTTAAATTACTGTCGGGTGTCGATTTAACACGTGAGCGAATGGGGACGAGAATTACTTATGTGAATCCTATATATTGGTCGCGGACCGGAATTTTTATAATGGGCGCTATAAAAGTAGCCAAATTGTACATATCAGGACAGTGAATGCGGGAATGTTAAGTTATGCGCCTAGCACTCAACAGAGTGGAATTGGCGCTATATAAGTTACATTTATTATTATTATTAATTTATTATGTAGGCCTATATTTTTCGGGAGGGCGGGGGGGGGGGGGGTCGATTTCTGACATTGCCTCTGGCTTGCGGGAAGCACCTGACCACAATTACGTGTTTTTTTTTGTATAAGAGTATCAGACACAACCACAGATGGTTTAGGCGCAAATATTCACAGTGAATGAGAAGCGCCTTTAACAAAACCAAACCAAACCAAACAGATGAACGTGGGAGCTGGGGGTCAGCGCACTCCTTAGAGTTATTTCAATAAGGGGCACTGTGGAAAATCACCAGGACACCTTGTCTCGTGACTATATAATATAACAGCAAATAAAATCAACAACAGCAACAAAAAGGAGGTTCTCAAATTTGGCAGAGGTATGTTTTGGTAGGGAAGTGCCCCTTGACCCTGACCCTTGTTACTCCCACCCCCTGGCCCTCCATCTACTATGCATAATATGCTAATGCTTGCTTCGTTTTGATTTAGATAATGATGGCGAAATAGACAAGACGAAAATGCATCAGGGTGAGTTGTCAAAGGAGTATACATATACAGTAACTTCAGTGCCATAGAGCTTATTGTTCCAAAGAAATATCACTGTATGGTATTTCCGTAGTACGTCGGCATATGTGGATTTGATGAATGAATGAATGAATGAGTTTATTACCAAATCACAATGATACATACATCTTGGTAAAAATCACAATAACGTCTTGGTAAAGGGAGCTAACAAATAGCATATGCTAATCGAGGTTAGCCCCGTAAAATTGATTACATAAATCAATAGTTCTTTTTTTAAATAACACATATTATACATTATTTGCAATCAATAAAAGTAGTAATAACAGTACAGCAACAACAATAATAACGACAATAATAACGAATATCAAGTGAGCTTAAAATAAATAAAATGAATGATAATGATCTTCATGAACATTGTAAAATTGATTTTCAAGTTGGTATTCTCCAATTAAGTACTCTTGTAATGCCCGTCCAAAACTTCTGCGACCGGTTATATTCCTTAATTCTTTTGGCAAATGATTCCATATAACAGGTCCTGAATAATTATGAAATCGATTGTTTACCCAGATTCGTATTACTGATTGAAAAATTCAAATTAGATTTCTCTATGTTTCTTGTATGATAAGGGTGATCTAGTACTGAAAAATAATCAGATAAAGTATGAGGCAGACGGTTATACATTATATCATGCATAAAAATGCCAATCACATAGCGATATTCTTTGAAAATATCTAGCACTTTAAGATCATAAAATAAAGGAGCAGAGTGATATCTCGAACCTTTGAAAGCAATTACTCTGGCCATTCGTTTCTGAAGCATCAGGACAGGATTCAGAGTTGTCTTACATGTAGCACCCCAAACTTCTAATCCATACGCTATATGGGGTAAAATAAAAGAATTATATAACATGAGCATTATTTTTCTTGACACGAAGTGTCTTAATCTATACAATATTCCAATCTTTTTACTTAGTACATTGCATACATTATCAATGTGTTCTTCCAGGTCAAATTTTTGTCTATACGAATTCCAAGGAACGATGTTGACTCAACTGACTCTAAAATGGTTTCATTAATGAGCAATTGACCTGAAATTGAGAAATGTCTTCGTCGATTTTTAAATAACATGTAATTAGTTTTTTTCGTATTTATTGTAAGTTTGTTTGAGTTGCACCAATCTGTAACAGCTTTCAGGTTACGGTTCACTTCTGATAAATCAATATTACGTTCATCATGCTTAAATGTATGAAATAGATTAGAATCATCGGCAAATAATCGAAAATTGAAATAATTTGATGAATTTGGTAGGTCATTAATATAGACAAGAAATAATGTCGGGCCTAACACCGAGCCCTGGGGGAAGCCGCATGAAATAGATTTATAATCAGATTTTACACAGTCGTAAGTTACAAATTGTTGTCTGTTTGTAATTCTTAAACCAGTCCACTCTAACACTATTCCCCAAATTCGGTATTGCTCCAGTTTTTTGAAAAGAATAGAGTGATTAATTGTATCGAAGGCATTATAGCAAAATCGATAAATACTCCTATACTGTCAAGCTCCCTTCATCAGTAGATTGAGTAATTTGATTGATCAAGTTTATAAGCGACAGTTTTGTACTATATCCATGTCTAAATCCATACTGAATACTGATGATTATAATATTTCTTTTTTCTCTAAGAATTTCACCACTCGAATATAGTTTTTCAAACAATTTATCCACAACTGGTAAAATTGATATGCATGGGCCTATAGTTACCCGGCAAACTTTTGTCTCCTTTTTTAAATACAGGCACAACTCTCGCTATTTTTAATTTATCCGGGAAGATGCCCGTTGTGAATAAGGTTTAATATATGCGCGAGTGGTTGGCAAACATAGTTCTGTGCATATACTAATAGCCGAACTGATAAATCATCATATCCACTGGCCTTAGACTGATCAAGGTTACTTATCACTTCTTTTACTTCATAACTTGTTACCGGAAGAAAAAAGAATGATTCGTTATGGTAGGAACCTAAATACCTACATTATAATCAATGTCTGTATATCCTATTTTACTTGCCAGATTTCCCCCAATATTTGCGAAAAAATCGTTGAAAACATTTGCAATATCTTCTGATGAAGAAACCTCAACAGTTGATCCATCAGATTAGTTTTTAACGAGTTTGTGAATTTTGACATCAGTTTTTGCTGAACTTTTTTTATTCAGGAGTTCATTAATGTGCTCCCATGTTTTTTCGAATCATCTCTTTATGTCGTTCAAATTGTTGATTATAATATGTTTGCTTTGCCGTTCTGAGAACTGCGAAGGTTCATAGATTACTGCCCCATAATCCATAAATAGCCCAGTGGAGGGTCCAGGAATTTGGGGGGGGGGGGCGGGGCGCTGAGCGGCTAGAAAGCGGAACGGTGAAACGGTAAAAATGACAAAACAGAAAAATTAAAGCGGGGCCCTTGGCGCCCCTGCCTAGATCCGCCTCTGACATAGCCTACATGAAACATATTTTTAAAATCTGTTTATATCACGTTCAGGGAGCAAGCCTTCAGACAACCAACGTAGTATTTTGTATATATTTTTATGACAAATTGACAAAATTACATTTTCAGCATAATTAATTACTTACATGTTCAAAGTAAAATTATAAGAAATATTGTGCAAATTGTAACTTCAGAAAAGAAAAACTTAATGGAGGCTCAAATAGGTCCTGGAGACCCCCATATATATGCATAGACCATATAGATCCCAGGATTGTTCTTGATCTTGAAAAAAAAGCTCCCTAGGGCTAACCACTGCCGTAGCTGATTTCAATGTAACAGCGTGCGCTGGACATCGCGAGCTTCTGGTCGGGCTAATTTCAATGTTGTGTTATTTCTGAGCCCCCTCTCGTCGTCTCTGTAACATACGATCTTTATGGAGGAGCACAACTCGGGCTAGTGTAGTGTATGCAGTTTCGCAAGAGCCGTTTGATATCAGTCCGAGGTCCTCTTAATCCTCAAATTAATGATTTTCGAAGGAAAGTTTTGTATGGTATGTAAAACAATATATTTTCCGAACCTCAAATATTTTGCAACTAAATAAGTCGCTATTTCGTGAAATAAGCCACGACTTACTCAGACGTATTACGGTTACGTGCAAAAAATATTTTGGCATTGGCAATGCCATTGCCACTGCACTCAACGAAGTTTCGCGGACGAGCTCCCTATTGCCATCGCATGTTAGGCATTGCATTGGGATTGCATTGGGATTGCATTGGATTGGCATAATTGGTGTTACACGTCTTTTTGCCGAGTGAATGACATTGAATGAGTGATGATAGGGGCCAAAGTCGTTATTATGCCCAGCCGCCATTAAATCCGCCTGAACAAGTGAATAATTAGTCAAGTTTCTTGGTTTTCATTGTTGAAATTCAGTTATTTATAACGGAATAAACGCTATCGTTATCGATTCATAACTGAAAAAAATAGCAGCAAGAAAGAGCGGGATTCGAACCCGGGACCTTAAACGCGAGTGCAGTGCAGAAAGAGAATACTGTCAGTCTGACCAGACGCCTTAACCACTAGACCACGAGCAATTGACAGCGAATCTGATCTTGCTGCACTATAATCTATATACTCTCCGTTCTGCTGTTTTTTTGATATCCTAGACCTAGGTAGGATTCTTGCCAATTTGAGGATTACTAGGCATATTAGCTATAATAGCCATGGGCAAACCCGGAGAATAGGGGCCGGTCTGCGTGCGCGTGCCATGTTTTACAGTGCGGATCGGCAGAGACAGCCAAAAATGAACACATGTAACAAGTTCATATAAATCATAATCAAGTTCAAAACAACTTCCAAATATATTTAAATCAAGTAATTAATGCTGTATCATATTGTCCTCTTGGCTTTCAGATTTGTAGTTGTTTGATGAAAATCATAACGATTTTGGCCAGAAATGGAGTCAAACTCGCAAATGTTTCATCGCTGAATCTGGTGCAAGATCGTCGCCGCCGCCGCCGCCGCTGGGCTACATTTGCTTGCACACAAATGAATACAGCACGCGCAGACCGGCCCCTATTCTCCGGGTTTGCCTAGCCATGATAGGCTTATTTCACAAATAACCTTTTCACATGAGGGGAATAGGTTTTGTAATAAAACGTCAGCATTTTGAGGAAACCACCACCATTCACTCCACAATTTCAAAGAGAACAGAATGGGCTGCTAATTTACTTTCGCGCCAGGTAGGCCTACCCAAAATTTGATATATATACTAATATAGGTTAGAATACTCAAACTATGTCATCTGATTAAATCAAATTTTGGCAAGAATTCCTTATGTCCCAGCCACCTTATTTTTTCCTTTTTTATTTTTTTATTTTTTGATACCGCATATGGGTGGTTTCCTCAACCACAAAGGCACAATATATACAGAAATAGCCGAAACGTCCTATAAATAAACTAATTCGCTAATTGCTTAATTAACAAAGGGTAGGCTACATAAAATTGAAATTGGTGTAACATTAATCATGTTAATAATAGATAAGTCGAATAGACTAGCTATGGTAGATCTACATGTACTACATGTGTATCGGTTTATAACTATAAGCCAGTTTGTAAGGCCAAGTAAATACATGTTTTAGCGTCCCTGCCCGCTTCCTTTTTGGAGGCCGCCTGTTTTTTTTTTTTTTTTTTTTTTGAAAACCCCCAAAAAGTGTAAATTTCATGATTTTTTTCCTGGAAAATGATTTTTTAAAAGTCGTCACTGTATTTATAAGGCTGTGGAATTGTCTATTTGTACGTGTCTTCGAGCGCGATGTAATTCGGCAAGCCGTGCATGCTGTAGATCAGTGTCTGCTGCGCCGATGCTCCTGCACTGGCTAGTGGATATTGCGTAGCATGAAAATCGAAGAAGCGCGCCAGTTTTGGTCTCTATCCATTGCATCTAGCCTATGTAATAGCTGGCATCATTTTCCTAAGTCCAAGTGGTGATTTAAAAAAAAAATGGCGGCCATTTTGGAAAAATAGCCCAGCTGGTTGTTAAATGGGTCGGTCGGCCATTTTGAAGAAAAAAAAAGGGCCTCCTCCTTTATTTTTTCGAAAAGGCAGGACGCTAAACATGTATATTTTTTTACTTGGCCTAATTGATACATGGTACAAATTGTGTATCGCTCTGTGGTGCGTAAAAAAAATGACAGCGTATAAAAGTGAAGGTCGATTTTATTTGGTACAAATGGCCTTTAATATCTGCACATACGGACATTGTACGAAGTGGCTTCTTGGGAGCAGAACAGGAGTGGGTTATCAGCAAAGGATTTTTTAAAAAGGGGAAAATTTAATAATGAAATGGAATGCCTACAATATGGCCATGTCTATGTCATAAATTTGTTGATACAGTGTGTATGTTACGTAATACCCTTAATGTAATGGAACATATTTCCATGACAAAAGGAATAATAATGCTCATGGATGATTTGATTTGCTTGAGAAAATGGGAGGTATTTTTGGGCTGCTGCCTTTATTAGTTAAAATGTTATGAAAATTTGCATTAGTGAGTCTAATTAGTGAGTGTGTGGGGGGGGGGGGATACTCCCCTTGATATGATAATCCTGCAATGCTGTGTGAATAGTTATACAGAGTTGGGGGTTATTATTAAAACTTCATCCTCTCTCTCTCTCTCTCTCTCTCTCTCTCTCTCTCTCTCTATATATATATATATGTCCATATATATGGCCCATTTCAAAACACATGACCATATGAGATTGAGAAAACACACTCGCATGTCGGAGGCAATCCAGGCAGTGCAGAAGTACCCACCTGCCAGGGACCAGACTTTTCCTCTGGGCTTTATTTCATCTAAGGGGTAGAATCGTAGTAGTTTGGTTACATTTAGGGTTAGGATGAGGTTGGTGTTTTGGTATAGTGTTTGGTATAGTGTTTGGTCCAGGGTTGCAGTGAAAAATTTGGTTGGTGTAGGAAATTGAGGGTAAAGCATCTAAGAATCTAAGATCTAAGTTTTGTGGGCATACAGTGTGTACTTATTAAATTCTTCTTAGATCTGTCACTCTCTTCTTGTTTTATCTTGAATAGGTGCTAGACTACATGTAGACAATGGCAGCTGCAGCAGAGCCTCCTATGGTGTGTTTAGAAAGTAAAGGTGATCCTCTAGAGGTCAGACGTAATGGACAAGATGGTGTACATGTAGCTGAGAACTTTGGTAAAAATCACTTAAAAAGCAGGGAAGACATCATAAATCACCAAAGTTCATCAAAGAAAAATAGAGGAAAGAAGCGGCAAGGGCGACGGAAAGACAAAGCAAGTAGTAATGGGATCCATGACTGCACCGAAGATGGGTTGAAGAGTGATAAGGTGGATGATAAGACAGTTGAAAGCAAAGCAACTACCAAAGAATCAAACAGGACAGGGAAAATTACTTGTCAGTCAGACAACCATCTACACCTGAATCATCAAAGTCATAATCATGTGATCAGTGAACCTTTAAATGCTCTTACGCAAATGGTTGAGAAATTAGGGGTGCAGGATGGCCTGGCCCCTAAGACAGAACAATCTCACAGGGATGATGATGTGCCTTCAGAAGCAGCGTGTCAGGATGGTGATATAGATGAGTCGCTGGCGGATGCAAAGTGCAACTCAGAGGATGAGGATGATGCAGACTTAGAACTCCCATCTTCACTCTCAGACTTTGTTCTCGGTTATCATGAAGACTACCACTATGCCCTTACAAAGCTTCCTGCAAATGATGAAGATATCAATACGATACCACTGGATGATTCAGATAGCTGCATAAGATTAGTACCCTATGAATCAGAACTGCAAATGCCTGATATCATAAGGCTTATTACAAAGGACTTATCAGAGCCCTACTCCATATACACCTACAGATATTTCATTCACAATTGGCCAAATTTATGCTTTTTGGTAAGTATTAAATCCAGATTTCATCCCTTGGGATTGGGAATATGGGACATGTCTCGGCAATATATTGGTTTTATAATTCCAAAGGTGGATTTTAAAAATTCTTATTTGAATATTTAATCTCAATCTAAAAAAAAATAAGAATAAGTAATCATTGATAATAGCAATTAACTTTATAGTTTATTGCATGATACAATAGAAGCTGAAGTTGTTAAAGATGGTGAGATGAACAGGAAAATAAACAATTATTTCAAATAGATGAAATTTTGAGGTAATTACATGTATGCCAAGTTTCATGCTATATTTCCCATTATATTTGCTAAGCCGTATTTGGAGACGTGGAAAATAAGTATAAATATGAATTAAAACAGAAGGTAACATCCTCCTTCACACGCTAGAGGATCTACAATGTAGTCATTTTGCTTTAAGCTCCTTTTTCCAACATTGTAGCATAGATTCATTACGAATATAATTCCCAAGAGAATACTTGGTTTCAAACATGTCAAACACATATATTGAGCCTACATGGTACCTCAGATTACATACATTGTTGAACAATGCCAGGAACTTGGTAATAGTCATTTTTCACACTGCATCATAATGTTCCAAATCCAGAATGATACCCGTAACTGGTTTCCCTTGTATACACAAGCCCTGTTTATAAATGGTGAAGGGGCCAGGGGGTGGGGGAGTGCTGGGGTTACAAAATATATGT
Source organism: Heliocidaris erythrogramma (assembly GCA_025617745.1). Classification (NCBI taxonomy): domain Eukaryota; kingdom Metazoa; phylum Echinodermata; class Echinoidea; order Camarodonta; family Echinometridae; genus Heliocidaris; species Heliocidaris erythrogramma. The sequence continues at coordinate 10,356,026 of CM046855.1, read as the reverse complement.
TGGGGCAGGTAAATTTGAACCCTTTGTTGATTTATCAACATGAATGGAACCCATTACCGAAATAGCAATAACTTGATGCATAAGTTTACATTTCTTAAAGGGCAATCCAACCTTGGTAATAAGATGATTTGTGTGAAAGCAGAAAAATGAGAAAAACTTGTATTGTATCCCCCGAACTACTGTTCGGGGATACTATGGATTTGGCATCATCGCGCCGCGTCCGCCGCAGAGATTTTCTTGTGAGCGCTCTACTGACTGCAGTTTTTGTTGGATCACCTTCAAATTGCACATGGAGGTGCATTATGGTAAGATGAAGAAGCCTATTGTTTTTGGTGTGGGTGGAGTCATCGTTGCCATGGTAACCATATTTTTTCAAGAAATAGTAAAGACTTTCTTGTGAGCGCTCTACCGGCTGCAGTTTTTGTCGGATCACCTTCAATTTCAAAACAACTAAAAAATGACAAAAGTACAAAAAGGTCATTTTTGTCAGCAGTGATACCCGAGGTCCCAAATTGCCACTTTATCCATTTCAGTCACAACATTGATTCAAATGGGGGATGGGTGACGGGTTCCCCCTCCGAGTGCTCTAGTTTTTCTTTGACTGACTACATGTGTGGAACTCGAATATCAATATCCAATTTAACTATCATTATGTAAATAATTATCAATCTTTATTAATTTTAATGCTAGTCCTACATGTACAAATAAAGCGATTATTATGAATTGATTATATCATTGATAACATTAAAGTAGCATTGATGATAATCATTTTTATTTTTTATTATTAATACATTACCAGTCTAACCGCAAGTCGTGTGCAAATGCGCAAAAATCGCGCATTTTATTTCCAGTGCCCGAAATGGACCCTCTCCCTGCACCCAGTCAGCTGTATCGCATGGTCATCTTTAAAGTTATGTTCCTCAATAAATATTAATGCTGTGCTCGTTAGACTTTCTGCAAAAATAAATGAATAGTTTACCAATGCAGGGATATTAAGTCAGAATTTTAGAAATAAGTTGTTTAAAATAACTGATGAAATAGTTATACAAAACCCTTTTTTCCACAAGATTTCAAGTTGTTAAAAGACATATAAAAAGTATATGAGCTGCCATCAAGACACATATGTATGGAAGCGCTGGAATCTCATCTTTTTCATCGTTACATTCAAAATATCCATAAATTTATGTCAGAGTCAGGATCCAGCAATATTCAGCCGCAGATTATCCGTTGTCAAGACCATGGTCAAGACCATAGAATCTTAGCCCTGTGATTGGCAAGCAAGGCATCTGTAACCAAGTGCACGTTGAATGAAACAATGCGCAACCTGTTGATTCATCCTTGCGCAAAGCTGTTGCCTGGCTGTGAGAAATCATCTTGCGTGGTGGTAACCAATCGGAATGCTGGAATTGACTTTTTTAAAGACAAAGTGTGTACATTGGTTACATATTGCTGGATCCTGACCCTGTTATGTAGTGCACATTAAACTTATTTCAATATTTGGAAAGTACAGAAAATGCTCTTTACGCTCATGTCAAATTTGCCCTGGCTCACAATAAAACTGGTAGTTTTGGCCAGATTTATATTTCATTTCATTTCCATTTTTTGTCATAAAAGGAACACCATTTTTTACCAATTTCGTCTTTTATTTTGAACACAATAAAAGCATGTCACAAATCTCTGATCCCTCTTCTTTTATTTGATGTATAACTCATGACAATTGGTGAATGATAAGTAGTCTATTCAATAGTTTGCAAATGAGATGTTCCTGGCTGTTCTTGCTCATTATGTATTCATAGTCAGGCAGAACTGGAAATAAAATAGCGCGCTTTTAGGCTGTTACTCGTAGGTAGAAGGGGGAATGATTGTACAGGCCAACCCTATTTCCTTAAGTTCTCAGAAATCATGAAGAGTCCAAGAGACTTATTAAACATAAAAGATTATTACATGCAAATCCACAAACATTGTTTTATGTGCATAGATACTACAGTACATAAAATTGTAGCATCTTATTCAAATTATGATCTTTTGGTGTGCTATGGGGCCTATACCTATTGCAATCTGAATTCTTATTTTAATGCTTGACAAGATTCACAAGAATAAACGTGTAGCTTAAACTGTCATTTCACTCTACAATATTTTAATAATCACATTTGATTGTTCATATGGTTGCACCCTGCCAGGGAGATGGACAATCCATGTGTACATACCATGCACTTACTCCAAAGACTATGTGCAGATGACTATTTAGACTACACATAGATGTATATTTTTGTATCTCTGCAATTAATATCACTTAAAGGAGAATTAACCCCTGATTACAAATTTACTTATATTGGAAGGTGTAATATATTCCTACTTATTGGCCTAAATCATTTTCTAATAAGATATCAGAAAAGGGTATAAATAAAGATATTCCAACACCCGGTATCGTCTCCTACTCATTTACATGGGGGCTGCCATTTTCTTGCTGATTTGGAGTTGTACATGAACCATTGAGAAATGTTCCAGTCAGGAAGATATTTTGAATCCAAATTCTAAATTGATTTTCTTCATTACCTAAAATCCCATATGTGACGAAAAATATAAAGTGGGTGTTTACATGTATTATAAAAATTAAATCTTTATAATGATACTTTTAAATTGTCTGGTTTTGCTTAACAAAAATCTATTTTCTTGGGTTTGCCAAACAGAGCAGAACATAATATACAGTATGCAGCATGCATTCTGACTTTTCAAGTCCATTCTCCGAAAGCAGGTGAATGCATAGTTTGCCGCTATAGATGCTCAGGGAAGAAGCATCCATAAAATTTGAATTAATTTGCTCCGTCCCATACGTCCAGTATCGAGAAAATAGATTTCTATTAAGCGAATATCGATTTTCAACAGAAATATACAAGGAAATCTTCAGTTTAAAAATAAATTGACATATCTATTCTATATTTTTAATCTCAAATGGGTTTTTAATTTTGAAAAAGGCAATTGAGCATTTGGATTAAAGAAAATCTTCTTGTACACATAAACAAAATGGCAGCCCCCATGTGCTGCTAGCAGACGATACATATTGCTAGAAGATGGTAAATTTTGCTCAGAAAATCTTGATTCGTATCGGTGCATCAAGATGGTCTGTTAAGATTGGAGTGTAATCTCTATATGATAATTCCCTTTAAGGGGAATTCTACCGTGGTATTTACATGTAGTTCATTTAAATAATAGCAGAAAAATGAGAGAAACAGATAAGTAAAAGTTTGAGCAAAATCTGACAAGAAATAAGAAAGGTATGAATTTTTGAAGTTGTAATCAATCAACTACAAATTGACTACTCGGTAACGTATCTTGTGATCTTATCTCTCATTTGGTCTGGACAGAAAATTTCATCAATATACTGGTATGTGCAATGATCTTGGTTGCATGTATGATTAAAGACCTGGTCCGGTGACTGAACAACTATATATCAATGGAAAGCTTATTGGACGTAGAATACAAAAATATATGATTAAGACCAATGATACATTTTGTAATTGCACAATAAGCAAAACAAAAAATAATTTTCAGCCTCCCCCCCATTTACGGGTGAGCCGGTCCGAAATAAATCGCAAGCGCTATGACGTCATGTTATGAAGACCCGCTAGAACTTGAACTTAGTATTAGTCCATAAACAACACAAGTTGAGTGGGGAGAAGTCCATTGAACGCTGCATAATAAAGTTTTTTTACAAAAGTTTTGAGTTGTCATGGCGTCAGTTGTGATTGAAGAAGATAAGGATGATTTGCTGATGGACTGTGAATACGAGGAGGTAGAGGATGGTGAGGAAGTATACAAGTGGAGAAGATGAGGGAAACTATGAAAGTATGGCAGCGGCAGTAGTGACAGTGACGAGGACAATAGTGATCTGGCCAGTGATGAAGACGGGGATGCTGCCGCATGTGAAGGGGCAAGGTTAGGGGTAGTAGCGTGGGAGTATGAGCCACTGCCAAGAGGAGGACCGGGAGAAAATGTAGGACTAAGATAGAGATTTGCAAAACCGTGACAACAGAATGCATGGAAATGTAGAAGGTGAGTTTTGTGATTTCTTTGTTGATGATTTCAATAATGGATCTGAAACTATAGCAGAATGTTTAGAATCAGCAAACTCTCTCACCATGCTCACCTACAGCTAGACTAAATTTGATCGACGTTCAGTACTAGGCCTACTATCACAAAATAAAGCAAGAAACTTGACTAAATTTTCACTTGATCTGGCGGATATAAATGGCTTGATGGAACAACGATTAATCCCCATTCATATCTATTCTATTCAGTTTTAATTAAAATAGTCATTTTAATTAGTAAAATAAGACAAAATCTCATGGAGTTACGTACCATTCCGTATTGACATCGCCTACTGTGTGCAGAAAGATCACAGGCTCGCGATCAATCGCTACATAATATGACGTCATCCGCTCGAAGGCTCGTATTCGCGATGTAACTTCAGGGTTTTGAAGCACTTGAATTCCAGATTTCAAACCACTATTTCTCATCCGCATGGAAATTTCTGGATAAATAGTGGTGATTTTCCTCTTCTGTGTCCCCTAAGCTTCAGATTGATATATAATTCACCTATTTGATTTCTCGGTTCGGACCAGGTATGATTAAATATTTTCTTTAGAAGAAATAGAAATTTGTGATTTTTTTAGTACAGGGCAAATGGGAGAGGACCAAGATACATGGAGTTGCCGATTTGGGTTTGATTGATTACAACTTCAAAAAATCATAACTTTCTTATTTCTTATCAATTGGATTTTGCTCAAACTTTCATTGATGTGTTTCTTTAATGTTTCTCCTTATTTTTAAAACCAACTTGATATCAGCGTGAACTTCCCGTTTAAATTGGGTCCCCAAAAGAATGGCACATTTGTTAAATTGTCTCTTCTAGTGATGAAGGGACCTGGGTTTCACCCATTCATTCAACAAATTAGATATGTCCTTGAGGCCCAGCTATACTATACATCCAGTATTGTTTTCCACAAACTGTTATAATGTACAAGGTTTCTAGAGGCTGCCTGTATGTGCAGACTACTCACTAGCCATGCTCTCACATTCATGTAATATGGTGAAAGGATGAAATGATACCTGAATACTGTTAGCATCATGCAATCTATCCTAGTCATTCGTGCGCATACATTTGCATAAAATGTTTGCTACATTATATCACATGCTGAAATGAGGTGTCTGTTTTCCTGTGTATGGTCTGCTGTCCTATCAGAGAAGTATGAAGTAATCATATCCAACATAGCCATCAATTATGATTTTGTATGGTGTGTAGTAACAGAATATATTTGATGCTGAAAGATTTTGATGCAGAAAAGAAGTATTGAGCTTTGCACATGGAAATGCAAATCAACTTTCTGAGTCTTCCTAATATTGTGTGCATAAAATTTATAATTTTCTGAAATGAATGAGTAAGAGCTCTATTTAACTCTATCCCCATAGAGATACAAGTGATGTGTAAATATTTTTTTATAGAGAGAAATACATAAGAATTTACTATTCATGTCTTCTTCCCTGAATACTCTATAAGAAAAGAAAAGAAAAGACATTGTTATAATTTTCAAGTATTCAGTCATCAGAACAAAAAAAGTATCATGATATACAGCCATGGAAAAAATTATTAGACCAAGAATGGTTACTGATAGTGTTATTTTTGTGGTAACAAGGAAATAAAATATCATAAAAGCAAGGTATAATTGCTGGAATTTGGTATTTATTCAATGAAGTACAAAGACAAATCCTTTTTATAATTTTGTATGCATATTACATTACCCGTATTACAGAAGCTTGGTCTAATAATTTTTTCCAGGGCTGTATGTAAGTAGGCCGATAGTATGAACTTCATGTACATGTAATGCATTGAGTTTGAGATTTGTTATAACTAATGAAATTTCAGCTAGGTTTAAACAAAAATTGTGCTACATATTCTTCTCATGGCCACATGTTTTCATGGTGTTGTTAATCATCATACAGTGTTATCGTACATGTATGTGTTTAAATATGCTTAGTGTTTTACCTGTATGATTCATTAATAACATGCTATGACTTCCTCCATGTTATCAATGTTCAAGGTCATAAAGGATAAGCCTTATTTATATAGCAGTTTGAGGGATTTGTTGGAATAACTTTTTGAGTAAAAAGAAAAGATATCCTTGGACCTTAGTCTCTGATTTTTAAATTTTTTTAGAGATACATTACATGTGTAATCTTTTGGAATTGACAGATCTTCTATTGTTAAACTACTGTCAGCATATAGCTTTGGTTCAAGAATTGTTTAAAGGGCAATTCAACCTTGGTAATACAATGATTTGTGTGAAAGCAGAAAAAATAAGAAAAACAGGATGGTGAAAGTTTGAAAGAAATTGGTTGAGGAATAAGAAAGTTATGGATGTTTGAAAAATGAGATCACTACAACTATGTAACATCAAATTGGCAATTTGGTGAGTTGATTGTGATTGTGACATACATACTTGTAGATAACTCTCCCATTTGTCGTACACAAAAATATTAATTTGCAGTTTTCTCTGAAGTGCCTTATTAAACCCTCGGGGCAGTACTCAAAATATATTGGAGATAGCATAATGTTATAGTCCTCATAAAAGAAAAAGATCCTACTAAGTAATACATTTTGAAGAAAGAAATTACATTTTAGTCATTTTGTGTGTTGGAGCAAATGGGGGAGTTGTCCGCAACTGCATCACAGTGACATTACCTATTCGGCCAATTTGAAATTCTCATAATTATGTATAGTGATTACAACTTTCAATAATTCATAACTTTCTTATTGCTTGTCCAATTTCATTCAAACTTTCACCAATATGCTTCTGATTTTTCCACTTTCAGAGAAATTTACCATTAATGTTGGATTTCCCTTTAAATTTCATTTGTCGGAGATAGACAAGAAAGGAGAGTGATACACAGTCTCTTAAACGTTCCATTAGTGCTCTGATAAAAAAATCAAATCTATAAATGTGACAGCCCCAAATCCATAAAAGCTTTGATGAACAGAAAGGCAGCTATTGTTAGATTTGTGAATAAAAATATAATGTAATTTGAAACTTCTGGAATTTGATACCACATTGTGATTTATGATATTTTATGTTTGTTTTCAGGCTATGCATGATTCAAAATGTGTAGGAGCTATTGTTTGTAAGCTGGATGTCCATAAGAAGATGGTCAGAAGAGGCTACATTGCCATGCTAGCTGTTGATGAAGATTATAGGAAAAAGAAGTTAGGTACGTATGAAATATGTAGGCAGATTTTTGGTGAATATGTAATTGTGTCCAGTACAAGTATATCTCTATGGTCTAAACTAAGTTATAAATTATGATTATTTATATAATTTGTTACAATACCAACTGACCCATTTTTGATAGTGTCTCCACTACCAAAGATGTGGAATTATGTTTGCTTGGTCCATCCAGCCTCCTTGACAGTACATACATGTAAAACCTTTGGTGCTATCACAAAGCGTGGGGAATTTCAGAAAATAAAAAGCCATGTGTAGATTCTCCCCAGTGTTGGCCAACAAGGGTACGGACAAGGATAATAAATCTGTCAATGCCTGCTTTCAATCTCCAAAGTTATTTTGGTCCTCCTAAACCACCTCCCCTGAATGTCATAAAGCCATATTTCACTAAATATGGACCAACAAATGTGTCATTGTATACTTTCAACTTGTAAAATCACTGTGGTCCTCTCGATCAACCCCCATGGGATACGGCAAAGCCCTATTTCTTTCAATTTGAACCATGTGTAAATAATTGTTCTGCTGAGAAGCCTATGTCCATTCACAATCTTTATTTTGGTGTCTTAAGAACCCATGAGGGCATTTTTTTTTTTTCATTCCGTCTTTGGTCACTGGAGTAAATGTACATATACTTGAAAGTCTAAAAGGCCTTTCAGAAACTTGTGCTGCTATTATGCGCACTTAAATAATGTGCATTAAGCAATAAAAGTGGTTTTCATACAGTATCAAAAGCCACATGAGAAGAGCATTATATTTAAGAGCGGCCGTTCAGAAAATCTGCATCGTGTGGGATCTGTGAATTGAAGGAGAAAACTTTGCCATGCATGGTGCAGGATATCAAATGATCTTTGTACGATATCAGAGTGGGATAATGAAAGGGCCACATTATCGCATTCATAAACATAGCATTTGTTGGAAAATGGGGCTATTGTGCGCATAATATCAGCCCTAAAATAATGCACATTATTTTGATGCGGATACATTCATAAAGTTCTATAATGCTCTCATTCTTCTCCTATTATGCGTTCTTGTGAGTTTATAGAAGGAGTATTAGGTGCATGACATCTCAAAAATCTTGAGAACAATGAAAGACATGAATTTCAAAATTATAGAAATGGACATTATGTTATTGTAAGTTTATTTAAATTCAGTTATTGACAATGCATATCCTGTTCGATATCATAATTTTATTATAGTATTCATTTCATTTTTGGATACATCTTTGATATACAGGTTCAAGTCTTGTCAAGAAAGCAATCCGTGCAATGGTTAGAGGAGAATGTGACGAGGTAAGTAATACATGGAGGACTTGCATTTTAATGTGTTTCTTGGGCATTTGGCTGTGGATTTTGAGTTAAGGTACATGTAGAAGGCAGTATGACTGAAAAACAAGACAATTTTTTCCCAAATGTTCATTTTATATTATGTAATCAAATATTCTTCCCTTTAGTAATTACCTCTTTGTTTTTATGTGAATGTAAACAAATTATTTTAAAAAATAAATAAAAATCTGTTGCATATTATGCCCTTTTTACAGTAACTTGGGTCTATGGAAAATGTTTTGTACATGGCAAAGTGAAACCTTGTCCAATTGGTTTATATTGAACAAATGTATGTACAGTATGTACATGTATTTTAAAGCATTTAATTTCAGCACATCCTATACAAGCTCCCGATAGGAGTGCTAGTAATATCAATCACACTTTCCTCTTCTGTGAAGGTAAATGTAATAATATCAAAGTCCATATATTCAGCTTTTCATTTGCACTGTATCCAACAAATTATAGATCCTCACACATTTTTATTGTAATTTATTTATTTCCATCATTCCTTCATGTGAACACACATAAAAAGATTGTATATCATTACCAAGTAAACAGAAGTGAAATAGAAAAAAAATACATAAATAGATTTAATGTACAGAAATATGTACCGTGTTGGAAACTGAATTCTAAAATGGTCTTTCTTCCTTTATTTTTTGCAACTTTTTTGCAGGTGGTTCTAGAGACAGAGATCACTAACAAGCCTGCCTTGCGTCTGTATCAGAACCTGGGCTTTGTACGAGACAAGAGACTGTTTCGCTATTATCTCAATGGTGTTGATGCATTGAGACTCAAACTCTGGCTACAATGAGAACACACAGGACTGCAATTTTAGCCACCAGTTGTAGCAAAACACCAACATCCGCAACAAGCTGTAGCAACACATCAACATCAACGTCTACCGGTAGTTGTGGCAACACTCCTAGCTGACGGTACCATGCATGCACTTAGTTGGCTTCCAGACACTTTATCATAGCAGATTTTCAAACTGATTCATGGATGGAGTTCAATGAAATCTGTTTTGTGGTAACACTATTCAGTGTAGATACAAATTTGGACATGGGATTTTTAAGCTCAATATCCACACAGGGACTACAAGTTTTTCCATGACTTATTGAGGTTTTAAAGATTGGGTGGAGCTACCATTGTAGTTAAATGCATTGTGAGCAGCTTTTGAATTCTTATTTCTTGACTCTGAGCCCTGTAATTTAAATTGTCTCTGTAAATCCTAATTATTTGCTCCTGCTTTTCAAAAGCATATCGATGATAAGTTCTTTCAATTACAATTTGTGATATTAATTCAATTTAAAACTAAAAACAACTTATTCCATAATTGCATTTATTATAATTTATTATCAGGATATATAAGGGCACATATGATATAAGATAATTACTCGACCAAGTCAGTTTTGTCCAGTGTGATTCCGAATTGAAACACATATGTCGTTGAAATAAATTGTCAGAAATTTTGAGTTCTATGATTCTATGATTTTTTTTTTATTTTATAAAAGCCCCAGATGTACACCTGCAGATGCTCCAATGATGCATGCACATTCTTTAAATTGAAATGAGATTGCTCAAATTTATGAGAATTATTTATTGGGCATCGTCATTATGGTAAAATATGTAAATCATCCAAAGAACAAAAGAGCAAAATTAGAAAATACACAGTGACTGATACATATATCAAATGTTAAGGAGCATATATTAACTTGTAGTGTAATTTGGCGAAATCGTTATTTATTTCCTTTGATCAAATATTTAAGTCCAATCATTATAATGTGTTTATTCTATTATAGTTATCACCGAATAAGGGGGTTTTTCATATACATTTATTTTATTTTTGAGAAGTCTATTGGCTTTCCCATGGAATAGAACAAATTCTATCCTGAAATTTTACAGCAAAGCCTTGTTCCACTTGAATTAAATTTTTGGAAAACTCTTTTAAAAATCGCATTGTATATGCTGCTTCCTTGAAATTAATTTTTGTCTTGCATATCCCACAACTGCAGAAGAGAAAGCCTTTTATACATAATTTTGAAGAGTAACACCTATAATGTGCAAAGGAATATGTCTTATATAAATCACAGGCTGATAAAGGTTTCTTAGAGTTGGTATGACGTAAACTTTAAAAGAAATACTCGATACTCACTCTGCATATTGATAACACTCATTGAAGGAGTCATTTCAATACAATATTGTCTGAAAAAGCTTTGCATGATACTTTCCAGTTTTCTATGTTTGAGTGTATGTAACTATCTGATGACAAATTGAAATTTCCTTACCTGTTCGTAACAACAATAGCATTTATAACATAGTGTAAATTCTAAGAAAGTGAGAGACGGGGAGAAGATATGTGGTATATTGGAAAAGAACAATTGTGAAATTAAACTTCATAAAAAGATATAGACCCTGGCCCTCAAAAATATTTGCATCATTGTAATGAGTATTTGAACTGCTGGCTCTTAACTGACGATATAAGGTATATTCAGCATTACATTTGTAAGTGTATTAAGATGTTTTTGTAATATGACATTTGAACTTTATGTTCATGTCACAATGGGTTGTTTATCATACTGTTCTCTGAGCATTACAACTGTTCTGGTACAATCGCATATGGTACCACATTGCAGTATTGCTAGGAAAAAAAATAAGAAAATCATTTTTATCAGAGGAAGAAAGCCTGGAAGAGATAAGTAAAAAAAAAAAACAGTAATCAGCTTTTGTTGTTATTTTGGCTAGACCAGATGTATATTGATGACTTTTAATGATAATATTTAAGACTTAAATTAAAATATGGTGTGAGTATTACATCTGCAAATGCATTGATAAGAAATGAGTATATCTAGGAGCATCTAGGAGAACACTCTTTTTTTTTTTTTAGGTACAAGCTTAACTTATCCACTAATGCAGCTGATGTTGAAAGGGGAAAGACTTCCCTAGGTAGATTACTCCCTTAATACCTGTTATTTATTGATTTACAATTTTGAGACAATAAGATGTGGTCGTGTCTCATTCAGTTCTTAAATTATGAAAGGAATTTTGATGTGAATTTGTAAAAAAAAAGAAAACAAAAGTCAGCATTATTTGGCATTTAACTGGTGACCATGGGAGCCTTTCATCAAGCATTTTATCAGTGATTTTTACTGACAAATTTGCTCTCAGCCAATCAGATGCAAGGATTTCAGTAGCTTATAACGGTTGTCGGTAAAAATCACTGACAAAATGCTTGATGAAACGCTCCCCTTGTATGTGATAGATTATAACTGAACAAATGTGAACTATGCATAACATCATCTTCTCAACATATCAAGGGGATATGTTTCAAATCTATTTAAAGTATTGCTACAAAGTGACTTTTATTAATTAGCATAAAGACATTTTTGAATCTATGCACCTTAGTGTTTGTTAATGGAATGACAGTAAACAATTCATCACAGATCTATCATTTCCTTTGTTTTGATATGTAATTGCCACCATAAACTACTAGTACCATTTTACATTGTTGGTAAAAATCAATCCACAAATATAATTTTATTAAGTTTAGGGTGATGTAACCAGATTATTTATTCAAATCAACTTTGCATTTATTTAATATCAGAATACCCCACAAAATATCTTGTTGGTTGTATTTGTAACAAACAACATTAGACAATTTTTTTTGTTATCACATTGAAGTTTTCATTTTGGTGATAATACATTGTGTTTGATTCATCTCTCAATTTCAGCAAAGCCAATGTGATTTATACTTGTTTCTGTGAATCCAGGATCTGTTGATGAACTGTATCTGTAGTGTGCCAGATATGATTGAAGCGTTCGGATCGATTGCCTCGTTCACATACGACACAGCAAACTGCCTTTAAACATTTTTTTTTTAAAGGGAAGCTTGAGTTCTGGGAAAGGTAACAAAAAATAATTTGCGACCTTTTTCATTCTTAGTTTGGAAGATGATCATAGTGGATATGAACCCTGAAAAGGATTGCTCTTCAAATGCCCTCACATTCAAAATATGAAATGTTTGGGCCGAACATTTTTGTGTAGTCCCATATACATATTTCTGTGTGCGGTGCATGTGAATCTTGGCGGGATTAAGTCACTTATCATTTTGGTGATTCCAAAACTTTGCAGCATATACCAATTCTTATGTTCTATATAATCAACCTTTCCCAATTGCTTTGAGACAGTTTCCTTCACAATTCAATATCATGACCAGAACTCAACTTTATCATTAAAACCTGCAGCAAGATATCATGTTAAAGAGTAGTGTGCCTCATATTTCTCTATCGTATAACACACAGATTTAATGAGTATGCTTTGGGGCCTTTGTTATGTGCAGATACTTTTTTCTCACCCCTATGTTGCATTCATTCACACAAAATGCAGTGTTTTACTGATTCATGTGTGAACAAGCCTTGGTAGTAGTTTTTTTTTAATGATATCTTTCATGCTTTTAAAAATTTCACCCATGTGTCATTGTTTTATTGTCCAGTGTTTTGACATACTACATTTGAACATACCAAGAATGATATATTTTGGATTTCCCTATACATTTTTTTTTCCAATTCAGGAGACATTTTCAGTGATATGAGAATGGAGTGTTCATTACAGTCATTTTTGATAACAAGTTGGCATAATATAGATTTTTCTTTTTCCCTTAAGCTCAATATTGCTTCCTGTTTGGGGTTTTTTTGTTGTTGTACAAATGACCATTCTTTGTAACTCCACGAAGTATTTATTGTATCATTAATAAGATAATCTTGACTTCTGGTAACGATGGAAAGTAATTCTCACCTAATGGAATAAATCTTACACTGAGTGATCAAACATACAAATTATATATTATCTGTTTAGAGCCATAAGGGTGTTAACTCTGAGTTGAATGATATGAGTAAACCCCCTTCTTGCTCTCAACAGACGATGTACCAAGTGATTTGAGCATAAATAGATGAGCGTTTAATGAGCAAATGAAGATAAGGAAATCAGCTTATCTTCTCGACCCACTTGTATATAATGCATGGACTGTATTCGCAAATGAGAGTTGTCCCATTCAGGAACATGATTTCCAGCAAGCTTTCATCAGTTTTTGTCAATTTTGCTGGTTCTAATCACGCACCTTGTGCATGATTATCAATTCAGAATCGATTCAGTTTCTCTTAAAATGCGATTCCATTACCAGAAATCAGGATTGACCTTAATATTCCATCTTTGTTTGAAGAACACAATCGCAAAGACTTTACCAGAAATTAATATTAGGGTGAGTTCAATAACCCATTGTATTGCCTATAGAAATTATGTTGAGATTATGGTATATTTTACTGAGTTGCCCGCAGATTTTAATAGGTGATGCACAGGGCTATTGAAATTGAATTATAGATTGATTTTTTTGAAAGCCTTTGCATTATGTTAAAGTTTGATTTACTTTACTAGGATTGTTCACAGTGTATCCTGATCTAGTAAAGGGTTTGATCTCTATAGGCATATTAAGTTGTGCAATTATAGTTCATTTATTTGCTGGTATGAGGTACTTATGACCTTTCATCTTGTATTTCATGGCAACATATTTTTATGAGTATGATTTAGAGTTCCAAAGGATGAGATGCAAGTTCAAGGGTTTTATGTATACACGTAAGCTTATTCAACTAATTTACCAGAATGATATAAATTATAGATGTGATATTTATAATGGGGACAAAATCAATGGTGCATTTCTTTAAATGAGTAAACATGTAAACCCTTTTAACCCGTTGACTACTGAATTCTTTAACTCTGATAGGCTTAATACAGGAGCCACCCGGTTCCCGTAGTCTATGGGTTAAATTCATAATTAGTGGCGTCTGCTGGTAAATTGATTGTAAATACGTGCCTTGAAATCTTGACCACACAAATTTAGGGTGTCATATTTTATTCCTCACTTTATTTGTTTCAACAAAAAAATTTTTGAAGTCATATTTTACACATTATACTAAATTGATAAATTTGTACATTTAGTCCAGATAAGAAAGTTTGGTTCATTCATGTACAATTATTCTGTACAAAATTCAATAAGATGATATATTATTATCTCAGAATGTGTTTGACACAGGAAAAATCCAGCCCCATACTATCTTCTCAATTAAACTTGCAAATCTATATCAAGAGTATAACTTATTTTCTGCATTAATTGGTATACTTCCAGTAACTCTGGAGATGGACATTTTTATTATGCATTTTGCCTGAATTTAAGTCCTGATGAGGGAATTTTATTTCATGTTAAGTTGCATAATGTATGTATAGACAAAATTAAATTTGAATAATGCATTGAAGCAACTATATGAGCTACTTTCAGCCACATAATTTATATGATTAACATTTTATAGTTGGGAGAATGTTTATATACACTAGGAGTTTGTTGGTGACTGCTCAACCTAGGAGGTACTAGCCAAGACTAGTACTTCCTTGGCTCAAAATTAATGTAATATTAATTTACATTTAGCTATATATTCTTTAATGTTGAGTTCTTTTGTTTGAAAGCAAATGTTTTATGATTTCTTTGTGCCATTTTCTCTTGGCGGGTGTACAAATTGTGTATGAGAAAGAAGAGTAATGTAAACTGTACAAAATGAATTCTACCATAATTTGAGCCATTTTTTGAAATCTATTTCATTAAATGTTGGCAATTCGCATGAAATGAATGTCTGACTTTTCTTTGTATATCATTTTTTTACATTAAGAATAGTAGAATCTTTTCTTAAAGTGATATTGTTACGCTGTCAGATGTAGCACTGATAGAAAAGGAACGGGAAACGAAGATAGAGAGAGAGAGATAGAGAGAGAGAGAGAAAGAAAGAGAGAGAGGGGGTGGGGAAGGGAGGTGGCTCGAGAGGGAGAGAATGATAGACACAGAGAGGAGAGGTTGACAAGAGTAAACAAAGCAACTGAAGAAGAATGGTGTACGCCTTAAAATAATAAATTAACCAGACAGTGAGTCCAAAAGCAGGAATCATTTTATTTGCAATCACGTTCGAATTCATGTGCTTGAAAGCAAGTTAATTTTAAAAATTCATCGAATTTGCTTACGATTGAACAGAGGAATGATTTATGCACGTTTGTCAACAAGTCACATTAAAACTTTGCCTCACAATGCTGTTACAACTTAAGTTGGTACATATTACATAAAATGACGAATGAGAATGGAAACATTTGATAAGTTAGTGAGAGGAGATCGATACACAGTAAAAAGTTTCCAAACATTATCTCCTCCAATGCCTTTAGCCAGTGGACTGTATCATTCATTTAATTACTAATTCTGAATATGTTTAGACAAAAGTAATCACCGTAAGTTATTTTGATCAAATATGCCTGTCTCCCTCTGCATGTTCTTTTTTCTAATTATGGTAACACTCTGAAAAACTCCAATAAAATGTTTTGATTGTTTTAAAGATCATAATTATACCAGTTCCTGTGCATGGTATGCGAATAGCAGCTTTACATCTAAAGTTGATGCTTAGTGTTAGTGGTGTAGTTTAATGTTTAAGCAAAGTCAAACAAATTCGCTTCTGATCTTAAGACATTAGTTTCGTGAAATACCCTCCTCAAAAGATGGTGGGGGAATCAATTTCCATTGTAAACCAGGCATTAAGTACAGATTTGGTGACTTTGGAATACCCTCGCCATCAAAATCGCATTTTGTTACACACAATGACTTGCAAATATATCGGTCATACATTTGTTGATTGTTTCATGATTTAACTTCAGAAAGGAATCAATTTTTATGAAGAAGATTCTTCGTCATATATCCATGTATGACAATAGGCCGTTTATAAAGCACATATTTTCATTAATTCATATAATGCCAGCACTATATTTTTTTCTGAAGTGAATTAGCGTTTGAATATTATGATTATCGAAGTCCATCGATGGGTATTAAATTCAGCTTTGCATTCTAAAATATGTAAGCGCTTTGGTCGGTTACATCGTAACTGGTATAAGGCGCTAGATAAGAAACAGCTATTATTATTATTATTATTATTATTATTATTATTATTCAAGACCTTACGAATAATTCTATTGCATGTTATTACTATTATTACTGCAAGCAAGTACCAAAACCATGATAATTTGATAGTCTATAAAATCTACACGGTTTAAAAGCACAAAAAAATTGTTTTACAATTATTATTCAACAGTCCATATTTTCAATATAGATATCATAAATAAACGAAGATACAGAGGGGATGTGTTTTAGGGCAAGATATTAACTGCTCTCGGCCGTGAAATCAGTAACTTTTTGAAGCATTTTCATGAGGTAGTTATAGAAACAAAGCCTATGTCACCGAACTTACTTACATCTTGGAGTTCTTGAAAATGTTTGATCCCCTATACTGATCCGATAAACAAGAAAGTACAACTTTCAATTAGAGAAATTACTTTTATCACAAAATGTCCACGTCTTCAAACCAGAAGAATACAGAGAATCTTTTGAAAGCCTCACTCTCCGGTAGTGTCAACGCGGAAAGTTGAATAAGTAAAGAATTATAACACCATGAGTGGCGTAGCCAGTATTTTTAAGGGGGAGGCACACAAATGCAGGGCTGTCAACTTTGGGGAACTGCTTGGAAGGGGATCCATATTTTTTTGTTATCGCCAGCCCTCCAAAAGTCGCTCAGTGGGGGGGGGGGGTATCAGATGTTTTCCTCCTCCATAATTCTCTGAGAAGCAAAGAAAAAAAGGGGTTTCGCCGGGATTGCCCCCGCCACTGCCCAATTACCTTTTTTGGGGGTCAAATGTTGTCAGGGGACAGTTTGCCCCCTGCCCCCCCCCCCCCTTGGGTACGCTAGTGATGTTATAATCAAAAGCAAAACCTTACTACTCATTATCTCTGCAATGCCATGAGCATAGACTTTGATATTATTGTATTAGTCCTAAATACTGTTTTAACAAAGTCTATCAATTAAAAACAATAATGACAATTGTAATTAAAGTACATAATTAAATATAAAAAATACAAAAGGAAATATAAATACATGATTCTTAATTACATTGTATTTACAAAAGCAAATACATATTTACACTTTGGAAGAGCAAAAGCCAGAAGTGTTGTAAAACTACGTAGGCCCTTACACAATCTCAAGCTGCAACAAAACTAAAAATATAGATGGACATAATATTATGAACATGACATTAATTCCTGAAAACATATAAATACGTTGTTTCAGTGTTATCAACATTTTACAAATAAAACGGGATTATCATTAACAATACGATAATTTTACCACATATAATTACTTTAAGCAATCTATTTCATAAACATAAATTAAGTGCCAATACATTCGATCAGCGGATTTCTTCTTTATAAAACTTGAATTGTTGTGATATTTGACCATGTTCGCACGGGGAGACAAAAACCTTGTTTGTTTCTTGATTATGATCCAGGCATCTTTTTCTTCTCTCAAGGTGTACGATTTGTCGATTCTGTATGAAAAAAATGAATGAAAACGAAATGCTTGAAACAAAAAAAATAGAAAAATATTCATTTGTATATCGTGTTAATTACAAGATTTATCCCACTTTTCTGTTCTTAAATATTTCTGGGAACTCTGTGCACTAGAAATGATGAGAGTGTTTAACTCTTACTGTGCCAAGGGGTTTAGCTCTCTTCAAAATTTTACCAAAATGTGATCAATGCTTACTTTTCAAATGTCTGCACTTCATTGACCATCTATTTTTTCACAAAATATTGTGTACAACACTTGCAGGAAATTTATTACCATTTCTTATGATACCAAACGTTATTACTTTACCCAACTTTATGCATAAGAATTATTGAAAATTATTTATTTTTTGTCCGTTATATTTTGGTTTCTCATTTGTTTCCTATTGTTTAATGTTGAAATAAGGTAATATGTTTTTTTTTAATCTGAAATTTTCTCTGAAATTTTCTAAGGTAGCATATAATTACAATCATATATTTAGAATTTCTGTCCTGAGCAATTCATTTCTAACGAAAATTTAGAAGAAATTTCGATTAAATATTTTTTAACAATTTAACTCGTAAATCCATACCGAATCATAATCCCACATAGTGGTTTCTGTTGTGAAGGATTTCTCTGCTGCGCACTTGGCAAAGAACAGCTTTCCTATTTGGGGTCTTGCATACAAACAGAATCCATCTTCTACGACTAACTGGCCCTTGGTGTTGATACGGAAGAGCTGGTTACCACCCATACCATGGCACCCTTCCATACCCATGGTAGCATGGGTGGGGTCATTTTGAGCACCGTTGGTATCCAAGCATAGCTCAGAATCAACCGATCGGATCTAAGAAGGGATGGAAAATACCCAACTAATAAATGCGCCTACATGTATGTATGCCGATTGATTATAACATAATCTTCCTAAATCTTCGATAACGAAATTCAGAAAAGGAATGATTGAAATTAAAATCATTTGAGTTCCTCCATGTTTTGCATATTTTCAGTTATAATTTTTAAATTTTATTTGCTAGTTCCATAACACGTCTTCAAAGAAAATCAGTTAGTGCCACATTCGCTAATCATTGTTAAACTGATAAATCACAGGTAGTATTGAGTGTATTCGTGAGTATACTTTTTCAAGGAATAATACATGGGAATGAAATAAACAGAAATGCTGGTGGTTTGGGACAACAACGGTACGGCGAATTTATTAATGGTAGCAGATCTGCCATGAACGATGACCAGATCAACTATAGACTGATTATGTCGAGGGCTACAATGGTCATGAAAATAGTGGGGAAATGTGATGCATAACGATAAAGAAACTCAATGCAAGATGAGCTTAAAGTTCTTAATAGCTAAATAGGGATTTTTTTGATAGTTTGTTTGTTTGTTTGTTTTTGTTATAGGTCAGACATCTTTATCCCAACAGCTTTAAGAGCGGCACCTATAAATGCCACAAGCGAACAACAACTTCATATTTGTGCTTGACCGAATAACACATTTAATAGAATTAACTTCTTGCGGGTTCAGGAATTTATTTTAAAAACATTAATCTGTTTTGTTGCATATTCAATTCCATCAATTTTGGTGGCCACTGAAGACCATGATGCTTATTTAAAGAATAACAGAAAATAAGATCAAAATAATGTTACTTAAGCTACAAGAAACGATGGAGATGAAGCATACCTCTCCCCAGACTTTATTCTTGGCTGGTGGTGGGTATTCTTGTAAGGTGTCGAATGCGATCTCTTCCATAAACCATTTGAATGACTTTGGACAATTCGTGCGTCGGAACTCCACCTGTTCAGTGATGTTACCACATGGCTTTCCTTCCAGTAGGGGCTTGGTAGCGTAGAAGGAGTCTCTGTATTCATCAAGCCAAACTTCAACAACTCGCATGTAGTTCTGTATAAAAAGAGATGAAGCAAAGAGAGTTTGTGAGAGATTGATATATCAGTAAAACATGAAAGAGAGAGTATGACGGAGAGTGACTTATGGCAGGGTAGTGATAGAGACAGAGACAGTGCAAGAGAAGAAGAAAAAGAAGAAGTAGGAGGAGGAGGAGGAGAAGAAAAAGAAGAAGAAGTATAACAGAGAGTAAATATGAAGTCAGAAGTAGATCAGGAGCAGAGGAGCGAGAAGAATATAGCAAACCAACAAATTGATGCAAACAAGAAGACGTTGTTAAAATGGCATAAAATAATGAAAAAGAGAAAATTCTATATATCGAATTCATTTTGTTGGAAATAAGAATAATTAAGACTTTTGCACAAAAGATCTGAAGTTTCAATCAGCTGCACAGTTTATCTTTATAACATGTTTTAATATTCTTGGCATGGAAGCTCACAGTTGATGAAAACTATACTGCTGGACTATATTTAATACCATTATATCAAAGTGTGATTGTAAAAGAAATAGAAACCCAAACGCCACAGAATGATAGCTGCATTTGGGGATTATAGCCAAACGAAAAAAAAAAACACACCCCCAAAAAACAACAACAACAACAACAACAACAACAACAAAACCAAACAACAACAACAACAAAAACGAACAATAAACAAAACAAAAATAAGTTGAAATAAAACTTGTATATACTCTAGAGTATCATTAACTTTAAGAACATCAACTATATCTCACCAAATCCACGACAGACACACCCTCTACGCCAGAAGGTGGGTAGCTATAAGGCACTTGTTTGCGATAGACGTGACCAACGCGAGAACAGGGAACAAACTTTAAAGAACCTCCACACATCCAAGCCTAAAAGAGTAAAAGAAAAGTAATAAGAGGTAAGAGAAGTACTGTATTCCCATACTGATAAGTGTTCAGATTTAATATTATACGAAAATAGATCATCTTATAAAAGCACTATAAATCGCTTTCAGATGGAATTCATTTCAAATGACTTTTGTC
The DNA here is from genome assembly GCA_025617745.1 of Heliocidaris erythrogramma. Lineage (NCBI taxonomy): Eukaryota > Metazoa > Echinodermata > Echinoidea > Camarodonta > Echinometridae > Heliocidaris > Heliocidaris erythrogramma. Next base: position 10,335,056 of record CM046855.1, on the reverse strand, counting down.
GAATAGGCCTACTATATTTAAAATTGATATCAGTGATCCTTTATTCGTCTACTTTATGAGCATATAGGCACAACCAAACCAATATATTTCTATATGTTATTCCCAATTCAATAAAAAATAAATTCATATGGTACCTACTTACTTTGAATGAAATCTCAAAGTTCTCCCCTCCCCATATCTGTAGTCCTGGATCGTATCCTCCAAGTTCAAAGAAATATGACCGATCTAAAGCTAAAAGACCTCCTGCCATGACTGGAGAGCTAACAACAAGAAAAAATATATAACTCTACTATTTAGACGGGTGTTATTTTATTTCAAAATAGATAAATAATCTTTAAGGAGTTCGAACAAAGTCTTAAATAGATAGAAATCCTCGATGCATATATTATTGGTAAATTGCCCCGAAATGATTTGTTAGGATTTCGGGCATATAGGATGTAGTTTGTCTTGCTAATTATCATTTGGCCTCTTTTATATCTTCTGTTAGCATTACGAACCAATGCCGAAATAAAATCAAGATAAAGACAATATCACACATCTGAGCTTACGGATATGGCTGACTTCCATGTTTCAGTCCCATTTTATGCCAGTAGGGTTTAATAGGAATTCTCTTGTACCAGAAATCCCAGTCGAAAGCACCGCGACAGAGCCCATCACCCTGCGAGGTATAAGCGAAGGTATTTGCACTGATCGCATCTACAGTCGGACAAACTATAGTCGTCCTGCATGAGGGGAGGATGATAAAAGACAAAGTGCCGACTGTAAAGATATCCATCTAATTATAATGAAATATTCAAAAGCGATACTATGCTGCAGTGGCGTAGACAGGTTCCAAATTGTGGGGGGGGGGGGGTGATTTCAATGTTCGTCAATTAAAATACATGCACATACACACACACACACACACACCCACACACACACGTCTTGTATTGCTTTACTTCCGAGGACAAGTATTGTTCCTCTATTGTTCCTCCGTCCTCGGACAGTCGACGGAATAAGGCACAAATTCATTGTTGGACGTTCGAGGACTATTGTCCGGCTTCCGAGGACTATTGTTCTGATGATTTTTTTTTGTTCTCTGTCCGAAAATGTCCTCGGACATACGGCTAAACACGCCCACACACACACGCACACACACACACTTTGCACTTTACATCGGCGCTCTCGCCCAAATATCAACCCCCTGTTTCTAAATTTTGTGGGCGAGCGAAGCGAGCGAGTAAAATATACTCACTTGATCGTATTTAACTATTGACATCATAATATGTATCAAAACAATTACACGACATAAGTTAATGTAGATGATCATCTGCTACTTCATATGAGGATTCTCGGGCAACTTGCAACTCTAATCCAACAAATTCTAAGTTTTACGAGCGAGCGTGGGAAAAAAGACATTTTCCTATCTGTAAAATGCTATTTTGTCATCAAAATACATTACAATCATTATTTTTAAAATTTCATTTGTGCACCTTATTGTCCAAATCTTGTAAGATACTCTGAATTCTCACTATCCTGGTAATGGATATTCGGGTACCTTGCCAAAAACAATTCATTTTCTAAATTGTACGAGCGAGCGAAGCGAGCAAGCCAAAAATTACACCATCTTATTTTCCCACAAAAGATAAGTTTATGTAGATGATCACCTCTTACTTGATCGCATCTCAAAATATTCTATATATTATTTTAAGAATCATATTCGTACACGTTGTTAACCGCATCTCAACAGAATAATCAGGTATATCGTAGCCTCGGTATGAGGATATTCCCTGCTCGAAACCATCCATTGTATATATTTCACGAGCGAGCGAGCCAAAAAAATACATCTAAAGTATATTTTTTTCATAAGAAATATATGTATAAGTGTCACTTATATAAATTTAATAATCACTTTCGCCTGAAAAACCTGGGGGATGATTGTACATGCCATCCCCCCACCTAAAATCCTGGGGGATGCATACCCCCCATCCCCCGCTGGCTACGCCCCTGCTATGCTGTTATCATAGCAAGAACACTCGCTCATATTATTCACTTGATCACCACCATAATGATTGCATGATAGCTCCCTCTTTCAAAATCAAGTTAAATTGTTGAACTCCCTGACATACTTTGACATAATACATGTATACACAAAGCCAATTTTCTTACTCCATAGATCATATACATGTATAGTTACGTATACCTCTTGTATTACTAAATGTTTCCTTGTTATGTGTTTCCATCAGATAATTTACATAAATACAATACAGCGTGATAATATTCGTTCATTCCAGAGTTGTTTTTAAACGGTGCTACATCATAAGGCCCTAAACAAGACAATATCCTCTAAAAGAAATTTGTTTTCCATATTAGAATGTTTAAAACAAAGAGGCGAATACATAAAAGTAAGAGAATGAAAATTAGTGAGAGACCTAAACAGAGACCTATAGGAATTGAATATAGGATGAGACAAATATTGATTGTGAAGAGCATTATTTTCTGTGATTCTTACCGATCTAATGCAATCTCTGTCAACAGAGGAGGAAGCCAGTTAGGTCCGCATTCACAATGAGCATCAAGGAATGTTAGGACCTGTCCTATCGCTCTCCTAGCCCCGATAGTCCTGGACCGAATAAGACCTTCTCGCTTCTTGTTCCGAACTATTCGGACCTTTCCTGAGAACCTCGGGTTACGGATGTACTCGTCTAATTTCTTCTTCAGGTGGACTAAAATGAATGAATAATCCATTGTAATGAATCTTATAGGCCTACGAGGTGGGAGCGGAGGGGGCGGGAGAGGGGGGGGGGGGGGGGGGGGGGGGAGGGAGGGCGGGGGACTATAGCTCCTGCAGGATTTTGAAAGTGGCGATATTCGGGAAACCACTCATATTTGGGCAGCGAGGTGCCAGAATATTGTCATATTGGAGCAGGAAGCTGTCCGAGTGTGTAAAATCGGTAGAAATTCACCACAAAAAGTTAGAAACTCGAAAGTTGATATTTGGGCAAAGATGTCAGCTTCCCTCGCGAAAGTGTGCCCATTCACCTATAATGAGGACAAAATAATGATGATTTCAAAAATACATTGTTAACTAATCGGCATATGATGAAACCCACCTCCCCCCCCCCCCCCCCCCGCCATCCTCCCGAAGGAAGACCAGTGTTATTATAATAATAACGCTGAATTTGGGCCATCCTCCGTATCTCATTTTCTCGATGTACATGATTTTGATGTTTACCTATGTTGTATATGTTTTTATATGATTCGGAAATAAATACAAACAAACAAACAAACAATGTTAGCGTCACCCTATCCCCACTAATCCTCTGGAGGGGATTTCGCTCTCTATATATATCTCTCTATTTCTGGATATCATCATTGTTGGGGTTATGATTATTCTGTGATTAGTGATAATGAAAACGTGGAAGTTTGTTGTAACATGTATTTTCTTTTGTTTCGTTTTATCCTTATCTTGTTGTTGCTGTTGATGTTGTTCTAAAAGTGGGTGTAAAAATAAATGCTATACTCTTACATTACACTTGAATTTATAATTATAGCTTTACCCTTTACACTGAAGTCATCAACAAGGAGTACCTCTGCTAGAAGCTCGGCTGGTGAAGAGTTGAAGATGCTGTGAATGGTTCTTATCAATGTTGACCAACCTTCATTGTGAAAGACAATCACAACACTCGTGTTGGGTAAATTAGGTGGGTAATGCCAGTGCTTGCATCTGAGGACAGATATTGATAAAACAAACATATTAATGAAGACAGGTATGAAACCTATAGGGATACAGCCCAAGGGGGCGCCCAAAATTCCGGAAAAGAGAGGCATAGTTCCGAAATTTCTCTGACAAGTAAAAAAAAAAATCTTTTCAGGTCCGAAATTTCTCTGACAAGTAAAAAAAAAATCTTTTCAGGTCCCTTTGATGTCTTAGGCAAGAACACATTTAATGGATGTAGACGTTCAATCTAGTAAACAGTACTCAAATGTGAAACCCAACAACTTAACCAAATAACATAATTTCGGATAGAGTCAACATTTCTACAAAACATTCACTCTCGTCAAGCCCTGCAATTTATACTTCCAGTTGTAGTTCCCAGTGGACCATTCGGAAATGATCAAGATACATGGAACATACAAGGTACAAGGTGAAAGGTTTTACCTATTTCCCACTGTTCTTACAAAAAGAGCCATATCTATAGGTTCTAAGAATCGGTGCCGCTTTAGTAACAGGTACCCACATTACATCTACAATGTAAGGCAGTGGAGCCCGAGGCAAGAGGGGCATAATGCCTATCCCCCCCAAAAAAAAATCAGTCCGCCCGCTGGAATGTGCCCGTGCCCATAATTTACATCAAGTAAGGGCGATATTTTATGAAAATATTAATGAAATCAAGCATATCTCATAAAGTATGTTGATTTCGATGTAATCCTAAAGAAAAACGACAGGGTTAATGTCCGAAATAAAAGATCATTCGACATTCCCCCAAATTCATTTGCTCTTGTCATTTTCATTATATCGCTGTAAATAATGCACAAAGAAAGGACTTCAGCGTGAGAAAAAAAAAGTCTGAAAATTTTTGCTCGCTCGCTTCGCTCGCTCGCACATGGGTCATTAGACCATCACACACAGCTGCTAATGAGGGAAGCTGAAATAGTGTCCAGAACCACAATAAAAACTGAAAAAGGAAGAATATGATGGATGATAATGTATTAATCATGTCAATTACTAGTACTGTAGGGTAATACCAATGTCACAAAATTGTCCTTCTAGGTGCCCCCTTTTTTCCCCTCCAAAATTGCCCCTTTTGTTGGTGCCCCCCCCCCCCCCCCCCCAATTTGAAAGACGCTCCGCCGCCCCTGCGCTTCCGTTTTCCCTATGCGCCATGTGAAGATTTATCTTTTTTCTGTGTATGGGACATAAAATTCAGTGAATATGGTGATTTAACAACCAGTCTCCCTGGTGACCAATCAAAGCATAGATCAATGTCACTTGACGGTGATAAAAGTTGCACATCGGTACCATGTATAACCTCGTTATAAAATATGGAACTGTCCCATGAGAATATCAAATACTTTAAAATGTAGCGTCATTTATTTGCTGACACCTGCTGGAGACGGAGGTTTTAAGTCCTGTCAGGAAGTAATATATACTGTACATGACTTGTGGTCATAAAATATAACTCTTTCAGCTGGCTTGGACGTAATAAAAACCTCTAATGGCCAATCTCATATAATAACCACATTCTTTATATAGTAAAATATTTTCAGGATTTGTTGAACATTTAAACTATCATAACGACGTCAGAACCAGTGCAATACACTTCTAGGAGAGTACAAGGAAAACGGTGTTCTAAAAAGGGAATGCCACACTTCAGTCTGGCTTATATTAAAGTTCTTCGTTATTATAATGTTTTAAACGATACGCAGTGACTTATCTAATGTGATGAACTACTTGTAATGCCATAACCGTTTAGATGTTATTATTTGAAAAGAAAATAGTGAAAGGGTTCATAAAAGAAAGAGATAAAATAACAAAAAATCTAATAATTATCCTGAAGATGCTTAACCAACGTGCATGAAAACGGATGTACACATGTTCATTCATTATTTTATTGAAACAGTCCTCCACTGATGCCTATCTCTTTCTTCGCAAACTGATCTATATTTCTTAATCATTTACCATTATGGTAACTTACTCTTTAACTCTGAGATCTGCTACGATACGATCCAAAGATACCTTATCACTGACCACCATATTGAATCCATATTCCTCGAAAGCCTTGTCATAGAGCTGTTGCTCACTATGGTCAAGAAGAACACCTAGGCCATATTCTCCCGGTCCCGTCCGGTAGGGCTGACGGGGAGGTTCGTAGTTTCCCACTGTCTCCTTCAGTACTGGTGGGTGAATGTCATGTGATCTTCTGGTGGACTGTGATTGGTCTAAAGTTCGATGACGTAGTTGTTGGTTTGTGTTCAGGTGGCGATTGTTCCCCTGTATGTCCTGCCCAAATAAAGATTAAGGTTAAATAATAAATGACCACAAACATTTACAGAATGAAATAAAAACGATGCCAAAACCACATAGGCCTATAATATCGTCTCAAAATTTAGACCAACACGCCTTTTTTTTTTTTCTTTTCTTTTTTTTTTACAACGGCTGGGTGCGATCCCGGCGGCCAGCGATGTTCATTCTACCGCAATTAAATAACGTTAGTTTATTTGTAAAATTCCAAATGCTTGATGTGATTATTTTACAGAAACCTGGGATTCGTTTATCGAGCGGCGTCGTTAAAATAACACGGACTTATTATCGGGGCACGGATTGCAGATGTTTAAATATATGGGACACGTGAACAATGTTTTGAATAATGACTTTGTTTTGTTTTGTTTTGTTTTGGGTTTTTTTTTTTTTTTTTTTTGGGGGGGGTCAAATTCTTTTCAAATTCAAATTTTTTAATTGACTCTGCCAGATCACAGAGATGATTCTTTTTTTTTTACTCCAATCGTATAAAATATGGAAAAGGTCTTGCTCTCGAAGCTGAGGCTTACACAATATGGATGATTTTTTACGACTGACACAAAAGGCAGAAGAGGATATATCGGATGCTTTCATATCAAGTTTGGTGTCAAAAAAGATTAAAAACAGGAAGACACGACTCTGCGTAAGGTCAATGATTGTTTTCCGTTCAATATCATGGACTTTAGTCAATAATGCCATTTTTCACACGTCAGTGTATTAAGCTTTCAATCATATCGATAACGTACAAATTTAAAGAGTATACCTAAATAATATCAATATGAATATGTCACCTTCGCTGTTTATGGCATTTGAAACACAATACATGTACTTTAAAATACATATTAACAGGTGCAATGATAATAACAAACAGGAAATCAAAGAGGTGACTGAGATGAAAGTATGCTTTAAAAAAATAATACAAATAGATGAAAGAGAGAGAGAGAGAGGGGGGGGGGGTGGGTGGGGTGGAGAGAAGAGAGGGAGAAGGAGAAGGATTAAAAAGGTTTGCCAAAGAGGAAAAAATGGGATGTAGGGTGGGGTAAAAAGGAGAAAAATAATTATGTAGAAATCATGCAATCGCAGAACTGTGTACCTTGCTCTTCTCCGCGGTTATTATCCTTCCATTTTTCTGCTCTGAATTGGCCGCACCCATCCCTCTCTCCCCCTTCTTCCCGCCGTCATCCTTCATCACCCAACCATCCATCGGTCCCATGTCATGTCCTCCCATCGCCGCCGACGATGATGACGATGACGATGTCGATCCTGAATTCAACGAGATGAAGATCGGCGCCAACCCGACTACCAATATGACAATCAGCCCGATTTTGAGACCATGCCGTGGCCTAGGTGAAGAGGATATTCTTCCACCTCCGAACATCGACGAAGCCATACTTGACAATGAAGTCCGTCGTTTTTGTTTTTGTTTTCCGAGTTATCTAGCGCTAAACCTACCACTGCATATTATTATTCCGGTATATTTTGGTTTAGAATGATGGATCATCATGGTACCGCAGTGAATAATCAATTATTAAAGCATTGGATATACGATACGACGGTCAATGCGAACTTTCAGATAGCGCCCGTGTCCAGAATTCAGATATATTCCGTGGTTTTTGGTTACTTGTCTGTCTGTTGTCGTTGAGTGGTTTGGAGGTACGCATATTCATATTCCACAGGTGTCATGATGCGTGTGTACCTGTGCAGAAAAGTAAAGAGACCACAGTTAGACATACATCATACCATTCCTACAAATATTTACTTGATTTCTTAGCACTCATGTAAAATAAACTATCAATCAATCAATCAACATAACCTTACGATTATGATTGATACGGGGAAAACCAATATCAATTTTATAATGCAAGTAGTAGACAGAAAAAAGAGTATACATTGGAAGCATGAATCATACAAAGTTTTCTTTGACATTGGACAAACAAACATAATCTTTGAAAGAAAAACAAAGTTCAGACAGTAAAGTATAGGCCTACTAACAGGAAAAAAAACTGAGCTATGCATCTAATAGGCTGACATTAATGTCGGAATGAGGTAATCATCATAATAGAGATTTTGTCTACACAAAATTAATGTTCAAGAATGCTTTTATGATTGCGTATTTATTCATTGCGTAGCTTAAAACAGCATAATAAATCAAATGAACTAGACACATGCTATTTACAGAAATGATTAATGTACCATGATGTGAATGATGCGATTATACTTGTAAAATCGTCCCTCAATTCCTGTTCAAAAATGTCTCATTCTAACAAGCATGCCATCTCTTTCCAGAGAGATAAATTATAATGTTGCAATGTTATTCTATAAAATCCATACTTTAGCAATTGTATCTCAAGAATGATGATTATGTTGTTGTTGTTGATTTTTAGCAAAAATCCTACATGAAATAATAAACAGGGAAATTTAATCTATTAATATCCTTTTTTTTCTAATTCCCAATTTGATTAAAGTAATCACTGCGGAGTGAGATATTATCTCAAAATAGTTGATTTATTGAAGGAAAAAGATTGTATATGCATGATAAGAGCGTGAAAAGCTATCAGTGCATGGGTATGATGGATTCCGATACATTGTCACGTTCTTCCTGTCTGCCTTCTCATAAACATTACAGCACAAGCAAGCATATAGCCCTGTTCATAATATACAGACAGGTCTTGTGAAGCCTAGGACCAGCATGAAATTTATCGTGTTAATGAATCGCAGATATCTAATATTATGGACGTACAAAAAGCAGCTGCGCAGAAAAAAAGTCCTGTGTGTGCAAGCAAAGAAATGTGAACGTTTATTCATTAAATTATCTTGCTGCGGCGTTTTGTTTTGTATGGTTTTTCTTTTTTTAAGCCAGTTTACAAAGTCATAATTATAAGAAGGAGGCCTTACTTTAGTTAACCATGCCGTCTCAATATGTGACATAGTATGGACAGCATATCATTATCTCTCTTTTTGTACGATTTGAGAGAAACGGCCAACGGAGAGAAGAAACCTTTAGTTCAAGAGTCAAAATATTTCAGAAAAAACATTATCGCTTTGTTTCAAGAGAAAATCCAGATTCCAGTTGACGTATTCAGAAAGAATCAACAATTTCAGTGTAGACATCACCCCCAAAGCAGCTGTTTTGTTATGTTTCAGTAACGCTCAGTACTATAATCATCAGTGACTGTATAAGGGTGTTCCAGTCTAGCTTTATACGTCATATGATTTCAACAGTATATATATACAGGAAGTTTGATCAGTGAAGTGATCAGTCGAGAATTAAACTCACAGTACTGACAACTCCTTAATTAGGAATAAGACGACACAAATTAATACCCTAGTTGAAAAAGTATATTCATCTAGTAAACGAAGAAGCTTGATGGGAGGAATTTTAATTTGTAAACAAATTTTTAGGCATGTTACTCCCAGTGTGTTTTTCTGACTTGTGTTTTTCATTACAGATCGAACATACGATCTTTAACACTGGGAGTAAAATGCCAAAAAATTTGTTTACAAATATACATGTATTCATCTAGTTTTAAATCTGTTAGATAATGAGCTTTCGAGCTGTGACTGCATGTGTTTCTTCAAAAACATACTCCTCTAGATCTAGTCATAATGGCAAGCAGTCGGATAGATATTCAAACCCTTCAGTTTTAAAAATTCAAATATTTCTTTTTATTTATTCATGCCTTTGACATATTATATTGCATAAAAGAGGAAAATGTCTACCTGTACTACAGGCTGAATAAAAACACGAGCTTATCTAATATTCATGAGCTGAGTTTTCTTTCGGAGATATCGCAATATCATAAATCGTCTTATCCACGAATATCAGTGACCGCCTTTATTCCTTATTTGCTACGTGTCTGTTCTTACACATGTATCTATTTAACCTCTCTCTCTCTCTCTCTCTTTCTCTCTCTCTCTCTCTCTCTCTCTCTCTTTCTCTCTACTATCTCCCTTTCAATGTCCCATATCAAGTTCAGCAACACTTCGCTTGTGCGAAAGTAATGAATGATGTAAGTCCCTGACGCGTAATACGACGAAATATTTTATTGCGATATTGCACGGTCGGCTTCCTTTCAGACAGCGGTATATAGGACTATAGTCGGCTAGTTGACACGAAAATCATTTAGGGGAAGAAGTGTTCCCTTGGTGGAATGAGAAGTAAAAGTAGGCATATTCATGCAAGAGGAAGGTAGCAAACTTACAGAAGACAAGAAGGTGGATGGCACGAAGAAAGAAAGAGAGAGGGAGAGAGCAGAGGAAGAAGAAGAAGAAGAAGAAGAAGAAGAAGAAGGATTTAAAAAATAAAGGCGTGTTATTCTGGAGTATGCAAGTCGTACATATATATATATATATATATATATATATATATTCTGGAGTCAGAGCTAGAGAGGGGAGGGAGAGAGAGCGAGAGAGAGAGAGAGAGAGAGAGAAAGGGGATGGGTAAGAAGAACAAGATTGGCAACGTTTCAGAACAGTAAATTTCAATAAGGAGTAATGCTCATAAGTAGTGCAATATCAAATTGAATCGGAAGCAAGTGGCAATGTGTCTCTCCGTAAATATTTACAAACTGTCATGACACTCTGGAATAACTATTTGGGTGAGGATAGTACATGTATTGACCTACATATCCTTTTTGTAGAATAAGATTGAAAAATCACAAAATCTCGGTTAGGTGGAGGCTTTTCCCGTCATTAAGGGATAAAAAGTGAGGGACAACAGCATAAACACAATTTCCTATTCATCGATGTTTTCATAATTTCTACAAAACTGAAACTAACCCATCATGGAAAGGGTATGAAAATTAAATTTTTGGCATTACAATTCCATCCACCCCTTTTACTCAATCTCTTTAAAAGAGAATTAACCTCAAACAATAAAGACGATAGTGTTCAAAGGTGTTATTTATTCCTACTTGTTAGACTATATGGCTTCGCGTCAAAATATACGAGATCGATACGAATCAAGATTTTCTGAGCAAAATTTATCATCTGCTAGCAATATGTATCGTCTGCTAGCAATACATGGGGGCTGCCATTTTTTTTATGTGTACAAGAAGATTTTCTTAATCCAAATGCCCAATTGCCTTTTTCAAAATTAAAAACCCATTTGAGATTTAAAATATAGAATAGATATGTCAATTTATTTTTAAACTGAAGATTTCCTTATATATTTCTGTTGAAAATCGATATTCGCTTAATATAAATCTATTTTCTAGATACTGTGACGCAATGGACGGAGCAAATTAATTCAAATTTTATGGATGCTTCTTCCCTGAGCATCTATAGCGGCAAACTATGCATTCACCTGCTTTCGGATAATGGGACTTGAAAAGTCAGAATGCATGCTGCATATATTATGCTCTGCTCTGTTTGGCAAACCCAAGAAAATAGATTTTTGTTAAGCAAAACCAGACAATTTAAAAGTATCATTATAAAGATTTAATTTTTATAAATCATGTAAACACCCACTTTATATTTTTCGTCACATATGGGATTTTAGGTAATGAAGAAAATCAATTTAGGTCTTGGATTCAAAATATCTTCCTGACCGGAACATTTCTCAATGGTTCATGTACAAATCCAAATCAGCAAGAAAATGGCAGCCCCCATGTAAATGAGTAGTAGACGATACCGGGTGTTGGAATATCTTTATTATACCCTTTTCTGATATCTTATTGGAAAATGATTTAGGCCAATAAGTAGGAATATACTACACCTTTCAATATAAGTAAATTTGTACTCAGGGGTTAATTCTCCTTTAAAAGGGCAAATAATTTACTCCGTATAAAACATGTAATCATTCGAAATAATTAACATTGTCAAATGATATTTCATGCCTTTTACAAAGAGATCTGTAGAAGGTTTGCTTCTCAGCAAATATATTATATGTTTCAGTTCCTGAGAAACTATGGTAGTACATGACATGATCGAAGAACAACATTGTGTGTATAGATATCCTGTGATTGAGATATCCTGTGATTGTATAACTATAACATCATGTGAAAGATAGAGAGTTGGAAGAAAGAGATAGAGAGAGATAGATGGATAAAGAGAGAGAGAGAGGGAAAGGGAGGGAGAGAGAAAGGGAGGGGGAGAGAGAGAGAGCATGGGAGAGGAGGGGAGGAGGAGTGGTAGGGAGAGAAGACGGGTAGAGACAGTAGGCCTAAATTTCTTATAGCTAAAAGTCTATGATAAAAATGGCTTCCCAGAAACATATCCGATAAATTTATAATACTGCGGATCTAGTCGCCTTTCATAGCTCCTCTGTGGTTTCATCATGTCAGAGTGTGACACTCTAGTGCTTTAGCCATATATCCATATCTATATCAGGCAGGGAGGTACCAAGGAGGTATTAGTGATTACATCATCTCTGCAAGTTCAGTTAAAACAAAACTGCGATCCAGCCCGCTATCAGGTAGTGCTGTTGAGCTCGAGTCATGACATGATACTGATTGGAACGGAAAGAGACACTGACATTGACCCGGCTGTGGTGTCATGGTTAGGAACGGAGACCCCGCCATGCGCACCATACTTCACTTGATCAATGCAGACATGAAACCCATGATCTAGACAAGCTAAACTTCAGTTTCTATTATTATCATCATCAACTGGACAAAGAAGTGAGCTTTCATCCACTTACATTATGGGCAATGATGATAATTTATGGAATGCTAAATATTGTGAACTATGAATTTTGTTTTGATTATTGCAATGGGGAAACGTATCCAATACCATATTTACCTCTGTAGGCCTATCTCTTCTCTGCTTCTTTTATACTCGATGAACACACATTGGGAAACGGATAGGTAAGAAAATAATAAGGAATAAGAATAGTCAGAATATACTGAGCAATATAAAAATGAAAAAGGAAAGAAAATATTAGTGAGTAGTAGTAGTAGTAGTAGTAGTAGTAGCAGCAGCAGCAGCAGCAGTAGTAGTAGTAGTATTAAAGAGAATGTTATTAATATCCAAGGGGAGTTATGTCATGATAATATGAGGATAGCGAACGAATTTAACAATTATTTCACAACTGTGGCAGAAAAATTATAGCTAGTAATCAGCCAGATAGCAACACAAATGAATTTGGAACGGACAGTGTTAAATTACAAAAATTATACGACAGTAAGGGTGTATCGAAAGGTTGTTTTCTTTTTTCTCCTGTCAAAGAAAAGTCAATTTAATTTCGTAGTGCCTAAGCGGAAAGGTAAAATTGGAAATTCCTTTTATTTTAACGGTATTCTTTTCTGGAATTCCCTCCCAAATCATGTTAAGTCAGTTAAGAATTTTTTACATTTTAAAAGGGTATTGAAGCATCATCTGAAAAATGTGTCAACTCCGTAACTGCATTTCTCCCCTCTTTTTTGTAGCTCAGAGGGTTTTTTCCTATATTATATGACTTATGTAACCAACGTTTATTATCGATAGTTTCATTATGATTTTCTGTATATATATTTTTTTCCGTTGAGTAAGTCTTGTTTTCACATTTATGTAATCTTCGCCTACTTTATAAAAATGTTATGTTTTATTTTGCTACTTTAGTACATTCTTATTACTTGTCGTTCTTGTACGATAGTCTTGTAGCCGTAGTAAGGTGTTTTCTTAGTGTATTTTTTTATCAGTTATTTAGGTAAGGACCCCATTGGAAATAAGCCATTTCGGCTTTCATGGGCTATCCTGTCATGGTACCTCGATGTGTTTGTATTGCAATATATCTGACGAATAAAATAAAATCAAATCAAATCTAGTAGTAGTAGTAGTATAGTAGTAGTAGTCAGTGACGTATCTAGGGATTATAGTGCCCAACCTATCTAGTTATTGTACAAGCGAGGGAGCAAAGCGACCGAGCGGTAATTTTTTGTTGTTGGATTTTTAACCCTAAAATACACACTTTCTTGTTCATTTTAGCCAGGAAAATTTTGCAACTGACCACTGCAATTGAGCGGTAGAGAAGTTCGAATTGTGTACATTGATAAATGGTTTTCTATTCACTCCCTTCTACAATTGGGAGCAAAATTAAAGAAAACCCTTGAGAAATAGTCGACTAAAAGTTAAGATTTCTTTTAAATGATGAAGCTCTGCAAATGCAGTTTTATGCACTTTATCCTATATTGGGGGCGCAATATTTAGCAAGAAGCAGATAAAACTTACATGACAGCGAGTAAAGCAACGACAATTACATCTTTATCTTTCAAAATTTGAATCCTTAAAAAAACCTATTTAAGAACTACATGTATATAGGCACTGGGGGCGCGAAATTACGAGATCTTGAAAGAAAATAATTATGCGAGGGAGCAAAGCAACCAAGCTTTAGATCATTTTCGCATTTTAAATCCTCAAAAACTGTATTTCTAAATGCATTTACCATGCCGATTGGGGGCGCATAATCCTTAAGGATTATGATTTTTTTCTCCATTTTCTCCCTTTTGCGTTTTTGCGCCCCCTCCAAGTGCTGCCCGGGGCACGTGCCCCCTGCCCCCTAGATACGCCACTGGTAGTAGTAGTGGTGGTGGTAGTGGTGGTGGTAACAGAAGTAGTAGTAGCAGCAGCAGCAGCAGCAGTAGTAGTAGTAGTATAGTAGGAGTAGTAGTAGTAGTAGGAGTAGTAGTAGTAGTAGTAGTAGTAGTAGTAGTAGTAGTAGTAGTAGTAGTATAGTAGTATAAGTAGTAGTAGTAGTAGTAGTATATATATAGTAGTATAGTAGTTATGGTATATAGCGATGGTAGTAGTAGTAGTAGTAGTAGTAGTAGTTATGGTAGTAGCTATGGTAATAGTAGTACACTGTAAAAAATAATATGCCCATTAATAACTTTTACTTATTTTTCCCATGTAGAATATACTTGAAAACATAAGTTTTGCCACAATACGCACTCGATTTAAATAATAATAACTCAAATTTTCAATTTAGTAGAATATACGTGAAAATTTTAAGTAAAATTAAATACAAAAGAACATTTAAGTAATTTCAACTTGTATTAATTTATAAGTACTATTAACTCAAAGAAAGAAAGTTTACGTATTACTCAAACAATTTATGTTGATTGTATTTATTTTTTAAAAGTAAAGACTGATGCAGTGCGTAATATAAGAAGTAACATAATTCATGAATATTCATTAAGACCTAGTTAATCTCTATTTTAGAATTAAACAATTCTTTTTGTGGTTGAATGAAAATTGAAGGAGTTTAAAATATTTTCTAATTCATTTAAGTAAAAATAAGAAGATAAGAAAATTTTTAATTGTCACTCGATTCAAAACAAATCAAAACTTGATATTTCAGGAAAATTGTCATCTTTTTTTTTCTTTTTAAGTGCTACGATCAAGTATATGTAAAATTCGGAGCCCTTTCAATAGTTGTCAACTTAAAGCGTATGTAATAGTGTTTGTTGGTGATGGTGGTAGATATTTAATTAAATCCTAAATCCTAAATAAATCCTAAATTGAAAGAGTGTCAGTGAATGTTTGATGGGTACAAATTGTAATCACGTCATAAGTTGTTTTTTTAATTGTTATCTATCATGATTACAATATTTAAATTATTTATGTTAATGTAACTCAATTTAACTGAGTAAAAGTTTATTAAGCAAAATAAGTAAATTCTACTTAAAATTCCCTGTTACAAATACTTAAAATAATCAAGGCAATCCGTTGACGAACTTTTTTTGAGTAATTTCAACGAATTATTTTTTACAGTGCAGTAGTAGTAGTAGTACATAATAGTAGTAGTTATGGTAGTAGTAGTAGTAGTAGTAGTAGTAGTAATAATAGTAGTAGTAGTAGTAGTAGTAGTAGTAGTAGTAGTAGTAGTAGTAGTAGTAGTAGTAGTATATAGTAGTAGTAGTCATAGTAGTAGCTATGGTAGTAGTAGTAGTAGTTATGGTAGTAGCTATGGTAGTAGTAGGAGTAGAAGGAGTAGTAGTAGTAGTAGTAGTAGTAGTCATTGGCGGATCCAGGGGGGGGGGGGGGCACTTCCGGCCCGTGCCCCTCCTTTTGGAAGAGAAGTATGCATTTTGACCATAGACGATCAGCCATTTTCTCGATTGTACCCCCCCCCCCCCCTTTTAGAATGAAAACCTTTTTTTTTTTTTGCTTGTCAGGGAATTATGGAGGCAAACTGGACCCCCATAACCCCTACTGAGCGAATTTTGAAGGTTTGGCGAAAAAAAAATTGTCGACCCCCCCCCCCCCCCCCCCCCCCCTCCACTGAGCGACTTTTCGAGAAGCTGGCGAGACCAAAAAAATACGGGTCTACCTTTGACAAACTTTCATTTTTGTGCCCCCTCTTTTACTCAATCCTGGATCCGCCCCTGGTAGTAGTAGTAGTAGTAGTAGAAGAAGTAGGAGTAGTAGTAGTAGTAGTAGTAGTAGTAGTAGTAGTAGTAGTAGTAGTAGTAGTAGTAGTAGTGAGTAGTAGTAGCAGTAATAACATTAACAGTAGCAGTAGATGTTGTTGCTGTTGTTTTTTGTGAGGGGTAACAGCCGGAGCAGGAAGATAGTGATAATGATTTTATTAGAAATATGAAGGATGAGAAATAATTTGATAAAAAACAATTACACCAACCGCCCCCCCCCCCAAAAAAAACAACAACAACAACAACAACAACAACAACAACAAAACTATAACACTGCAACGCGAAAGATTCATTTTATGTTGTTTGTCTTCCTCGGCTCAACACCTTTGACCTTGGAGTCACGAACCTGACGTGATGTAATTTCATGAAAGATTGTTGCAACTGTTTCTGTATGTATACTGTATTCACACCAGAGCGAACTATCGAGAGTAAGTTTTTGTATACCAAGTGTAGTCATTCAAATAGTCGCCACCCCCCCCCCCCCCCCCCACTGAGCGACTTTTCGAGAAACTGGCAAGACCCAAAAAATACGGGTCTACCTTTTCCAAAAGTTGACAAACCTGCATTTGTGTGCCCCCCCCCCCCTTATACCAAATCCTGGATCCGCCCCTGTGAACAATCATTCAATATATTCTGCTATTTCAAATAAACTTTGGATGCAAAAGTGACAAGGCATATTACACTAAACACACGCAGCGTTCGGCTCCATCCCCTTGGTGGAACACATCATTAATTAATGCTTAAACATTAAATGATCTACAAAAGTACAGACTGGTATGGTGGCCATATATGGTAGTGTTTTTATTACACTTGGGTACATTAAAACACGTAAAATACATTTCATGTTAATGTTCACAATATTGACTATCCTGCTACAGTCAATGGCAACGCCTACACTTTCAACATTATTTCACATTCTAAAATTTTTCTCACAATCCCATATACGGTTATCCTGTTTTCGAACGA
Source organism: Heliocidaris erythrogramma (assembly GCA_025617745.1). NCBI lineage: Eukaryota > Metazoa > Echinodermata > Echinoidea > Camarodonta > Echinometridae > Heliocidaris > Heliocidaris erythrogramma. The sequence goes on along the minus strand of CM046855.1, from coordinate 10,317,740 downwards.
ACCTGTTTTCCATTATGCTTGAAATCACTAGAGATACCTAAAGTAAAGAGACAACTCGACATGATCAAGTGTGTTTCTCATTCAGCTATCCCATGATTCCCTGTAGGATTCCCACATTAAGACTCTGAGTTCTTGGGTGATGACATCTTGTTTTGGCAGACGATTCTGTGTTCTGTGCCAGCCCCGCCTTTCGAGTTATAATGCTTAACGAGGGAGATAGTAAAGGATGACGTTTCATATATTTCCCCATGATTACAATATGGAAAAAAGACAACATAACATGTGTGATAAGGGGCTTTTTGAATGGGAGGGGTTGTCGGACCGATTCATATTTTCAAATTTACTGACACGGGGAAAAAGTAATCGTCGAATTTTCAGATTTGAAGGTTTCGACATTTTTCAACGAGCAAAAAACAGATAAATGAATAAATGAATAAATGAATAAATAGATAAATGAAAATGAATAAGTATCATACATAAATGAATAAATGAATAAATAGATAAATGAAAATGAATAAGTATATACATAAATAAATAAATAAACAAATAATTGGTTAAATAAATAAATGAATGAATATAAAAGGTAATCAATTTTAGCAAATTCCCTATACAGGGCTATAAAAAATTGCTGATTTGCCATCCTTTCTTCGTGCAATTGGCAGTCTAGAACACTTCAAATCTTGCCTCAAAACATACCTATTTCAGCATGTGTGTAAATATTGGAGGAGCATGCGCCGTTGAATGTTGTTAACAGAAATATGGCGCCATACAAATGCTGTGAATCATCATCATCATCATCACCATCATCATCATCATCATATAATTTTAGATTGAGGTATCACGCCCCAAACCCCCTCTAGAGACACCCAAGTAGGTGGTATCTAGAGCAAGAGATTGATTTTCAAAAACTAACGCTGCCTTTTCATCAAAACTTCGTTAGCTGTTTTTTTTTTTAATATTAACATTTCGTTTCATGTTTGTGACCTATATCTACAAGGTTGTTTACAGTACGTGTTATTTTTGTACCGTGTAATTCAATCGTTCTAATTTCATTTGGCATGAAGACATTAATGAGGTTCATTATAACATTTCAAAGCAGGAAAATATCACGGACGTGTTGACATACAGTTGAAACTCATACAGTCGTACTCGGTAACTTCATGTTCTCTCATTGAACGATAGTGCGAATTGAAACCACGCCAATACAATGTGCTCCCCTTATAACCAACGGGGAATCATGATCTTGCTTATTTTTCGTAGGTTTCTTTACAAACATCACGACTCAATAAATACAATAGAATTAGGATTCATAAAAGTTAATGTGAAAGTTATTCATGCAAATTCTTATGTAGTTCTAAATATGTGTATTTTAAACACGAAAGTTCATCAAACTATGACTGAATTCGAATTTCAGTTGGTAATGGTAAAATGATAATGTCAATTAATAACTGGATCAATAAAGAGTTTGATAGGTTTGATTCAATGTCCATGCCATGATCAATATTTATGAGAGCTTGCAAGCCTATACCTTTATTATCAAAACATACTGGGTATACCACAAAAATACAGTAACAAAAACTTACCGGTATTTATTCAGCCAAGCCAGTTAACTATACATCTGATACAGGCACAACACAGAAATAAGTACATTTACATGGTGAAACCAACTCCTAGGTGAAACCATGGACCTACTTCATGGTGAAACAATACTTCCTATAAGCTGTGAGATTGCATCCAGCAACTGGATTGGGAAGTGAATCTTGACGAACTACACGCCCACGATGTCATGACCCCGTCTGCCCTAATCCTCAAAGTTATATATTTATCAGCTAAGAAGGACTTGAGTTTTCAGGTCATGAGGCTAATAGGTTACTGAGCTCTTTGGAAACTTAACCTTTCCAGGATTGGGGAGAATAAAACAGTATCCATGCAGCTCTTCTCTTTAATATCCATAAGATTATAGCGCTGCTTTTGGAAAATAAAAACGAATACATTTTCGATATAAAATTGGTGCTCGTATATCAGGGCTGGGATCTGAACTTTTATAGTTTATAGTTGAAAATGAAATCACAAAGAAGTTCAGTTCCCCTGCCATGAACCCTATTAGTTCCTAACTTTCCATCTCAAACCAATGATAATAATAACAATAATAACTAGAAAGGCCGTCAAAGGCGGCAGACCCACGCCTTAACCCAATAGGTTTTGTTTTGTTGCGATTATTTTTGTAAGCAGGCCATTCAAAGGGGATAACAAGAGGCACATCTCCCCCCCCCCCCCCCAATAAATTTTGCCATATCCAGGTCATAGCTTTGTGTGTCCCCACCCTTGAAAAAATTCTTCTGAAAAAGATATTTTATTATTGAAACATCCCTCCCCTAAAAGTAATTGATTAGACATGTCAGAGAGCGTGGCGTGGTGAGAAAAAAAATGTTAGCAATTTGTATTGTGTTCAGTCATGTAAGTGTTAGTAAATGTATTCATGTTCTATCTTTAAATTACATTGCAATTGGGGTTGTTTTTTTTTTCATCGGGCTTGGATAAAATAAATATGACGACAAAATAAGTTGGATCTCGACTTCAAAATGCATGCGAGGCACAGAGCTTACTCACTCAGCTCAGTCACCACCCATCAACAAAGACCCCTTTTACATCACCCAAAAGTCGCGGCCAGGCCGCGACTCAGCCACGGCCTGGCCGCGACTTTTGGGTGATGTAAAAGCAAAAGGGGCCAGGCCCGAGGCCAGGCCGCGGCCAGTTTTCGGACCAGCTCAGGAGGTAGTCTGAGCCCGGGCTGAGCCGCGGCTCGGCCACGACCCGAGGTAGTGTAAAAGCAAACGGGGCCTGGCCGTGGCCGTTTATGCTAATGAGGTGCGTGCAACGTCACATTTTGAGCGATGACTTCATTCTTTCCCCGCACGCCCGACATAGTTTTATCATCGTAAATCATTTTATTCTTCGTTTCCAGCGTTCTGCGTATACGTACCGATCTTCTCTGTTGCCTCTTTGTATTGAAATGACGAATTCTACGTCGAAAATCCTCCATTTTAATATAGAATTAGAAACGTGATCAAGAGAAACTTTGCAAATGAACGGCGCGCGGGCGGGAAGAAATATTATTTGTTTACAAGTAGAGCGCCACAAACGGCGCATTCACGGAAGCGGGGCCAGGCTTGGCCGCGACCAAGCCGTGTAATGTAAAAGGGTGAATCGTTTGGGTGAGGCGAGTACCACCCACTGTGTTGGTTGGGGCCTGGCCGCGGCCGAGCCACGGCCAGGCCTCGCGACTTTAGATGTAAAAGGGGTCAAAGTCAAAGTGGATACTGGCGTGCATGTATTCGGCGAACCTCGATCAGCCACCAAATTTTGCAAATCCACACAAATTAAAAAGAAATCCAGTGTTTGTATATATTTTACAACTACGAAATCCACTCAAACAGACATAAATGAGTTATAAACTAACTCAAATCTCAAATGACAGGACCGTTATAACCCAAAGAAAAAAGTTCAATCCTACTACAGTCAGTAAGGCACAGGCACTGTACTCCCTGGGGTTATGTACTCCCTAGCCCGACCAGATCGCCGTCACTTCGCGACAGCGCTGTGTATAGTTATGTACGTACAGCTAGCTACACAGCCCACTCACTCAGATCAATACACGCGAACGCTCGCGAGTGCGATAGACTCACTCACGTCGAACAAACTCACCAGATTTTCACCGAAAACAATTAAAATCACGTACTACACGTCCACCAGGATAAAATAAATCACAAAAACTTCCACAACAAAGTGGAAAGAACCGGGGAAAATAAACAGAAATGCACAGAAGATAAGAAATAGAGGAGAAGCCGTAGGGGTAGGGTAGCCTGAATCTAAATGAATTTGTAGTTTAAAAAGGTATCGCGCGCAATCCCTTGTTGCTGGGATACGTTGGCTTTGAATATTCATTGCAGGCTCGTACGGATTTGAAGTGAAATGGCAAATAATGGGTCTAAAAGTCTTCTAAAATTCATAAACCTGAAATAGACTTTTGGTGAGACGAAGTAATGAGTGTTTTGATTGGCCAAAATATTTCTGCATCTGCAGGCGAAGTTTGGGGTCATCAATCTTTCTAGTTTCTTTCCTGTCACTATCTGAACTGAAGTTCCTATACTTTACTACATGGTCAAAACTTCAAGGTCACACAGAATGTGCAGGGGTCAACCAATCATCACCAAAATCTAATCGATTCTTTCCTGTCACTTTCTGAACATTCCCTGAAAATTTGGTGCAAATCCGTTCACCCGTTCTCTTGTTATCTTGTACACAAACAAACAAACAAACAAACAAACAAACAAACAAACAAACAAACAAAAAAACAAACAAACATACGGAGCCCTTTACATAACCCTGCCGATTTCATCGGCGTGGGTGTGCCGATTTCATCGGCGTGGGTAATAACAATAGCTACAATTTTATGCGCAATATCAAAACTAGGCGACAGGAAGTGTCCAGCACCCAATTCATGGGGGGGGGGGGGGGGGGGGCAGGTAGGACAAAACAACACTTCTTTCAAATTAGATTGCCAGAAACACTCCCCTTTCGGAAATATCATTTAGCCGTAATGTATGGAGGCTGCTGTCCAACCAAACTTAATGCATTTCCAATGTTCGATTCGAGTAGATTAAAAGACATCATGCATGACTTTGGAGCTCGGATATTGTTATTAGAAGCAGTTTGACATGATGTTCATCTCATGCGAAACCAAATGTGATGAGATTGTCACTATCGATGTCGAACTATGATTCATAACAGACATCTACATGATTGACTACTAGGAAGCATATGGTGGAAGACCTTGAACGTCTTTGATCATAAGTATTTAAGTTAAAGTGCTTTACTGAACGTACTGACTACCGTACTAAATACCTCTTTAGGGGCACAGAGGACAAACTTATCTCTCTTTTCCTTCTTAATATGTGTAAATCAGTACTCGCCGTTTTCTCTAGAAAAAGGTTTGTAAAGTCATTTGAAATATAATAGTGCATGTAGCTTGGATCAATGTAGATGCATACAGACTGAATTTTATTCATAATAGACGATAAAAGCTGTTCTACGAACATTCATCAAGTAACATAACTGCGGAGCAATTGTCGCCTCGGCGCGCCGCGTAACATGCCATGTTGTATTGCCCATTTATTGGAACGTACTATAATCCTTTTCAATGCATTTACTCAAATTTTCAAATGTATGTGAATGTAATTGATATGAAAGCAAATATACAATCGAGTGAAAAATGCACGAATAAGAATGTGCTATAATTTTTTTAGCTGTTGTAGTTCGGGGGGGGGGGGGTAATTTACTCTTTTTTGGGGGGGGGGAGAGTCACTGGGGCTGAGGACATAATGGGGCAGTAAATGGGGCAGTAAATGGGGCAGATGGCTGACGGGTCTGGATTTTTCATTGCGGGGGCTCCTGGGGGCACAACAATTTGTGGGAGGCACGTGCCCCCCCCCCCCCCCAGGCTCTTTCCCATGGTTACGCAGGCGGGGAAAGAGAGAGAGAGGGGGAGGGAGAGAGAAAGGAAAGGCAGAAGGGAGAGACAAAAAATGAGAAAGATGGCTGACGGGTCTGGATTTTTCACTGCGGGGGCACCTGGGGGCACAACAATTTGTGGGAGGCACGTGCCCCCCCCCCCCCCTTCCCCAGGCTCTTTCCCATGGTTACGCAGGCGGGGAAAGAGAGAGAGAGAGGGGGGAGGGAGAGAGAAAGGAAATGCAGAAGGGAGAGACAAAAAATGAGAAAGAGAATGACAGGGGTCCTTATGCTACCTTCACAATTTCCCCCAGGGACGTCAGAAAGCAAATCGTCAGCTGGTTGTAGTGGGTGTATACTGCTTCCCGCTATTACACCCCTGAAGATTCATACTGATGTTCATCTATTGCGTCTGTGTAACCCTGATTTCTTTTCCTTTTACGATGTCTGAATCATGCCATTGATCAGAACAACATCCCTCAAGTTAAGAACATGCATATCGTTCTGAATATTAATACATTTTGTGTAGTCAACTATGATAAAGAAAAATTAACTCACCAAATACCACTAATAGTTTCCTATACTTCTTAGATATTATAAGCAGGAATATTACCAGATATCATTGTGATTATTGTGCCAGGAAGGTATTGGAGATATCTCACAAAGACAAGCAGTCACATTATCAAAAGGAGCAAATTAAAGAGCGTTAACTCTATCATGTCTACGTTTAACGCCCTTCTAACTCTTATCCCAGGTCAGATAATAATGCATTCTTTATCTGTTTTATTTTAATGTTGTAGAGCCATTGCTATAATAAAGGAGGAAGTGGGGCTAAGGAAGTAGTATTCTGTTTATAGTTTATAATAATCCCTCTATAAATAGTCTACACATTCCACATTGTACGTGTGATTTATTTTTGGTCCTAGCGACCTCATTTAAATAGTTTTAATAACCAACATAAATTTGTAATGAAATATATCGTTCCATCCTTCATATTCGCGCTTATGTCAAAGAATGGAAATATTTTAAGGTCATTAAACATGCGTGAGAATGAAAGAGGTGAAGGAAACAAACTGATATGCATAGCAAATTTTCATCTTTCAAGCAGATTCTATTTTTATATTCTTTCACGAAGAAAAATACAACAGTTGTTGACAAAACAGAGCTAACCTTCACCTACCTAGAAAAACAATCAATGGAGAAAACCATTAGCTCTTGCTAATATTCTTCACATGTCGACAAAGTTAACGAAGACTTAATATCATAAATTGGAATACAAGTTTTATAGGAACTTTTATATTGATTATTTTATCATTTTTTTAAAGTAAACACACACAAACATACACACGTTGGTAATGAAATATGCCAAATTGCCAAAATATGCAATTGATATGATCAGCTGACGTCAATAAAGGAACATCATGTATACGGTTCATTGATGGTCATGACCACAATTTACAATATCACACTTCTTAAGCGCGGGAAAATGTGACCATGCACTTACCAATAGGTCGTCTGTGGAGAATTCTCGGCAGGAGCGTGTAGTTATTCCATAAGTTTTGGCTATAGGTATAGGGTGTTCAAACCGAAGCTTGTATGGCTGAAGGACATACGTGAACTTCACTGAAAATAAGACTGGAAAATTCTTAATTAAAGATGATGTAAGTAATTAATGCAAAGCGTTTCTTGGCTGGGTCTATTGTTCCGGATGTAAGCCTCTCATTCTATTACAACTATCCAACCTTTCATTTCCTCTAGAGCTAACAACGTCGCTATCACACAAGAGAGTGATCACTCGTAATGCCCTCGCGGTTATGAACGCTCTCTTGATTCAGGGATCTCGCAATGCAGAGAGGGCTGCCAGAACGAAGAAGACGTTGGTAGGGCCGGGTGTCAAAGGCGACATAGACGAGTTTGTTAAAGGAAAAATAATGATCTACTCAGAAATTTCGTCATTTCAGAATGAGTCAAATAAGAGAGGCAGCTAGATGTATAGAGGTATTTGGGTAGAGAGATAAAGATAGAGAGAGAGAGAGAGAGGGGGGGGGGGGGGGATGGGGGAGAGAGAGAGAGGGAGAGCCGGGGGGAGGGAGGGTAATATCCCTTTCCCTCGATATTAACGGTAGTTTCAGTGATTTTTTTTATTCAGTAGAACTTTGAAGAAAGTTATCGCACTGGCGTGCCGCCCCTCCCTCAGTTTATTATATAATAACTGGGTACACCACAGAGGGTTGGGTTATTTCACTATACACTCCGAGTGCGCACCCCTCAAAAGAAAATTATCTTTCTATATACTGTCTGCAATATATAGCCTGTATAAACATCGCCTTTGATTTCTATTGTTTGTATTTTGATAATGGACGTGTTCCGTTCGAAGACGGTACGACGTAATCGTTTAGGTCTATCTCGGTCGGGGTCGTTCTCGTCAATCATGATGTCGGCACCCACAAGGGGTCAAGAGGTATGCCAAATATCCTCCATAGCTGACATTGGTTGGTCTAAGTTAGGGATGGTATTTTCAATATCAAGTTCCAATGTCCATTCTCTTGACCCTTTCGTTCTGAACATTTTCAAAACGATAGTCATCACAATAGTTTGAATGAAGAGAGAAAAAAGAAGAGAGAAAATGGATGTCATCGTGTACGTAATGGAAGTGAGTTCTTAATGGTCCATTATCCTAATACTTCGGGAACTTAAAGAACGATCTGGAGAAAGAGAGGGTGGGAAACGGAGAGAGAGTGAGAGAGAGAGAGAGAGGGGGGGGAAATGTACATATAAGATAGAGATGTTTTATGATGGTTTTTTTTATGTAAGAAAATCATGTAAAACAATGCAAATTCGGAAATTAAACATGTATAATAGGGTGGGTGAGAAAGAGAGATGAAGAAAGAGAGAGAGAGAGAGAGAGAGAGAGAGAGAGAGAGTGATGAAGAGAGGGGGTGGGGCTTATACAACAGAAAGAGAACGACCTACTTTTTGACAGTAGTCCGTGTCACATCTCGCCACAGGCAATGCATAATTTATCTTATAAAATATAGATTCTGTATAGGCCTATATAATATACCGTTAATGCATAGTATTTTTGTGGAAAATCTCATTCTTGTAAATTCCATGAGAAAATATTCAGAAATTTAAATACAAAATAGCAATGAGTAGCACGGAGAATCATTTCTCCTGAACATTACTATATCCCTTCTCATACTGAAGTCAAGTATCAAAGTGATTTTTTTGTTTCAACTTTTATGATATGGACCGTCATCTAAACATATTCTTGATAAGCTGTTTGTAAAATATTTGCTTTTTAACATTATCATCCGTTGTTAAAGGATTAATAAGTGATGTAGGGAGAGAGACAAATGGTAAAAGAGAGACGGGGAGAGAGAGGGGGAGGGAGGGAGAGAGAAAGAGAAGGGGAGGGAGAGAGGGGAGGGAGAGAGAGAGAGAGAGAGAGAGAGAGGGAGAGAGGGAGGGAGAGAGAGAGGGGAATGGAGGGAGGGAGGGAGAGAAAGAGAAAGAGGGAGAGAGAGGGGGCGGGGGGGAGGGAAGTAAGAAGAAGATACTACCCCTCACACAATGTCCCTATATACACTAAATTCACTCGCTTCTCTTCTTCGCATTTCATCCTCCTCAGCTTAATTGCATTTCTTATATTACTGGACTCACGCTACATCACTGATTGTGGTAATCTATTTCCCCCTATTTTCTGCCAATTATGTGCCCTCCCAACGATAATGTCGGTACATCAAGGTACTAATAGTAATAGATGTTTGCATTAATAATGAAATACCATCTCCCATGTATGGGAATGTGGGCTAATGGGGCTGTTAATGGTACATTCTTTTAGAGATGAAGAGATGAAAAACAAGAGACACAGAAGGGAGAAGATAGCGAAACTATAAAGAGAGAAAATAAGTGAGGGAGGGAACAGTAGTATAGCTAGAGAAGGTGTATTCTGAAATACTAAATTACTGAAAGGTGATTGAAAATGATTAGTTTAGTGTTTATGTCTCGATTTCGAATGTTTGTCATATGGCTTGCCTGTATGTCGCCATAATGATTTGTGGCGGGGAGAGATGAGGGGGTCTTGTAATATTCATTGGAAATGGTTATAGAGCATGAGGGAATTAAAGACTCTTTAATAAGGAGCAATGGTAAAGAAAGATAGAATGGAAGCGAGGGAGAAACAGGGACAGAGTGAAAATGGAGAATGAGATGGAGAGAGAGAGAAAGAGAGACAGAGAGAGAGAGAGAGAGAGAGAGAGGGAGATATGGGAGGGAGAAAAGAAGAAAATGAATATGTTATTATGTAGAGAATCAGAAGGGTATATGGGAATGAGGAGGTAGAGAGAGGCACAGTAAGGAGAGAGATGGGAGATTATTTAAAAAAAGAGAGGGAGGGAGAGAGAAAGAGAGAGAGAGAGAGAGGGGGGCATTCCCACAACTTAAGACATAGTTGATCATTTTACTTTATTTAATTTGTCAGTTGCATTTCACATGAAGCGAAAGTGACAAGCCCATGAAAGTCGTTCATACTGTTCAGCTTGTTGGTGTTTTACATTCGAATCATCAGGATTTAGAAAAATCCTGGAAATTACAAAATGGAGCCCCAAAGTATACTATTTTAGAAATCCAGTGATCAGCATGATTTGACAATGTTCAAGTTGGTCTTATTTAGAAACTTTAAATGCCTATCCAGGGACTTATTCATTTCTTCATCTTTCACTTCAACTGATTAAAATGACGAAGGAAGGCGGTATCAAAGTCTGAAAAATTGTGCTGTTTGTACAGAATATCACGGTCATGTGTAGGAAAAGATAGCGCACTGTTAATAAATCCGATTTCCAACATGTATCTACGGCTTTCCGCTACACAGACGTGACATAGCCAAATTTTAATTAGCTTCTTCTAACCAAACCTTGTCGATGCTAATCGCCTGAAATTCATGATGCTGTCACGTTTGTACACAGACATCAAAAGTGAGCAAACTGTGTGCAAAAATCAGCTTCCACAGGTTTACTTTTCATATGGCAGATTTGTTCAAGTAAAGAGAAGCTCTATCATTTTTTTCTATGATCCTTTGTCTTTATAATGATACAATTTGTTTCGTGGTCAGTATTTATATAAATCTTTTTAGTTTATGAACCTGGAATTCTGCTTTCTTCATGATCTATTCGCCACGAATAAATCAGTTTGCATAGATTAATAATTACGAATGTTTCGTTTAGTTTTATAAGTAAATACGATATTCTCATGCTCTTCTTATATAGCATCCAAAATCAAAATAATTTGAAACAAAATGCATGTTTTCAAGACAATATAGAAATTCACACTTTCACTTTTAAAGTCAAGCGCTCTAAACCATGCAATATAAAACAAAACAAACTTGCTACCTGAAAATGTGATTTAGTATTGGTCTTAATAATTCTATACTGATGAAACACTTAAGTGTTAACTGTTATATATACCATAGATTGGTATGTAAATTAGCAGAAATCTTTATTACCGAATTCACATCATCTCTTTCTAAATCCCAAAGTTTAAGTCTTTCATAGAAATTCAAACGCCCGACATACGATTTTCTTTCATGTATTCCGTGACGGAGGTAATTGATTAATGAAGAGCAGGAACCGGCAACATGTTTTCGTAGCCAAAATTGGCATACATGTATTTACATCTATTGAGTTGCTAGAGCAGTGGCGGATTTAGGGGGGAATTCCGGCCCGTGCCCCCCCCCCCCTTTTAAAATAAAAGTGTACATTGTTGCTCCCCCCCCCCCCCTTTAGAACCGATAACCTTTTTTTATTGCTTGTCAGAGAATTCTGGAGGAAAAGCGGACCCCCAAAAAAACTTTTACAAAATCGTGGATCCGCCCCTGTGTTAGAGTTAGTTTTCGTAATTTTTGTCTTTTGATTATTCAATCTAAACCGACTCAAAGTTTTTTTACCCCAACATAATAATATTGGTTATAAAGGAACAGAAAAATAGCAATTTCCACTCGCGTGTAAATATAAATACAGGAAGCAGTTTGAATGACAGAAAGCATAGATTTGAAATATCTAGCATGCTATGTACTTTGAAAATGTTATCGTTTCGTCTTACTTTATCTGTAATATTAACAAATTCTTGCTACTCATTGCTATTTTGTATTTAAAATTTTCTTAAAATTTTCTCATGCAATTTACAATGAATTAGATTTTTCCACAAAATTAATATGCATATTTTTATGCCAGCCTTATGAAATTATTTCGAGAAATAATAGGAGGAGGTTGGGGGGAAGAAGGCAATTCAAAATTTGATCAATTAACTCCTACCGAAATGTTTAATGCTTAGCTTTCCATTATAGTTTGTAGGGGAGGGGAGGGCCACAAACCCTTACAATTAAATCTGCAAACTTGGTCGTCGATGAACATGGAGAAATATTACATAAGCATCATGTCGAAAGGCAAAAATTCTGTGAATTTACATGCATGTACAAAAATAAAAAATGTTTAAATTTTGATGTAAGAATATAGTCACTGAACTCATCAAATGCATACAAATAATTAAATAAGAGGTTTTGCCTATCTCTGTAGAAGTAAGCAGTTGCAATGAAATGGGGTTTAATGGTTTCTAAGAATACACACAAAGGTTTATGAAACAATTATATTACATCACCCAAAATCACACTGTTGACAGTCATCTTGGTGAAAAACAAAGAAAGGAATACAATCTGAAATCATTATTGAAATATCAGTGTCAAATTTATTATTTTTCTATAATTTAAATGTAACATATAAAACCAGAATATTATTGCTAGAGATATGTCCAAAACTGGTAAAGTACAATTATGCATAAAAATACATGTACAAAATGCAGTGCACAGAACACTTAGTGTTCTGGTGTTCCTGTTGAGACACCAGAATATCAAACATTTTCAAGACCACACAGACTTGCAAGAAACCAACCTAAGACAATTTCAGTAGCTTTGTCCATCACCTACTAAACTGTGGGATCTTACAATAAAACATAACATACTATCAATATGATTGTTATAGGCAAGACATAAGGGTACTGAATTTGTCCTGGAGTTGATTTTTTTGTCTTTGCAATTGTGTTTGTTGCTTTTAATGAGGAATACCACTGAGAAGATTCTTCACATGACCAATAATATTTCTCTTATTCAAGGTTCACCAAACTACATGATACTGGTACATGGCAGTTAAGATCCTGTTGAACTGAAAGCAGGTTTTCCTAGAGACTGAGCACATCTGTGTTCCACACTTTGTTTACCTTCATACTTCACTACAACTGACATACAACAGTTAAAACGTGTAACAAAGATGTACAACAAAATAAATAATAAAAATAGACCATATTCTCAGACAATAGACACTAAAATCTCAATTATATAATTATTGGAATTGGATAGACAACCACAGCACAGTATAGCACATACATACTGGTACTCCCACATGCAAATACTGAAGTGAGAACTCAGATAACTCTACACCCCTTCATAACTTTGTCTCCGCTTTCTGGATTCCTCTCAATAATTCCTGTCTCTTACACATCTTCCTCAAATCTCTACTTATGATTCATTATATTCACATCGGAATTAAGAGCTTCTGTCCTCAGAATTGACATGCTCGTTCCCGTTTCATAAAATGTGTTAGCAATAACAAGTTGCAATAACTGATATAAGCTACAGAAATCCTTGCATCTGATTGGATGAGAGCAAATTGTTATAGAAATTTGGCAGCTGTTATTAATAACAAGTTTTATGAAACTAGGCCCAAGTCTTTTAAAGTAATTGTGTTGTACATGTAAATGTATATCAATCTGGTTTTGAATGTTTGAAAGACCATCCCAAATGATCAATGTTCATTGGGGAAATAACCCAAATTTATGTTTAGGCAGAATAATAAGAAATCGTCGCACAATACATCAGTTTCAATGGAATAACATACCATTGTTGCCGAATATATAATTTAGCTTTTCATCACCATTAAAACTGATATTTCAACATCTGTTTTCACGAAAGTTAAATAGTACCTTTAACTATTGACAGTGAAATAGCTAAAATAGTTCACACACACACACACACAGACAGAGGGCATTAAGAGCCATTTGATATTTCAGAAATTTGAGACAAAACATTTTGAAAGGAACCGTATCCAGAATAAGCAGTTTAAAAAACAACTGTTGAAGAGATGATTAAAAACAAGGTACATTTGCACTTTACAAGTAAAAGATATTTAACATCCTGGTTTACTGCATTTCTCAAGAATGTAAAAAACATGAGAACCATTAGCACCATTAGCATTTGGAAATAAACATGTTACAAATGGACGGTAAAAGTTCTTATTGCTTTAAGTTATGCAAGAATGTTTATGTGCTGAATTCAAATTATAATTACTGTTTTCCCAATTGCATTTCAACGATCAATTCTGGGTCCCATCTTATACAGAGCTGCAATTGAATTGAATCAATTGCAACTTGAAATTAATCACAAGTATGTACTTTCGATTGCGATAGGAGTTGCGATTAATTTTAAGTTGTGACTGATTTGCATCAATCGCAACTCTTCTATGTATAAAATTGTTTTTAAGTTTATAGGGTGAATAACATGTACCTGAATTTGGAATAAAAACAGTTTGGTAAAAAATAACCAACAGTAGTACTGGCAAAATTATTTAAAAAATAGACAAAATAGACAATGCACCAATAATTCACAAAAAAAACTTCATTAAGATCTAGATAATAGTGATGTTTTTCAAGGTAGATATGAATACATCAACAGTTTGAAAACTATCACATGTAGACCAATACCTCTATCACCTTGACTCAAGAATTTTAGTGTTGTTTATAGGAAGGTCAATGTAGGTGTAATCAGAATATCACTGCACTGTCATTCACCAGTATTCACTACAAAAAAAAAAAACACTTTGTAAAAACTATGAAGCAAATCTTGTATCTCTTCAATATCTATAAGAATCCCCCATTAACATTTTCCCACTATCTTTCAAAATCCACCAGTTTCAATTTTTATAATGGAGGAGCTCCAATGATATCGAGTTTCTTCATTATAAAAAAAATCAAAACAGCAGGTTGAGTCCACTACTGAGGCACAAAATCAGCGTATCTCCGTTATGTTCCTCAGGAATATTCAAACATAGGCATTTGAATGACAGTGAGAAAAGACTTGTGTCATATTGTGAAGATTTACCGATCTGAAATAGTACTGGCATTGCTCCTGTGTTACCCTTTTCTATCAAATGTTAGCTCATCCAACACGCATAAATAGTAAATTAGTACTTTATGATATTACTGTAACAGGCCGTCAAAAAGCTTTCGAAAATTAGCAGTTTTCAAAGTCCGTATGAGTGCTCTACCAACCAGCCTTCATATTCTACCAATTATAACAAAATGATGTCAAGCCATTTCTATGTTATCTATCCTGATCATGACTTGGCACCATCATTTCCTTGCCAAACTTCCCAGGTGTCTTGAGTTTATCCACATCACTGTTAAGCCAGTTGGTCTCACTTCGGTTCAGGTCTAGTGTGGTAGCCTGGCTTCTTAAGAACTCTACCTCCTTACTGAGTACCTGTCTCTCCTGCATGAGACTGGTCTGCTTCTGAAGAAGCTCAAAGATCTAGAATGGAAGAGAAACAATGAAACATAAACATGAATAGCTTACACCAGGGGCGGATCCAGGATTTGGTATAAGGGGGGCACACAAATGCAGGTTTGTCAACTTTTGGAACAGGTAGACCTTTTTTTTTTTGGGGGGGGGTGACAAATTTTTTTTGTCGTCAGACCTCCAAAATTCGCTCAGTGAGACGTGGTAGTTATGTGGGGGGGGGGGTTATGGGGGTCCAGTTTCCCTCCATAATTCTCTGACAAGCAAAAAAAAAAAAGTTTTCATTCTAAAAGGGGGCACAATCGACAAAAGGGCGGATCCTTTATGGTCAAAATGCATACTTTTCTTCCAAAAAAGGGGGGGCACGGGCCAGAAGTGCCCCCCCCCCCTGGATCCGCCACTGGCTTACACCATGTATTCTTTATCAAGGAGCAAGAACCTTAATAAGATATCTGGATCTAAATGTAGATTTGTGTATTTTCTAACAATTTTGAAACATGATATCAACATGTGTGCAGTGGATGAAATTGCACACTCTTCCTCTCTTTAAAAGAGAAGGTTGAGTTCTGGGATAGGGAAAAATAATTTGTGAACTTTCTCATTCTTTTTATGTCAGTTTGGAAGAATATCATAGTAAAAATGTCCCCTGAAAAGGTTTTCAGCGAGATTGGGTCAATTTCTTATCATTTTCAGGATTCCAAAACCTCACACTATAAAACTATTATTGTGTAGACATGATCAATCTTTGCCCATTGCTGTGAGACAGTTTCTTTCACAATGTTATTAGTGACCAGAACTCTACTTTAGGTTTTCTGTACTGAATTTTCAAAATATTAATCCTTGAAATGGTCGAATTTGTTGTTCCTTCGCTAATTTTTACAGAACTATGACTTAAGAGAAAGGGAGAACATGACATGGGAGATTTTTAAAAAGGTAGGTTTACAGAAAGAAAACTACTACAAATACTACATGCAGTTCGAGAAAGAGAGAGACATAAATGGCCAGCTTAGCAGATCAACGACTCTACTAGAACTGCATAAGATTCTAACCTGTTTAGCATTCTTGTTGTTCTGTTCTTCCATCTGTTGTAGTCTAGTCTTCATCCTATGATGTAGTTTACCATGTTCTACACACTGTATCTCCATATCATTATGCTGCTGAGATAGACGCTCTGACCGAGTGACCAGCTCACTCTTCACCTGCCTCAATTGGCGTAATTCTGACCTACAATGGAAATTGGAGAAAAATAAATAAATGAATAATATTCCGCTTTTATATAGCGCCTAATACATCGGTGATGTCTCTAAGCGCTTTACAGATATATTATTACCCCTGTCATCGGATTCTGGCATGCCCGCACACAACGTATGTACATTCTCCGCTCCCTGGGGAGTATTCCAGCAATGGGCAGTACAGTGGCGCTAAGCAAACAACATTAACTTTCGCATCCTACCAGGTACCCATTTAACACCTGGGTGGAGAGTGGGAAATGTAGATTAATGCCAAAGGACGCTAGTGCTGTGGTGGGATTCGAACCCCGGACCTCGTGGTTCACAGTCCGGGGACTTATCCACTGATCCACAACACCTCTACATATATTGCTGGAACACCATGAATATTTTAATTCCACATATCCATTATGACATCAAACAGTTATTTTCTGAAGAATGGTATGTTATGTTAGGTTCAGCATGTGGTCAGAGGAAGTTGATAACTTCACTGTACAATACAGTTTTGAAAGTGAGGTCGAAATAACTTTCTGATCTTTCCACACTTATGCATGAACGTATACAGACATGATACTGACATCCATTTACAGTGATGCTCTTATGATTACTCACCTGTACTTGTTTGTGCCATTCTCTAACTTTTCAGTGAGGATTCTTCCTTCTTCTCTTAGCTTAGTGATCAAGGCTTGCTGGTCTGACAACATATTCTCTAATTCATTTATAGCAAGACCTGTTAAAAACAGAAAACGGGATATAATTCCATAAACCATATATAATGAGATGAAGAATATGAAGGAAAAGGAAGACACCGAGGAAGAAGGAAAAAGGAGAATGAAAAGAGAGGGAAATGAATAAGGAGGCAAAAAAGAAGAATTACATATTGAGAAAATCCTCTGATATTGCTGATAAAAACAGGAGACATACAACTGATTTTCAAATTGTAATATTGATTTTAACGAAATAAATCTTACAGAAATATACCAGTGCCTGTTGCACAAGAGTAATAAAGAAGAAGGTCCTTCAGATGATTGACATAAATGTTTTCCTCTAATCAAACCATAAACCTAGGTCTAAGGAGTCTCTAACCGTGACCCGACCCTAGCGACCCTAGCTGGTTATGTGAGAATCCACAGGATGATCAAAATTGATGCTTCTACTTACTGTGTTTCGCATTCATGTCATGAATAGTCTGTTTCAGATCTTGCTCCTTCTTCTCTGCCCGGTGACGCACCATCCGAAGAGCATCTTTGTTACCCTTCTCAACACTCTCATGAGACAGATGCAAGATGCTTGCCTAACAAATAAAAGTAACAGCAAAAAAATGAAGATGTCAATATATACACAAGAACAAAAGAAAAAAATAGAGGATTAAATTGTTATGAAAAAAGCAAAGGGTTCATCATCATATTTTGATATACACTCCAGGGGAGCATTTCAGCAAGCGTTTTGTCAGTGATTTTTACTGACAAATTTGCTCTCAGCCAATCAGATGCAAGGATTTCAGTAGCTTATAACAACTGTCAGTAAACGTCACTGACAAAACGCTTGATGAAACGCTCCCCTGTTTATTAGGAAATAAAAGACTACCTATTCAGGTTGCAAAGCACCATAACTTCAAAAGCTAACTAAAACATTCCCTCTATTTGAAGAAATAAAAGTAAAACATTGTTATCTTTCCTATAAATTTCTTCTTTTTTGTGTGCATATTTGCTATAATCCTCTATAACTCCACTTTCTGGAGGCCTTATGAATCTTACATTGCTTATATTTAAAATGATATGTATGCCTTTTACAGCAGTCTACATAAAAGGCTTAAATTTGTAAAGAATTTCCACCTCATATCTGCTACTTTGTTACACATGGTAAGAGCAAAGTTGCGTACATTATACTGTTCCGGAGTTGTTAATGAAGAACACCATACCTCTCTCTCAGCAGAATTAAGTTTCTCCACCAATCGGATGCATTCCTCCCGTGATGTTGAGGCATCCTTCTCTGCCTGCTGTAATCTCCTTCTTACATCCAACAGCTCATTCTTCACTCGAGATTTCTCCTACGATAACGACAAGATTCTTTAACAATCACCTTACCATCTTCAGTAACATGTAGATTTTACATACAATAACAGCTAGCAAAAACAAAGAAGGTTTAAATGCACAAGGTATGTTAAATAACTTTGCTTATCATTTACCTGGAACTATATTACAAAGTTTATATCTCGATTAGTCATAGGTATTCTAACTTTACATCATGGACGCATTTTGTCATAGGAATAATTTTCAAAATATTAATAGTATGACAAACCAAAGAAGTCTTTAAAAGAATATCTTAATCATTAAGAATTAACCCCAGGTTCTGTGGATGAAAGCGAATGCATACGTTGTCACAGAATAAAACTTTATATCACAGTACCAATAAACACAAATCCTTCATTGGCTGTCTACTTTATTTCCCTCTCAGAGAATACAGTAAGACACATACCTGCTGTGCACTTCTCAGTTCTGATTCCATGGATACTCTCAGCCTCTCCAGTTGTCTCATTGCTTCATCTCTCTGTACCTTAGCTGTAGTAGCAGATACTCTAGTGTCTTCAGATACCTGGTGGGATCGCGATCAGAGACAGAGAGGAAGAAGATAGACAACAATGAGTATAATACCTATATACTTCAATTATTTCCTGGTACATTTCAATAACATCCTCTATACTGCACTGGAATCTCCCAGGCAAAGATGTAAAAACATCCTTTTCAAGCTAGAATTAAAAACTTTCACATCTTGGAAATTCTAAAGCACTCTACACAAGTAATTTCCTTCTTTGCTTTTGGTAGGTACATTCAAAAATAGTTAGTGGTATGAACATGTACTCTTAAAAATGAATGGAAAATTGAACTGGCAATTGCTTTAAAATCTTTTGGGTCACTAATAACAATTTGTGAAATAAAACTATCCTGTTCTGGTTGAATCTAACAGCGGGATAGCAGGATAAGTAATGAGGAGATTACATTAATTACTTTTGTGATTTGGACCTCATGTTGCATGATCTGCATCTTGGCTTGATCTAACTCAGCTGTAACATCGACCTTCTCTCTGGTCACTCTCTCTAGCTGATGGGTCAATGCAGCCACCTCTTCACATAGCTTGCCCACCTGTCAAGGGGAAGACAATGGCGAGTTTTGCTATACAATCGGACTAAGATCTGATTTGAAAGAAATTGCAATTTACGATAGATATGAAATTGTGTATATGCAAAATCTTCCAGATTCCTCATGGTCATTGGAATAGTAAAATTGAGATATCAGGGTATTTTAGGTATTTCAGTTGGAGAAGAGACCAAACCGGTTTTCAAATCTGGGACAGCCTTTAAAATGGTGTGAGATGACTCTGAGCTGATCAGGCCTTTTCTCTGACTGGAAGGCCTGAAATAAACCACAATTTATATTTTACTACTTCTATGACTAATAAAAGAGTACAGAGACTCATTCAGAGGATTTTGCTCGATTCATTTCTCATATCTCATATCTTCCAAAATTGGAGGAAGGCATTAAGGGAGGCATTCCTCAAAAGTCAGAAATCAGAACTAAATAAGAGTCTGTATGCACAAAGGATGTACTTGGTCTGGTACTGGAACTGGAATCTCACACCCCATTTATACTGCGGCCTAAATCTAGGGCGCTCCTGGACCACCCCAACATAGACAGGCCCAAATCTATTTATACTGCCATTTATGACCACCCAGCTGTGTGAGAGACCGACCCAAGTTGCAACAGTAACCTATCATCCCCCTAACACGTTGATCCCGCTTGCACCATATACTATCCAGCTAGCTAGCTGCATCTTCATTTGCCATTTTTCGTTTCAAATGTTAATCTAGTTTAAAAGTTTTGACAACACATTAAACGGGTACAAATTGTGACTTGTTTCGAGATTGACTCGTACTAGCTTGCTGCGCTTATTACTTCACTGCATACATGCAAATTACAGCGCTAGCACGCACTATTAGTACACATGTGTAACCCGGAAGCGGTATACGATTTCCGTTTATGCGGGGTCACCGAATCTAGACCAGCCTAAATCACTCCATAGCGTTTATACTGGAGTTGAGGCGCCATTAGACGGTATAACTCCCAGTATAAATGGGGTATCAATTAAATGACTACCAAGTTACTTTTCAAAAAGACAATATAGCAAATATTAACTTCAAGTGAAAACTTACTTTGTGGTTGAGTTGTGCAGTCTCTTCCTGACTCTCTCTCCTGGTTGCCTCACGTTCAAGCTGTAGCTTCTCTTGTTGCTCAGTAACCATGTCTGCCATTCTGCTTTGAAGTCTGACTATGTCTTCCTTAACTTGTTCTGTCTGCACCAAAGCCTAAATTAGAAATAGAAATGAAATGTATGTCATTATCTATACATATTCATCTTACAGTTTGTTTCTTTTCCTTTAACAGTGTGTCAGGCAAAACCTGGTGCATTATATATTTAAATCTGCAGTTCAAGGTCAATATAATCAAACATGTGCATCTAGAACAAAACATCTATTCAGAAACTTCTCAAGTTTCTCTCAATAATTTTCCCAAAATGGTTTCAATATATGAATTAAATTGAAAACATACATTATTCCCTTTTTTACACACAGCTCTCTCTCTCTCTCTCTCGTTTTCCATCCACCACCTTTTCTTATCACTTATGAACAACTTACTTTTTTTTCTCAACTTTTAATGCAAGTATCCACATTGTAAATATTAACATGTCTACATTTTCTCCTTTTCCAACACCTCAGCCAGTATGTCTCACCCACCCTTCTCTTAACTGTTCTTCCCCCATCTCTGTTTTCAACACTTTTTGACAACTTACCTCTGTTCTCTCCAGTTGTGCTTGTTCCACTAGCTGAATACTTTGCTGCACCTGGTCATAAGCTTCAGCTTCGCGCAAGGCTGCTTCTTCTTTGGCTGCCTGGCTAGCTGTAAGTCTACTCACTAAGTCGTCCCTTTCTCTGCAGGCATTAGAAATGGCATAAAAATGGTACAATGCTGAAAGTCAAGGATTTTCAATTATCACACTTTCATGAATAGATTATTAGTACCTTGTCAAAAATTCATCAGCTTATTTGTTCTCTAATTTAAGATCACAATTATTATAAGAGAAATTTTAATATGGCACGAAAAAGAGACATGATAACAAAGCCTTTCGACCTGCACTCATCAGGTTATCACGCAAGTATGTAACAAATTACTCAAAATCAACTATATTATACTTGATGAACCCGGACGCCGTAATTTCAGAATGGGTTCATCGAGTATAATATAGTTGATTTCGAGTAATCTGTTACATACCTGCATGATAACCTGATGAGTGCAGGTCGAAAAGCTTCGTTATCATGTCTCTTTTTCGTGCCATATTGAAATTTTGTAGTACCAGGAAATTATTTGTATAAGAGAAATCTAATCAAAATAATAAAATCAATAAGTGATCAAATATTTTTATGAAAAGGGTATGTGGTAAAATTTGAAAAGCTTACTTCTTCTCCGATCTAACAATTACTACAAAAGTAGACTTTGGAAACATGACAGGAATAGGTACAAAATAAGAAGGTGAGAATAAAAAGAAAGAAAGAGACATTTACATAGATGTTCTTGTTCATGATTAGCCAAAGGTCGTGGAGACAAAGAGAAAGATGACATACTGTGTTATTCTATGAATGGTAGTGGTATTCAAAGGTTGACTAGGGTTACTCATCACAGCCTCTTCTTGAGCACAGCGTACACAAAGACCATCCTTGATGTGACCATCTTTCCTGGAGAGTAGGTTGACAGAATCGGCCATCCGAAGCTTCACTTTGAGCTCATTGCACTGCTTTTCATAGTTTACCAACTCAGATCTACATGTAAAGTAAAAATAATAGCAAAAATATATGATGTTCCTCTATTGTTTGGTAAATGCATTACTTAAATAATTTGAACTTGTTTTCTTAACCACAAGTAATATGATATTCTTCATCTTCTAAGTCTCATGCTTTACTGAGTAACTAAGGAAAGACAATAGACTAGGGCTCGCAAAAGGCTACGGGCTGTTGTGTGGAGTATGGGGCTGTAGGTTTACAGCACAAAGTGTCACAACAATTTGACTGATCGAGGTGATGAGTTGTGAAGAATAAGATGACTTCATCATGTAGACAACATCTGATACAAAATCAAGAAGGAAAAAAATATGCAATCGAAATACACCTGCGAGTGGCCCTGCATTGTGCAACTGAAAAGGGAGGAATTTAAGCTTTGGATTTTAGCACAGCACAAGAAAGAGAGAATAACATTCAGGCCCACCTAAAACAGGAAAAGACATACCACCATGGCAGACAGTTTTAAAGAAAGCAATCTTGATATTGGATGACACTGGACAATCTTTCCATCAACAAACTAATTACTCAGTAATCAGAGCATAAGCTCTAATGACTCACTTTCTAATTGAACACAATACTGCCTGCACTCAGATCACCTGAGTGACTTTTTCAGAGTTATGTTTCCAGATTAGTTAAAAGTTTTCCTTCAAAAGAATGAAAACAACAGCCATGGCCAAAACTTATATCCAAGAATGCAAAGGTATGTTTAGGTCAATCTACTCATTTTTTTGGTTTGTTTGTTTGTTTTTTCAATTACTTTGAAAAGAAATTCCATCATAAGGGAAGAGCAAGAATATGATTGGAACTAGGTAGTTCAACTTGAAGGTGTATCTCTTGACCAAAGAACTGTTTTCTTCCAAGAGCCACCAAAACAACAGCCATGAATTCAGAGGGATGAATTCAGCACAAGACGTAAAGTATGTGCTTCAAATTCGAGCAAGGAGAAGTGAATGACGTCTCAAGCCCACCTAAAAGAAGAAAACATACCAACAAGGCAGAAAGTTCAGAGAACAATCATGACATTGGACCATATTGGGCAGACAGACTGATCACTCGATAATCATAGCAGAAGCTGTATGACTAACTTTCTAATTGACCATAATATCACATTTGTTGCTCCAGATCACCTGAGTCACCTTTCAAGTCATGTTTCCAGATTGGGTTCAAAGTTTGCTTCCAATGAAGCAAAATAACAGCCATAGCCAAAATGTGTAGCCAAGAGTGCAAATGTATGTTTGTTTCAATTTAATTGTTTTTGTTTTGTTCTTTTGCATTGTAAAGAAACTCTACCATATGGAAGAGCAAGTAGATCAGCCTCTAAACTAGAATTCACTTTCTCCCAGGTAGATCAAACTGATCAACTTTGCTCACATAGCTAATTAGCTGTATGTGGCCAACTTCACAACTAAAAGACAAATCTACTTATAAGGTGAAGTATGACAAACCTTCCAAGGATCATGTTTGCTATCCTCTCAGTGCCTCACAGCAATGCTGAAGATGAAGGAATCTTTAGTCTTGTATGGAAGAAATCAACAGAAATTCACCCAAGTATTGCCATACACACCCATTATCAGATTTTCTCGCACAGGCACTTAGCGGTGCTAAAGATACCAGTTCTCATCAAGTGAAGTTCAGTGAAACACCTTGTGAGAAGTGCAAACAGGCAAGCAACCACTGCTAATAACAAAATAGTCTCTAGAATGTGTGGACAAAGTGACAAATGTTAGAAACTCAGTTGACTTAGTTTTGGTGGTGAAAAATGAAACACTATACAGTCAAACCTGTCTTAGCGGCCACCTGTCTATAGCGGCCACCTGCCTAACGCGGCCAGCGGCCACCCATTATGTATCCCGCGGTCAATATCTGACCGCGTATAGCGGCCACCAATATCGAGTCGAGCCGGCCGTAGCTTCAGGCGATGAAGCAATCGATCGTGTGTAGATTTTACAGAGTCCTAGCTCAGTCACAATCACACACACGATTTACACACATAGCTGTTCGGCCTGAAAAGCCATTTCCCTACTTTGCAATACCGCTGTGAATAGATTCTATAACGGCCAATACAGTTTCATAAGACATCTAAGACTTTTACCAGACTGCCGACTAATTAGAGGGCATAAAAGCCCATTGAATAAGCACCAAGGTCTGGTATTGTTCGCTGTTTACTAAAATCTTCGCACCTACCTCCCCCGCACTCGGACTCGTATTCTATTGTTCTCTCCAACTCAATCAATCGATCGGCCTCGTACCTCAGGCTCGTTCATTAAAATGTTTAATGTAATGTTTGAAAATGTTTTAAAAATTAAGAGAAAGTTGTAAATTAATTAGAAAAAATATTTCTTACATGAGAATATTTTTTTCAAATTTAACGACAATAAATTTCTGACGAAATAATGTTTTTTATAGAAAGCAATTTTAACGAATTTTTGTACGAACGTTTCGAGCTCCGAGGGCTTATAAAAGGCGTCACTCGACGGAACAATGGCAGTGTTCGCACTTTCAACGAATCAGCACGCACCAACGATCGTCTGCTACTACACATCGCATCGAACTCATCATCACCGCGGCCCAAGTCTACCAAGTCTTCAGAGCTTCCAAGTCTGCCAAGTCTTTCAAGCTACCAAATCTGTCAAGTCTTCAATGGCTCCCCACGCCGTGAATACCGCAAAGTCGCATGGAGGTCGGCATCCACTCTCGCTAGAAAAGAAGATGGAGGTGATCAGGATGCACAGCAAGGACAAGTTGAGCGCCCGGACCATCGCGGAGAAGCTGTCCATCCAAGGTCATCGCTGCGGGAAGACGCAAATTCTGAACATTCTCAAGAGAAAACAAGAGTGGATTGAGGAGTTTGAGAGCAACGTACCACTCGACCGCAAGCGGAAGGTCAGGAAGACAGGCAATGAAGAACTCAATGCCATCCTCTACGAATGGTTTAAAGACGCCACAGCCCGACTGCTTCCTGTGAGTGGACCTCTGCTTCAGGAGAAGGCAAAGGAGATAGCAACGCAGCTCCACCTCGAGGACTTCAAGGCATCCAACGGCTGGCTAGAGGCATTCCGTAGGCGGCACAATATCATCTTTGGGAAGATGAACGGAGAGAGTGGGGGCGTTGAGACGACTGTAGTCGAGGACTGGAAGCAGAAGCTGCCCGATCTGTGCGACGGCTATTCCCTTCGGGACATTTATAATATGGATGAGACAGGGCTCTTCTACAAGGCTTCCATCGACTCCACACTTCACTTCAGAGGAACGGACTGCTCCGGTGGGAAGCGGTCGAAGGAGCGCATCACCTTGATGCTGTGTGCCAACGCCCTCGGGGAGAAAGAGCAGGCGATGATAATCGGGAAGTCCATCAAGCCCCGCTGCTTTGGGAGGATCGACCGTAAAGACCTTCCCGTCGACTACCACGCCAACAAGAAGGCCTGGATGACCAGCAATCTCTTCGAGCTATTCATGAAGCGCCAGATCTGATGAGAAAAACAGATGTTCTTCAGGCCATCTACTGGATCGACAGGTCGTGGAAGGACACCAGCGCTGAAACGATCCAGAAGTGCTTCCGCAAATGTGGTGTCGGCCCTCAAAACCTTGAAGTAGAGGACGAGCAGGAGCCAGTTGAGCAAGTAGATGGACTGGAAGCTGTGTGCTGGAAGGAGCTGCAGATGTCCTTGGAGGAGTTGGCTCAGCTCGACGCTACTCTTGAAACCACAGATCCTGAGCGAGCGACAACTGTGGACTTCCAGCGTCGACTGGAAACCAACCAAGACGACGGGGAGGACAGCGATGAGGAGGAGCCGCAAGCCAGCCAGCCAGCCCGAACTCGCTCTCAAGAGTTTACTAGATGTCAGCAAGAGTCTTGCCGAGATCCGAGCGTTCGTGGTGTCGGTAATGCGTTGGCCTGGGCCGGCGTAGCTGAATCTCACAAATGTAAAATTTAAACTTCTTTCCAAACATTTACAAAATATTTATTAAATAATAGTAAAGCTATTATTCAAAATTAAATCATTATTCCCATTTACATGTGTTGACTACAAAAACATGACAATGATAAACAAGTTACAAAATCAATTTGAAAATGCTTTCATAATCAAAAAATTTAAATACATGTTTAAATACATTTTAAAAAATTAATCACATTCATTAAATACATCTGTAATTGGAACTTATTTTTATTTATTATCCTTCTAATAAAAATAGAAACATAGCTCGATGCATGCATGTACAGGTGCGGACATGTACACATTACATGTACGCATGTTTGTAAAGAAATTCTAAATGGCCGCCAACCTGTCTATAGTGGCCACCTGTCTATAGTGGCCACTTTTGTCGTTTCCCTTCGGTGGCCGCTATAGACAGGTTTGACTGTATTTTTAAATTTGTTTTGATCTTCATGTAGATAAACAGATGTGCACAAAACAGCTTCAGCAATAGAAATTTCCTGTATTGAAATTACAGCCAGTGTGGTGCATATGTTGTAAGTATCATTTAGATAAAGTGCTTTCGTTTGCCATCATGGTTGCGAAAAATCATAAATGACCTAAGAGATGGTAATTACAAAGCATGAGCTATCCCGAACCACATACACAAAGATACACATATTCCAACACAACTTACTTGGTTGAAGTTAATTGATCTTCCAATCTTTTCACACGAATACCATGCATCTTCTTCAGCTTCTCCTGGAGAAAATAAAAGGCACAGTATCAGGATTATACTCATATTGATGCCATGTCCTAAATATCTTAGGAATATGAAGACTAGAATTGGCCTTCGAAAAAAAAAAAAAGAAAAATAAATGTACCACTACAATGATTGTTATCACAATAAACCAGATATTTACAGGACCCTTTCAAATCAGAACAGTCGCAATAGCTTTCATAGCAACCACCTGTCTATAAAGACCAATTAAAACTAAGCATCTAAGACATGTGCATAATAAAGACCATCTTTCTTAGTTTCATAAGTTATTGAGAGCTATGGGCATTAAATTGTATTATTAACCATATCAGACATCTGAGCAATGCAGTTTTTAGATTTTATTGCCGGCTTTGACAAGCCAACAAAATTGCGGGCCGATAAATTGTTTTATTGCCCGGTTTCCAAAGTCAATGGAACTTTGCATGTTAAATAGAGGGCAATGAACTGTATTTTTTACAATATTTTTGAGTTCGCTCTAGATGTCTGATTCTGTTAATAATAATGATATGGACTGGCTACTTTCAGGGGATATCACATTAATTGCCCTCACTAGAATCGTATTGCCCGAGTCGAAGACGAGAGCAATACGATAATAAATTAAAAAAAACAATAAATGTATCCCCCTCAAGTCCAGTCCATATTACAGTCAAACCTGCTTTTGCGACCACCTGTATAGAAAGACCACCCATCTATAAAGACCACAAGTTTCGTTTCCCTTGAAAAGTGTTTCCCATTGAAACATGTATGAAAGGAACCTGTACATAAAGACCACCTGCTCATAAAGACCACTTTCATGTCTCCCTTGAGCGGTCTTTATAGACAGGTTTCACTGTATATTATTATATTACATCGAGTTTTATGTCCTGGCTCCAGACACAGTCTTTGTATACAGGATTGGCTGTGCTTTCATATTCACATGTACTTACAAGATCTTCACTCCACTTGGCAAACAGGAGTCTATCTGGAGGCTGCTGTTGCGGTCTCTGCTTGTCAGGTCTTTCTAGGTTACCTTGTGTTGCAGTAGACTGCTCCTCCTATATCAAAAACAGTTATGAGTAATTGAAAGGTAGAAGGGTTATTAAGACTAAAAGATGGCATGAATGAGAAATGAAACAAACTTGTATACTACAGACTACAGTGCTCATTAATAAGTGCAATATTTGCTCGTGCTATTGTAGGCAAACCAGATTGATTTTTTTTTTACTGTAGAGTGTAATCAAATTAAACATTAAAATATATATATATATTTCCAGGTTTCTGAGTTACGTTGATCTCTTTTCATTTTCTAGTCTTTTAATTTCTCCTACACACTCTCCCTTTCAGTATGTATGTTATTCTGTCTGTCTTTCCCCTATCTCTCTGTTCTTTGTTTTTCTCTATCTTCATCTCTATCTCCCTTTGTTTATGATTTCTCCAATCTCTTTGTCTTTCTCCCTCTCTCTGCCCTCCACTACTCTATTGCAAAATTATTATTACCCAGTCATAAGTTTTCTTCTTTCCCGGAGTGTTACCTGTCTAAATGGGCTTTCTTCCAGCGCAGTCTTTATCAAGATGTCTTTCATCTCATCATTCAGCTTGATATTCTCTGCTACAATCACCTCCGTCCTTCCCTTCAAGCCATGTAGCTCCTCCTACCAATAGCAAAACCAGGGGAGCATTTCATCAAGCGTTTTGTCAGTGATTTTTAAAGACAACTGTTATAAGCTACTGAAAGCCTTGCATCTGATTGAAAGACTTATCTTATCTATTGAAAGACTTAAAGGTAGTGCGTAGTGTCGGAGGTTAAAAAATAAATTTTATTCAGTTTTTGTTATAACACTCCCTTTGGGGTACCTAACCAACCCTTTAAACCGCAGGTTCTCATATTGTTTAGTTTTCGAGATATTAACGTTTTTCTATTTAATGTATTTTATTGAAAATTCAGGGATTTTTAAAATCCCTTAGCAACGGAGGCAGAATTGCTAAGCCCTATATCTCAGTTATTCATTGGCCGATCGCCATGAAATTTTAGGAGTATCTTCATGTGAGACTACTTCATCATATTATTTAACGACGAACTTGATTTCTTATGTATTTTGGCGGAGGAGAATATCTTTGCCACAGATTGCGCTATACAGCTCGAGAAAAGAAAACCCTTTATATCTCTGAACCTTGACCGATTTTAACCGGACCAACGACCATTATCTTCTTCTGTAGGT
Source organism: Heliocidaris erythrogramma (assembly GCA_025617745.1). Taxonomy (NCBI): domain Eukaryota; kingdom Metazoa; phylum Echinodermata; class Echinoidea; order Camarodonta; family Echinometridae; genus Heliocidaris; species Heliocidaris erythrogramma. The sequence goes on along the minus strand of CM046855.1, from coordinate 10,288,595 downwards.
CACTTGGATCGAATAAAATATACATTTGAAAAATCTATAATCTTTGCAAACACTATGTACTACCTTTAAATAAATATACAGCAATTTCAGATTCTTGATCACTCATGTTTTCGACAAAACGTGTCAAATTTGTCAAACTGCTTAAGTTTTATTTTAATGCCTTTTCATAGGCAATTACTGTTCTCTCATTAATTCATTTGTTTCTAAATTTCAGCATTTAGAAGTGAAAATAAAGATTAAATAATGACTTTAGAGGCTATCACTTAATCATGTTTTGAATAATTCAAGTGATTGTCTTTACCAATGAACAGAATATTAAAATATATTAAGTTTTCCTACCCTGCAGTATTTATTCTCTCCCTCCAGCTGCTGTATGTATGCACTCTGGTTGTTGATGATCTGTAGAAGCTGCTGTGAGTTGGGTTCAGTGTGCACCTTAGACACGTTGCTGGTTAAGGGAAGTCTAGGAGACTGTTTGTAAGAGTAAGAATCTTCCATAGCAAAAGGAACCTAAGATATAAATAGATCGATGAAAGCAAAGGAATATATACAACACTGTTTAATATATCTTCCAATATCTTTTTTGCACACATTATCAGTTATCAATAAGCCATTAACCTATTCTCAAGGTGTTCATTATAATTTTTTAGTCTTCTCTTTTCTTAATAACAAGCTGGTTAATTTGGGTCTTATTTTATTGACATAAACTCGCACATCATTATAGTACGATCATAAATCATCTTAATACATTCATATCTATATTTTTTCAAAGATACTATAAAGAGATTAATAACCATTGTATTTATTGTTTTTGAAGGCTGAACAAATCACTTCAAATTAAAGTCATTGGCAACTTTGTAGAGGCTTGATAAAATCTGAGCTGCCTGGCCTTACATGCTATCAGTGTATGTAATATGGTGTAAAAATGAAGCCCAGGGGGAAAAAAAGCACTTCAAAATCATCATATCCTTCACAAAAGTAAACATGCAAGTGACTGGAAATGCCAGACTCATTTTCCCCATAGACTCAGTGTTAGACTAAAGCGTATGGCTATACGCTTTCGTAAATGGGAGTATTCAGTCATAGATAACTTAATTATATACTTTAAAACCTTTCTATGCCTGTCTATTTTTTCATCCTTCTGAACATTATTAGACAAGACAGATATCAAAATTCAACTATTTATTAAATCAAGCTGATTCATCTACTAGTATTTCCTGAGAACAGGAAAGAGGAAGAGAAAAGGAATGAAAGAAAGACAGAATGAGGAGAGAGACAGAGAGAAAAAGAGATAGAGGGAGAATTAGAGTAGCTTTTTTCATCACATGTACATTTCAAACAGTGAGCAAATTATTTACCTCATGCTGGCTATGCTGGCTATGCTGAGTAGAGAATACATCAGTTGACCCTCGACCTCTACCAGGCAATGTGCTTGGTTGGTGAGTGTGGCTTAGAAGTAAAGTTCTGAGCCTGTCTACAGCATTGTTGTAGTTATCTAATGCTCGATTATCACTTAACCTACACAATAAGAGTTGATTCAAAGTTAGATATGATTAACATGATACATATATATAAGCAAAGCTTATCTAAGTGAATAATATTTATTGGCAAACAGGAACCTTGAAATTTACGCCTGTAATTTCAACATCTGTAAATAAATAAGAATTCAGCATGGAGCTTTACAGGTTCCAGTATAGGGCGACTACACATAGTAGCAAAGACAAACAATGTCTCATACTTGTTCAATTGCTAATGTAAGCAGGAAAACAAACACAAAAATAAAGCTCAGTAGCAAAAATCCATTAAACAGTGATAGATTGTGCTCTGTGATCAAAGACAATATTTTGCATTTGTGGGCCTTGAAATAGTACACTACAAATATGATCATAATAATGCATCCATAATATTTCCTTCATACAATCTTTACCTTGAGTTTTGGAGATTTGATGCATCTAGTTCCCTTGGTGATATGATGCTCCTATGTTGAGATCTTCTTAAAATATTCTTGGAATGGCTGGAGGAGGAGGACTGTCTTGGGGTTGGTAGATGATTCCCTAAAGTACGCCTCCTTGGACTGCTGTTGAGCGTTGCTCTCAGCTCATTAATAGAGTCCGAAGCTCTTCCTGTATTCAAGAAAACATTCTCTTTATAACGATACAAAGCAAACAATCATATATTGTGGTGAAATGTTTTAAATGCTGGCATACGATATATTGCAGTTTACCATATTCAATAACACGTTAATCAACGAAGCAAGTCAAATACTGATGGTAAATGGCAATCACAAATCATGATGTGGTGCATAAGTGACAGAATAAAAAATACATTGTTTGATGGTGAGATGTAAAGAAGGAAGTTGAAACTTGTATGAAGCTAAATTAAGCAAATTGTTAAGTTGAAGAGTAGAGATATTATTTGGAGTTTTGATGTTTCTTTACATAGATCTAATATTTGAAACAAGGAAAATACCCAGGGCAGTCTCGCCTGCATTGCACAATTATTAAGCCCGAGTCATATCGAATAATTCATAATCCGGGATTCGACGGCTTTGATTCGATCGAAGCATCGATAAATGATGGGCGGTGAAAACAGAGTTGCACGCAGTGCATGCACCATGCACCGGTGACCGGTCCGCTGGCATCGCGGGCATATGTATGGGGCTCTCGCTGCTCGACATTAACGAAAGCCCGCTAGCCAATGGCTAGTAAAAAAAGCGGACGAGCCAAAATCTTAAGTTTCTAGTCCGTATGGCTAGCCAAAATATCACTCTAGTGTCGCACGAAGCGATGCTCATTGTCGACACATCCGACAATGATTCAAATTCAAAGAATTAATAATCTTACTTTGTCTTTGGAGAGCTGAATGGAACACGTTTGTTCGATGCAAAAAAAAAAACAATACGAAATAAACTTTTCGTCGCTCATGACTCGACTTCAATATTCAGCTTCAGATCATTTCCAAGAAGCAATTGCCAATTTGATGAGAGTGTGATATTAGTTATTGCGAATTAAGTAGGAACACTCGTACTCATGCCCGTATTTATCATGTTCAATTATACAATTGTCAAATTGACAATGCAGAGAGAGTGCAAGAATATTATTGTAAACTTCAGTTCGTAACGACAAAACGATTTTTCCATAGAGAAAGCACAGGTAAAGCGCGACGTCCTCCGCGAGCGAATTAGCGAAAGTTAGCCAACAGTTTGAAGTCGCCTTCACGTTCTCTGCTAGTATTATGCTGTATGTTACGGAGTTTCTTTTTTTATTTGCTTTTTTCATGGTGGCTACGGTAGTCAAAAATCTGGCGGACTACAAGTCGATGCACCGGTTTTGCCAAAACGAAATCGGGATTCGATGTCTTCGATCGAACACCGGCTAACCAATCGATTCGACTCAGGTTTAACAATTATCGGGGCACAAATTTCCCTTGGTGAAAAATCAAAGGTTGGGGCACTTATAGGGGTGCTGACCCTGAGCCCCCCCCCTTCCGTGTGGGTCAGGTACCCCATTTGTATAACTTAATCCACAACCAGCAAAACTGAACTAGAAATGTCCATTGCCGTGCAATGCGAATGTATCCCCCGGCACTGGCAGCGATTCGAAGAGGGACAAAGAACCTCCCCCTCCCCTCCCTCAAACAGAAGGATGGCGTAGAGTTTGCCGCCAGTGGCCCGGACTATTGTCTGCATCACCAAAACAATGTGTGTAGATTATAATGCATTTCTATAGAAAATTTGAAAGAAATCTGTCAAGAAATGTGACCTCAGAGTACAACACACGATATCCACTAAAATATGACCTATGACCCTATGAAAAATGGAACACTGGGGGCAGCATCACCAAAAACTGTAGAGGTCTAGAGTAATCTATGATGGAAGAAAGAAATCAGTCAACCAATGTGTCCTCCAGGATGCATGCAACCAAAAAATGACATTTGACATCAGCAAACATTATAGACATGTAGATTTCACTAAGACACACCTCCATATAAAATCTGAAAGAAATCCGTCAAGAAATGTAGAAGTTAGAGCGCAGAAATGACATATGACCTTTGACCCTATAAAGGATGGAACAATGAGGGCAGCATTATCAAAAAGTATAAATTTGTAGATTGTATCAAGATACAACTCCATACAAAATTTGAAAGAAATCCATTACAAAATGTGGCCTGCAGAACGCAGTCAAGCCATTCTCCAAAGTATGTCGTTTGACCCTATGAAAGAGAGGAAACTGGTGGCAGCATCACCAAAAACTATAGGTAGTTAGATTACACCAAGAGACACCTTCATGCAAAATTTAAAGTAGATATTCAAAGAAAATCACAAATATGGCAATTAATGTATCACTAGAAACTGGGAAGCTTACAGATGGCAATCTTATAAGTTTTATGTCAACTGCGTATCTGGTGATTATAAAAACAACACAAATAAAAGCTCTTCTCAGCATCTGGAATATCCGAGGATTCGCCAGAAATATAGCGATGTTTTGATGTCGTCACACTCGGGATCGATCCTGCTTAAGCAGACGACGTCCTATAATGAATGAACGTAATTGCAATGCAATTATTTATCAAATTATAAAGAGTTTGGTGTATTTAAACATGACCTTATTTCACACCATTATAAAGGGAAAGTGAAACTGATTCTGATAGCTAAAACCGTTTGATTGTAAATACATAGGAGAAGGGTCAATGATCAATGAAATAAACCCCACTTTCAAATTGAAAAGCCCTCCGAATAATAGCAGGATGGTATTCGTTCCCTCTTGAAACGCCGAACATGCCCCGGTGCAAACAGCTGAAAATACAATGGCGTCTTATTTTGTTTACAAGTGACTGATTCCTTTATTTTTTTAACGCTGCATTTTTCATCAAAATAATACCATACACGAAGTTAAGAGTGAGGCAACAGACTAACATTAAGACTGACGCTAGTGAAGGAAGAGAAATAAGTGAAGAGGAGATGACAAAATAGGCTCTGAAAAATGTGTAAGATGTTATGGGACATCGTCTGCTTAGCCAGGACTGGTCCAGGGTGTGTCGTCACATATCTCAGCAGCGTTCGAGGAGCTCTTCAGCTGCTATATCGGGGGCTGTATTTTACCGTTTTATAATTGATAATAATCATTACTTCAAATGTTTCCAAGCGTTGAATTTGGATAACCTTGTTTAATTTATGCCATCTATGCAATAATAAGTATTAAGCCAATATTTAAAATCATCAACGTTCTACTTTAAACGAAATCTGTCAAGAAATGCAGAAGAGTGCAAGAAATGGACAAATGACTTTTGACCCTATAAAGGATGGAACAATGAGGGCAGCATCACCAAAATGTAAATGTGTGAAGATTAGTCCAAGTTACATCTCCATACAAAATTTGAAAGAAATCCATTACAAAATGTGGCCTGCAGAGTGCACTCATGCCATCCTCCAAAGTATGAAATTTGAATGAAATCCGCCGAGAAATGTGACTGCTGACCCTATAAAAGACGGAACACTGGAGGCAGCATCACCAAAATCTGTAGGTTTATGCCAAGAGACACCTTCATGCAAAATTTGAACAAAATCCATTGAGAAATGTGACCGCTAGAGCGCACACAAACTATCCCCAAAAATATGGCCTTTTACCCTATAAAAGACGGAACACCGGGGGCAGCATCACCAGAAATTATAGGTGTCCAGATTTTACCAAGATACACCTCCATACAGAGTTTGAAAGAAATCCGTTGAGAAATGTGACTACTAGAGCGCACACAAAAATGTGACGCAGCGGCGGAACGCTGCTGAATCCAAAGTATCCTCCAGCATACTGCTGGGGGATACAATAACATAAAAATTCAAAACACTTAACCTCAGGTTAAGTTTTTGAAACACAAGTGAACTCAATTGACCTTTGACCTTGACTTCTGACCTGAAATTTGTGAAAGCATTTCCAGTATTGTTGATGCGGAACCTATATCTCGCTTTTTGCTTATGCAGGCGAGACAAAAAGGACCTTGTTTGGATTTTGTTATATTTGAATTTCACTTTTTGACAAATAAAGACCTTTAAAACTGTGTAAAATAGCAATTAAACCAAGGACAATGTCACACTACCATATTCAGGGAACAGCATCCATGATAGTGGGAAGGCATTTAGTGACAATGAGATGACATATGCGGATGCCTTATGGCCACTAATGCAACCATTCCTATGTGAATAATAATATAAATATTAGATTTACATGTATTTTTTTATAAATAAATATTTAAAATTGGGTCATAAAACATCTTCATTTAATTATTTTCTCTAAAGTGAACACGATTTGGGTCTTCTTTCCATAATTAGTCAATTACGGTATCCTCATACTTACAAATCTAGATTAGTACATAGCAAAAGCATCCTCGAGTTTTCTCAATTATATAAATTCTAAGATGCCATAAGTAACACATCTTTTCATGTAAACAGGATGTTTGTATCATAAGTATTAATTTTTGTTGCCATTTTTTACATTTTGGAACAGTTTAGGAAAAACTGAGCCTCAAATCTGTTTGAGTGATTGATAATGATTCTGATGAACTGTGATAAAGACATGTTTTCTAGCCAATGAGTATTGATGCAATTGCGATGGAGTTGTCGTTATCTTGACTTTGTTAAATGGTTTGTCAGGTCCATGACATTTCCGTAGATCGCTGACAAAAGTTGCGACTGTCATGGAGTTGATTTAATTAAACGACCCCCAGGCTAGGCCCGGCCACGCATATATACTCTTTAGCCATTTTCGCGAAAAAATCCTAGAAGTGCTCTGGCATGTCTGTTGAAAGAATCTAAGTCCTAAGCGCACATGTACACTCACGATCACCAGCAGCACTCGTTTGTGCTCAAAGGCATGAGCAATACAACCAAGGAAGGGAAGATGATAGAAAAGAAAAATCAAAGAATTACATAAGGAAAGAAAAAAGGATACAGAAAAGGAAAATCAAAGAAATAGAGTGTATAAGGGAAGAGAGGACAAGGGAAAACAAAGAAATACAATAAGAAAGAGAAGAGGATAGATTAAATGAATGAGCGCTGACTTAGAATCTTTTACCAGAGCACTTCTATGATATTTTTTTTGCAAAAATTAACTAAACAGGGCAGCGTTTCATCAAACGGTCATAAGTACAAGTTTGCCGACATCCCATTGAAACGCGTGTATTAAAATTAACATGCGTTTCAATGGGATGTCGGCGAACTTGTACTTATGACGGTTTGATGAAACGATGCCCATTTGTGTAAAAAAAAAATATGCGCAGCCCAGCCTAGTCATACAATGTACATGCTTGATGTTTTAATATGGGACTACACAAATCTTACCTTGCATGGGTAGTCCCATATATACAAGTTACATGTGCATGGTAAAAAAAACCTGATCACAAAATCACACCTGCCGATTTTTGTGTTGTTTCTTTTTCTTTCTTTTTTAGTCGACCCAGTTATGACCCACACACAAAACAAATGGGTTTCTGACCTCAATGAGGCAAAAATTTGGCTGGGATAAATTGCTTTGTTGTTGGTGTTGTTTCTTTTATCATTTTGTAAGCTAAGTCTCCAATATGGGAGTCAGTCTCCCAAATGGGAAAGAGTCTCCGATATCAGCCGTGCGCCTCTAGTCTATTAAAAAAGCTCTATTGTCTATTGTGATTGTCCAACACTGTCCAAGGTTTTCTAGTTACACTTACAGCCGTATTCAATTTACTTAAGTTATAATTAATACTAATAATTACTAAAGTGTGTAGGCCTAAGTCAATGGGTATTAGGTTTGCACAGCAGAGTGATACGGCCGTTTCTGTCTCTAACTTCGGCCAAAGTCGTTATTATGCCCAGCCGCCATTAAATCCGCCTGAACAAGTGCATAATTAGTCAAGTTCCTTGGTTTTCATTGTTGAAATTCAGTTATTTATAACTGAATAAACGCTATCGTTATCGATTCATAACTGAAAAAATTATCAGCAAGAATGAGAGGGATTCGAACCCGGGACCTTAAACGCGAGTGCAGTGTAGAAAGAGAATACTCCAGACAGTCTGACCAGACGCATTTACCACTAGACCACGAGCAATTGACAGCGAATGATCTTGCTACAGTAGTTGCTGCACTAGACTTTTTATTAGTTTACTTAGTTTATTAAGCTGCTTATAGTTATACCTCCGCTCCATACAAATCCTATCTATACCTCCGTTCTGCTGTTTTTTTTATATCCTAGGTAGGATTCTTGCCAATTTGAGGATTACTGGGCATATTAGCTATAATAGCCCTAACTTCTAAGTGAAGTCAGAGCTAACGTAACGAACGAGAGACAGAATTTTCGGTCTAGGCCGGCGGTGAGATCAGGACGGAGTCGGAGTACGGAACCGCACCCCATCCCGCCGGCCGGCGCCGGCATGACCCATTCGTTACCATCTTCCACTCAACTGCCACGGCCAGCGAAGAAAACCGGTGAAGAAAACCGGCTGATCGTTGAGTTTTGAATGGAAATACATTACCTCTTAATCCTCGTCCTGATAAGCCAAAGGAGAAACCCACGTCATTATCCATGGTAACAAAGGATAAAATATGATGGATAAAAAGGTTTTTATGCGACTATGGTGAGATAAGAGCGCTGAAACTGCCTCTCCTACGAAAACAACCTCTTGACCTTCAAATGAATCTGCCGACCACAAAATCTAGTTACCAACCGTCGTAAAGTTTAATAAAGTGACAAATCATAAAGCAAAATAATATGGGGGAGGGGGAGAGATTCCCTATATTCCCGCCTGCCTGATAACTTCTCTCCATTCACTTTATAGCAGGGGCTCCTTTTTAACAAAAAAAAAAAAAAAAAAAAAAAAAAAAATGCCAATGGGCCCATTTACATGTGACGGGTAACATTTCGGAATGCATGAAACTGCCAGGTTTCCCCCCATCGCATAACTGGCCTACCTAAGCAGCCCCAGACACTACCGCGGGCCATGCATCAATAACTTTCAAAAATTAATGCGCAAAGAGGTGGAGCCAATTTATTGCCAGGCCATGACCATTTAGACGGGCAATTGGCGTAATGGGGAAAAATCGACTACAATAAAAGGGGGAAAGAAGAAAGAAAAGGAAAGAAGAGAGCGAGAGAGAGAGAGAGAAAGAAAGAAAAGGGGATATTGGTACCCGAGTATTGCGTTCCTACTGGCTCGCCCCCTCATTTTTTTTGTTCATAACGCCACTGAGAACGGGGGGGGGGGGGGGGGGGGGGGGGGGGGGGGAGAGACCATACCCGAGTTTGGCTTAGCCTATCTCTCAATATTAAAATTAAATGGGTGGCAAGTAACTAGTCAACAGGCAGCTCTCTGGGTAGCTCCTACAACTTGACTGACTGTGATCAGACACAGGTTCGAATCTCAGTCACGTCTTTCCGATAGACCGCGGGGCCTATAGACCGCGGCGTCTCAATGTACACGCCAGTAATATCAGGTGAATGTTAGGAAACAGAAATATATTTGTTTATTTTCAAAGAAAAAAAAATGATAAGTGATATTCAAAAAAAAAATGGGGGTGGAGGGGGAGGGTTGGCAAGTAATTTCGATCATTCAAAAAAGAAGCTTTATTTGTGCAAATCCCAAGTTATTCATTTACAGTATATCAAAATTATGTAAGTTCAGTTTGATTTATTTTCATACGGAAGGAAACATAGGGCCTAGTAGGCCTACATAATTATAACACTCCAAGATTATGGGCAAGGTGACGTGGAAGCAGACAAAATCAAAGAGGGAAATATGAAAGAAATCTTTTTTAAAAGACTAACTTGTAATTCATTATGTTCCCTTTTAGGTGACGCATACATGATAGCATATAATTTGTTGATAATATCAATATATAAAAAAGGGGAAATAAAATTGAAAAATTGATTAAGATCCCGGGGGATCCTCGAACTATACCCTCTGACAAACACCCTAAACGAGGATTCAGATTTTGTGATTTTGATACCTAAAACGGGATATTTTTTCATTCTTGATTTTGATACCCTAAACACGGAGAGAAATGTTTAACGGCATGTTTTTACACCCTAACAGTGCGAGCATATACGACCGAAATTCTCAAATTCTAAATAAATTGTACCTTTTCCGCGGATTGGCCGTGTTAAATTTCATACCCTTTTTCCCTGCATTTGGTCAGAAGTGTGATTTTGATACCCTTTTATATGAAAAGGGTATCATGAGATATGAAAGCAACTTAGATAAGTTCAAAATCTCCCTTAAAAGATATCTGTTTAATATATATGAACACATTATATTGTATGCACCTTCTTATTTCTAAGTTATTTCGTTCTTACTTTATAAAGCGCATAGGGACATGCACAACTGGGCGTTGTGGCGTGCGCCTGTAATCCAGCTAACAGTGGAAGTTATATAAACTGATTCAGTGGACCCAGGTTCGAGACTGAGTCACGTCTTTCGGATGGTGACGTTAAAGGTCGGTCCCCAGACGTAAATAATCATATCTGATTGATACACGTCTGTAAAAACCCAATTACACACACACACATACGCAGTGTTGCTATGTGTAATGCGCTATAAAAGAACCAAGTATTATTATTATTTTTTTTATTATTATATATTTTTCGTTTTTCGACACCCTAAACGCGGATCCGCGGCCGACCCTGAAAAACTACCCTTTTTCCTCGTTTTCAGGTTCGCGGATGCTGTACGGATTTCAATGGAAGGTACCCCCCCCCCCCCCCGGATTAAGATACATGAATTATTTGAGTCATTTTGCTTTTAAGACGTGATGTGAAAATGCGTTGCATTTCAGACACCGCGGTCTATCGGCCCCGCGGTCTAATATCGGCCCCGCGGACTATCGGGCGTAGACCTTCAGATCGTGGGAGACGTTAAAGGTTAAGGTCGGTCCAGACGTAAATAATTATATTTGATTGATACATGCCCGAAAAAACCCAGTTAACAACAACAACAATTTCTTGTTCGGGGAAGCATATAGTGGCCGAGCGGAGAAGGGTCTGTGCACGAGGGTATACAAACCCAAATAAGATTATGCATTTTGCAGCATCGGAGGGTGGAAAACAGTAAATAAAAATGTTGACATTAAAATGTAATTTCCTAAAAGATACAGGGGAAACAATGACATAGAGACCCTCATCGACAACAGCATTGAAGGGGCAAGGGGCCGAGTTCAGTCTCCTGTCAAATTTCCGACCCCCCCCAAAAAAAAAAGGCTTTTGAGTTAAATGAGTATTAAAAACTAGTGTAAGTACAAATTCATCAAGTTGCTGCTTCTCTCCATGCAAAAATACTGCCTCGCACCAAAAAAGGAAAGAATAAAAAATGTTATATGTTATGAAGCCATACTTCAAAAACTGAACGGAAGAGGAATATGATTCACGTAGATCTCTCGATAGGCAAAGGCCAACATAATAAAATATGAACGCTGTTCGTATCATTAGTGAATCAAAATCAATGTGAAATAGTATCAAACGTACACAAGTAGATTATACCTGAATTGATATAATTCACCGTTTCCAAAACAATTAATTCAAATGGAAGTCGGGTCAGAATTTTTTACCCCTCACTTCGCTTGCTCGCAAATAACTGTATGTTTTTAAATACCTCTATTACCGATTGTTCAAATAATATTGAAATTAAATCAAACTCATCACAATTACAAATTCAGAAGAGATGGGGGAAAGAAACGTCCACCCACGGTCGGTCACATTACCACCCCCCCCCCCCCCCGGTCCTCGGGAATTAGGGACCGGCTAAGTGATTACTCGAATGATACGACAGAAAATAATGTTGCGAAGCAGAACAAAGCTTTTGTTTTGTTTTGGCTTTGTTTGTATTCAACAAGCTGCTTTTTGTTGTTATTGGTGTTTTTTCTTTGTTTGTTTGTTTTGAATGATAGCAACATTTCTTTCAGTAGAGTGCGTATCAAGATACATACAATTTTGTTTTAATAATTATAATCTACCTTTGTTTAATTGAGGTTTTGCTTCTTTTCATCATTCCGTTATTTTTGTGTTCTGTTTTGTTCCTAAGGATCATAATGAGTAACATTACTTTCTGTATTATAATCCCACATGCGAATTGGTAGTATAATTTTTCTACGTGTTGTCAAGGTTTTTTTCTATTCATTATGCTGCTGTCATGTTTTGTTTTGTTTCTAAACATTGTTTTCCAGTCAAATATAATCTGATGATCACATTACAAGAAAATTCCATCAAAATAAATATTGGCTTAATACTTATTATTGCATAGATGGCATAAATTAAACAAGGTTATCCAAATTCAACGCTTGGAAACATTTGAAGTAATGATTATTATCAATTATAAAACGGTAAAATACAGCCCCCGATATAGCAGCTGAAGAGCTCCTCGAACGCTGCCGAGATGTGTGACGACACACCAGGGACCAGTCCTGTCTAAGCAGACGATGTCCTATAACATCTTACACATTTTTCAGTGCCTGTTTTGTCATCTCCTCTTCACTTATTTCTCTTACTTGACTAGCGTCAGTCTTAATGTTAGTCTGTTGCCTCACTCTTAACTTCGTGTATGGTATTATTTTGATGAAAAATGCAGCGTTAAAAAAATAAAGGAATCAGTCACTTGTAAACAAAATAAGACGCCATTGTATTTTCAGCTGCTTGCACCGGGGCATGTTCGGCGTTTCAAGAGGGAACGAATACCATCCGTGCTATTATTCGGAGGGCTTTTCAATTTGAAAGTGGGGTTTATTTCATTGATCAGTACCCTTCTCCTGTGTATTTACAATCAAACGGTTTTAGTTATCAGAATCAGTTCACTTTCCCTTTTAGAATGGTGTGAAATAAGGTCATGTTTAAATATACAAAACTCTTTATAATTTGATAAATAATTGCATTGCAATTACGTTCATTCATTATAGGATGTCGTCTGCTTAAGCAGGATTGGTCCCTAGTGTGACGACATCAAAACATCGCCATATTTCTGGCGAATCCTCGGATATTCCCGATGCTGAGAAAAGCTTTTATTTATGTTGTTTTTATAATCATCAGATACGCAGTTGACATAAAACTTATACGATTGCCATCTGTAAGCTTCCCATTTTCTAGTGATACATTAATTGCCATATTTGTGATTTTCTTTGGATAGCTACTTTAACATAATGTGCATGCCTTTACATTGTGATATTCTGTTCCTATTCAACATCCTCTGCTGAGTTTAGTTTTGTTTTGTTTTGATGATTATCCTATTATGTCAGGATTCTATATTAATAAATTTGAATTTGAATTTGAAAGCACCCCCCCCCCTTACGCCAGATATCAGTATGGTAATTTCCCTCAGCCTGCTCGAGCCTAGTACGCTTGAATGAAGTGCGCGTTTTGCTTTGGCACATAGAGATCAATGTTTTTGCCTCCCCGTTCTATTTTGAGACACCATAAATAACGGTCGTCAAATTATGGTTTCCAAGTTCAGTCTATTCATTGAAGATTGAGTGGGGCCACTGACCGGGTGGGACCAGCGCCAGCAATCAACCATGTCAACTGGAGCCAGTGGAGGAGTGACTGACTTGTTCCCTTTTTTATGCCTACAGTTTTAAAATCGAACATCATTTTGGTAATTTATAGTTACGTTACCCCGTTGTAATGTATTAGGTGTTGATCTTCATTCTTCAATGAGTCCCAGTGCCAGTATTAATGCCAATGACTTTTACGACGCCGAGCTCCCATGAGTTGACTGAGTCCGGCATCAGCATCCGCATCGCCTTGAAAATCAAATCAAGCCAAGGCTTCAGTTAGCCGCTGGAGACTTGTGATGAGGGGATGAGATGAGCGGAGAAAGTGAGATCAATTCAAGGGCCTGGAGGGGGGGGGGGGGGGGCAAGGGGTGGGACTTGCGAAATTGTATTGACTGTTGTGCTATTGCCTGGGCTGTTGCCTGTTTAGTGTTGGGTTTTTCTGATAAAATGGGCATTATCGTGGTTGAGGAAACCACCATTCACTCCGCAAGCGCTTCATTGCGTTACCCGCATTGGTTTCCTCATTCCCCGTCCATAGGCTACGCACTTTTTTTTTTGGGTGCTAACGAACGAGTGGTTTCCTCAACCACGATATAGCCATAAAATGTTGGTGTCAATTATGGATTGAGTTAATGTAAAATATATGTTAAACTTCCAATTTTATGTTATACTCACATGAAATCGGTTGCTTGGATGGATTTGTTGAAATTCTGTCCTGAGCAAGCCATCAGGCAATGTCCACAGGGTATAAAATTTCAACTTTTGACTGCCAAAACCTGTCCATCGCGGTACCGCTTGATGACATCGCTGGTGTGACCTTTCGAAAAGTGCAGCGCGATTACATTCTGCCATTCGAATGTAGGCAGATGACGCAATAAATTTTGCTAAGTTGTAAGTTGGTTAACTAAATTTAACTTAATGAATGCAATCAATCAATAGTTTAAGTTTCATTTAAGTTTTAGATAAAAAATATATGTAATTTCATCGAAAACCATGTAGTCACGGTTTGCAACGCTAGAGAATGGGCAGGTCGTACAGCGCTGTTGCGAATTTAAACAAAAAAAATTTAAATCCTCACTATCTATCAGATGAATCAGTACTGTATTGCATTAATGGTTTTTAAACACAAACACAACAAATTGCCATAAAATCTTGCCTCAATGATTAAATGTAAAATAGTAATGTATGATTATAACATTAGAAATCCTGAAAATTATTATATTGAAGAATGTAAAAACACCGCATCTTCTTTTTCTTTTAAATACAAAGGACCTTTTATTTGGAACTCTTCCTCATTATATAAAAAATGTTTCATTTTTAAATTCTTTTAAATCAAAGCTTAAGGAATTCTTGTTCACCTACTCCTCTACATAATTCATTCCACCACTTTTATAGTCATGTTTTTATAATCTTTATCAGTACAAACTTAGGTATTTTATTAGGGACTGCCTAGACAGAACCTTTATTTGGTTCTTTTGCAGTTTCCCATTTCAATGTCCATTACTTTATGTGCTGTAAATATCAATTGTTCAGATATTATTGTATCCCCCGGCAGTATGCCGGAGGATACTTTGGATTCAGCAGCGTTTCGCCGCCGCCGCCGCCGCCGCGTCACATTCTTGTGTGCGCTCTAGCGGTCACATTTCTCGACGAATTTTTTTCAGACTTCCTGTGGACGTGTATCTTGGTAAAATCTGGACCCCTATAGTTTCTGGTGATGCTGCCCCCAGTGTTCCGTCTTTTATAGGGTAAAAGGCCATATTTTTGGGGATAGTTTGTGTGCGCTCTAGCGGTCACATTTCTCAACGGATTTTGTTCAAATTTTGTATGAAGGTGTCTCTTGGTAAAATCTGGAACCCTATAGATTTTGGTGATGCTGCCCCCAGTGTTCCGTCTTTTATAGGGTCAAAGGTCATATTTTGATAGATGTCTTGTGTGTACTCTTGTGTGCGCTCTGGCGGTCACATTTCTCAACGGATTTCGTTCAAATTTTGCATGAAGGTGTCTCTTGGTGTAATATAAAAACCTATAGTGTTTGGTGATGCTGCCCCCAGTGTTCCGTCTTTTATAGGGTCAAAGGTCATATTTTGATAGATGTCTTGTGTGTACTCTTGTGTGTGCTCTGGCGGTCACATTTCTCAACGGATTTCGTTCAAATTTTGCATGAAGGTGTCTCTTGGTGTAATATAAAAACCTATAGTGTTTGGTGATGCTGCCACCAGTGTTCCGTCTTTTATAGGGTCAAAGGTCATACTTCAGGGCATGGCGTGAGCGCACTCTGCAGGCCACATTTCTCAACGGATTTTGTTCAAATTTTGTATGGAGATGTATCTTGGTATAATCTACACATGTTTAATTTTTGGTGATGCTGCCCTCATTGTTCCGTCCTTTATAGGGTCAAAGGTCATTTTTCCATTTCTTGCACTCTTACTTCTGCATTTCTCGACGGATTTCGTTCAAATTTTGCATGAAGGTGTCCCTTGGTGTAATCTAAAAATCTGTACTTTTTGGTGATGCTGCCACCAGTGTCCCGTCTTTTATAGGGTCAAAGGTCATACTTCAAGGGATGGCGTGAGTTCACTCTGCAGGCCACATTTCTTGATGGATTTCTTTCAAATTTTGTATGGAGATGTATCTTGGTATAATCTACACATCTTTACTGTTTGGTGATGCTGCCCTCATTGTTCCGTCCTTTATAGGGTCAAAGCTCATTTGTCCCTTTTGTGCACTTTTACTTCTGCATTTCTTGACTGATTTCATTCAAATTTTGTATGGAGATGTATCTTGGTATAATCTACACATATTTAATTTTTGGTGATGCTGCCCTCATTATTCCGTCCTTTATAGGGTCAAAGGTCATTTTTCCATTTCTTGCACTCTTACTTCTGCATTTCTTGACGGATTTCGTTCAAATTTCGCATGAAGGTGTTTCTTGGTGTAATCTAAAAACCTATAGTTTTTGGTGATGCTGCCACCAGTGTTCCGTCTTTTATAGGGTCAAAGGTCATACTTCAGGGAATGGCGTGAGTGCACTCTGCAGGCCACATTTCTTGATGGATTTCTTTCAAATTCTGTATGGAGATGTATCTTGGTATAATCTACACATCTTTACTGTTTGGTGATGCTGCCCTCATTGTTCCGTCCTTTATAGGGTCAAAGCTCATTTGTCCCTTTTGTGCACTCTTCTGCATTTCTTGACGGATTTCATTCAAATTTTGTATGAAGATGTATCTTGGTATAATCTACACATATTTAATTTTTGGTGATGCTGCCCTCATTGTTCCGTCCTTTATAGGGTCAAAGGTCATTTTTCCATTTCTTGCACTCTTCTGCATTTCTTGACGGATTTCGTTCAAATTTTGCATGAAGGTGTCTCTTGGTGTAATCTAAAAACCTATAGTTTTTGGTGATGCTGCCACCAGTGTTCCGTCTTTTATAGGGTCAAAGGTCATACTTCAGGGCATGGCGTGAGTGCACTCTCCAGGCCACATTTCTTGATGGATTTCTTTCAAATTTTGTATGGAGATGTATCTTGGTATATCTCTCAACACATTTCTTTCAAATTTTATATGAAGATGTGTCTTAGTGAAACCTACACATCTAATTTCTACACCATCCTTTTGTTTGAGGGAGGGGATGGGGGAGGGTCTTTGTCCCTCCTTCAAATCGCTGCCAGTGCCGGGGGATACATTTAGCATTGCGCGGCCCCAGCAATGCACATTTCTAGTTATCTTTTAAATTCTACTTTTCTTTCCTCTCTTTTTTGTTTGTTCAAAAACCTCAATATATATTCTATATGTTTGATGTGTTTTTTATGTACTTTTTAAATGGACTTGAATAAATAAATTGAATTGAATAGTTAGGATTGAGTGTAACTGAAAAATATCGTTGAGGTCTAACTTAAATACAAGTTACAAAAGTTATAATTGACTTGACAATGACAGTTAAAGGGCATCTGCCATAAAAATGCAAGTGGATACCTGTTGGTGTGCAGTTCTACTTACATCTCATATTTTGATGTTTAAACTTCTAAGTATGTTTCATAGATTTAAAAAAAAAATTTAAATAATTTTTATAACCTCCTAAGCCCCACCCACTTAAAAGAATCCTCCAAACCATTTGCCCCCTGTTACATCATCTGTCAGTCATCAGTGAGCTAATAGCAATTTTGCAAGTGAAATTGGTATTTAACTTTGTCAAAGCTGACACCTGTTACAATACAACATACAATAACAACATAGGAGTTGCTATGTCAGACATGCTGTAGCATCAGCAGGAAAACCGAGGCAATGAGTACACCACGAATAGTGGTCATTAAGCTTAGTGGTCATATTGACCACTACGCGGTGTGAATGCAAAAATACTAGGTATTTTATGTCGCATGTACTCAAGGTATGGGGGGGGGTAATAAGGTAAATATTTTAAATACTTCCTTTCAAATTCAGCTCTTAAAAATCTCACTCCTACCTCAAATAGCTATTAGGAAGAACTTGAAATTTCCAGCAAAATCCAAAGTCAAAATCATGTCCAAAACCGCAGAAATCCCCGCCAATTTTTTTTTGGCGATCGCATGTTGTTTTCATTCCGCCAATGTCTTGGACTAAAATCAGCCAATAAAAGTTTTGTCCACAAAGAAACTAGGTATTTCCCATCTGCGAATCCCTTTGTATTCTTGGAACTATTGTTTGCGGGGCTGAGTGATGAAAGAAGGGAAAAAGGTAACATTTATTTTTTTAAAATCATAACTTGGGGAAGTTCAGCCTAATGTTACTTGACTCTAGATCTAAATTTATTGAAATTGTCTTACTTATGGGGTGTTGCAAGAAAGTTGCGATTGATTGCAAGTTGCAACTGATCGGTACTGACCAATCAAAATCATTGTTGCAAGCACATCTTCTTGAATGGGCAGACCCTGAACCATTCAGAATGGATGTTCTAATTTGCTTTACAATTTGCAGTCGATTGCAACTTTCTTGCAACACCCCATTAGTCTCACTATTAGACCAGTGCTTCTCAACCTTTTTAAACTCAAAACCCACTCTGGCTCCTAGAAATTTTTCAAGGCCCACTTTGGATCTTAGAGAGAGACATTTTTCATAGCCCACCTTACAAAAACTTAATGAGAAAAAAATGACAACAAAACATGACACAGGAAACTTTACAGAACAAATTTTGTGGTAGATCTAATTGTTGTCCCACTGTCCGTTGTATTACCTAAAAATATTACTCTGCTTACTTTGACATGACCTCATGGCCCAACGGTTGAGAAGCGCTGGTCTAGACTAAGCAGAAAAATTACGCCCTTTTGTAACAGAAACTTCTGTCAATGACATACCTGTATGTTAAAGTCGATCTTTGTTTTTGCTGACTTTGATACATCTTTAAATACTAATTCTCTTTCTGTGTTCTTGTGCAGGAGATCCCTCTTGAAATTTGAATCATCCAGATGGTGATTGTCCACCATGGACTTCACTGAGACGTACCTGGACACCTGCTCCAGTGTGACCATGGCCATTAGGGCAGGGAATCGCACAGAGTTACTGAGAGTAATTCGACAAGGCAAACCTCTTGATGCACCTGATAACAGAGGCTGGAGACCCATCCATGAAGCTGCAGCAGGAGGCAACTTACAGTGTCTTCAGATGCTTGTTAATCATTTTGACGAGGAAGGTATGGTATTGATAATGAACTGAGCTCCAAAAGAGCCCTTGAAAAGTATAGAGGTATGGTGAAAATAAGTGAAAAGACATTAAAAGCACAGTAATGAAATCTCACTTTTGTGACAGTAAATCCAATGAGAGCTCATGTGAACAAATATTTCAAAAACTGTTTGCAAGCAATATTTTTCACCAAAAGGGTATACCATTTTCTCTTTCTCCCTCTGTTGATGATGCCCTTTAACCCCTAGAATTCTAAGCGGGAGATGATGAAGGAGTGAATTTTAATTTTTTTTTTAAATCAATTGTTTTCAATGGGCTAATAGAGCCAACATCGTGCAGGAAAAGAAATATATTGCAGAGAATGATGGATTAATGAGATGGATGTAAGCAGGAGCCATCAATAAAGTTTACTCTTTGTATTATATGCAGATGTGAAAGATGAACTTAACCAGCGGACATTTGAGGGAGAGACACCATTGTTTCTGGCAGCAAAAGCAGGTCACCATGATGTAGTTTCTGTACTTCTTCAGAACGAAGCTGACCCAAATATACCTAATAATGAAGATGGTTCCTCTATTTTACAAGGTACATCACTACACTTTCTTCCTAGATCTTCTCGTATTTTTTCCTTTGTCCTTATATTTACACCTGGATGTGCTTGAGTAAGTCTCTGTCCCTCTGTCTCTCTGGCTGTATTTATATTTCTTAGATTTCTTTTAGACTTGTTTTTTTTTGGGTTTTTTTTGGTATTTTTCCAATGTGTTCCTAATTACAGAAGACATATTTAAGTACATGGATAGACAAAGTGGGGGATATATGTTTAAACTCTAAAGGAGCAAGAAAGATTACATGGCTATAGAAATAATGAATTTTAATTTTTAGCCAATTTACATCATTTGACAAATACTGTGTTATGTTTAATCCTGTGGTTATGTTGACAGCTGTATGTGGGAACCATATCCGTTGTGTTGAACACCTAACCAGGGCAGGGGCAGATCTGAATGCCAAGTACTACAATGGTTGGACACCCCTACATGAGGCAGCTAGTCAAGGAAATGTAGCCATCACTGAATACTTACTCAATGCAAATGCCAACATAGAAGCTAAAGATGATCATGGTATCCAGCCTGTCTTTGTGGCAGCTCAGTATGGCAAAATTGACTGCCTCAGTGTGATTCTAGATAGAGGTATGTCTTTTGTTCTCATTGAATTGTAATTATGATAGATAATGAAAATGGTTACTGGGAAACTGTAAGGATCATTTTCTGAGGATATAAAGCATATTAGTATTATCCTTGCTCTAGCCAAGCTTCCATGACCATGATAAAGTGCTCTGGTATTTTTCTAACCAATTCCTACCAATAATCATGTACTAGTATTTGGTTGAAAGCAGATTAAGATTAATCTCTTGTCAAAGACGTTAATGTCTTAGCTGGGATTTGAATGAACTTTAACCACCTGATCGATATCAACAAGAAAACATTTGTCACCTCTACCATTCAGTTTGTGTTCTTTCTGATTCCTTTTGATTTCAATGTGGTGGCTGTGGACATACAAACGAGATAGGTGGTAACTAGGGTAGTAGTAACCTACTTTTAAGTTGCTTTGGTTTTAATTACAACTTTTTATATTGACATAATCTAGAAATCAGGCATTCTCAAATTGGATTAGCAGAAATCTTAGCTTTTTTAGGCAAAAGATTGGTTGAAGATTTAATCATCTACAAACCACTGTTGAAATCTGTTGATAATATTTACTGTACTGTTTACAGGAGGTGATCTCAACAGCCAGGCCCAGGATAAAGCTACTCCTTTGTACATCGCTACTCAGGAGAATTATGTTGATATAGTAAGATTGCTCTTAGAGAGGGGAGCGAGTCCCAAGATATTAGTTGAAGATGGATATCTACCAATTCATGTTGCTGCATACAAGGGACATATTGGGTGAGTTCACAAAATGATATCATCTCATACAGAGTGTCTGATAGAATTTTCTTGAAATATATATTTCCAATGTCAAGTGTTTCCAATGGTTGAGCTCTTAACTCTCTTTTTTTCTTCTTCTTCTTCAAAACATTCTCTCAATTAACATCTCATATGAGCTTTGTGATGAAAAATTACATAATTATGTGAATGATTCTTGTAGCTGTCTTTCTGGGCCTGTAGTAAGACCTAAATCCGTCAAGGATATAGATGTATTGAATGAATTCTTAGTAGAATCCTATCATGATAGTGGGTGCCCCATTTGCCTCATTTGTATTTTCTGGTTGTGTTGTTTGCATACTGCTCGGCAATCAATATAATCAGGATTGTATTCAATATTTTTCTATTCAGGTGCTTAGAGCTACTTCTAGACCACTACGATACTTACACAACACTGGATTGCCCTGACACACCTCTCCATCTAGCTATAGAGGGCGGCCAGAGAGAAACTGTCAAATTCCTAATTGAGCATGGCTTTGACGTGAACACTGGATGGAAGCTCCCACCAGTCCAGTTGGAGAAAGTTCGCAACACCAGACCCCACTTCTTGCCCCCGCTTACAATGGCTGTCATGGAGAGACAAAAAGAACTGGTCCAAGACATGCTTGCCATTGGGGCGTCGGCTAATTGCAGGGATTTCCCTCCTGTAACCGCCTACAAGTGCCCCTTCTATGCTGCATTCCCTAGTATCAACATCCTAGATATTCTGCTGAAGCACTGCAAGGGAGCTAGATGTCCTCATTCCAAGTGGACCATGTTTAGGTAAATATAACTGTTTATTTATTAAACATCAATGCCATATCCTGAGCAGTGAATTGAATAGAAATTAAATTAACTTTGAGAAGTAATATTTCACATTATTATGATGACTTTCTGTTTTATATGTATTTGGTTTCTATATAGTTCTTCTCTTACATAATTTTTCTCTCACTCCCTATCTATCCTCTTTCTTTCAATCTCTTCAGGGTATTCTCTCGTTCTAAGGACCTGGAGGCAATCCAGTTCCTCCTAGATCGCGGTCAGGAACTGGAACCAGAGTGTGATGACTGTTCAGATGACTCCAAGGGTTACTGTCCTCTAAGGGATTATGCTGTAGATCAGAAAGAATTCTTTCAGGCGCTTGTTAGACTCTGGTGGCAGTATATCAGCTTCCAACCACGCTGTAAATATGTCATGGATGCTCTCAGGCCACATGTTGGTAAGTGAGGATCCAATATAGATTTCAAGATGGATGAATAAGTTGATTGATGTTCTATCTCATATTTGTTTTTGATACTGTCATACTTATAGATTCTCCCAGCATAATTCATGTGTTCCCAAAACACACATACTGTATAAATGCATTACATTTCTGGACAGATGGTGACATTCAAGAATGTAATCCACACTAAAACAAAGTCTGAGCTAGAATATCACTCATCATCATGACACAGATTCAGCAATTAATGCAACATAAAGGTTAGATGTTGAGAAATAGCAATTATAAATGCATATTATATACACTCAAAGTATCTCTTGCATGTAATACATGAAAACAATAAGCCTACTTGATTTAAAGCAAAGTCATCTAACACATTTTGTACACATCATTAAAATTGATATACTGGTATTTTATCTTCTTTGTTTCAGATTGCCCACGTTCACTGATGCATCTATCTCGCATGATCGTGAGAGATAATCTAGGGCCTCATAGACTGGTAACCGAGGATGCTATTAGGAGCTTACCCATACCAACCATCATACAAGACTATCTACTACATAGATGACAAGAGAGAAAGGAGAAGAAAAAACTATAGTATTTCAGATTTCCCATGTTCGCTTATGCATCTATCTTACATGGTCCTTAGAGATACGCTTGGCCCTCAGAGACTGGTAACAGAGGATGCTGTCGGGAGCTTGCCTATACCAACCATTCTACAAGACTATCTGCTACATAGGTGACAAGTGAAGAGGGAGAGATATATGAGAGGTATAATAGAATATCAAAGACAGCTAGTAGAGAGAGATACGGAAAGAGATATAGAAAGAGAGAGAGGAAAAGTAGGATATGCCTACTATAAACGTTAATTAAATATCAAATAACAGTTTTGATACATTTCATTTGAAAAAATTCTTGATATCCGACAAATTTCAAAAACTAAATTTAAAATTTATTATTGAATTGTAGAAAGTAGAGTAAATCATGTTCCATGGGCAAATCACTATGAACATGAAACCACTTGAATGATGGCTTGGCACCATCATGTTGTTGTTGACACCATTATTATTTACAGCTTGATCATGTTTTCCTGTTTTGTGTATTACCAGTTTGCCACTCGCCACCCAGGTGTAGTTAATGCGTACCTGGTAAGAATTTATTCCTTGAATGCTTTTAGCGCCTTAGGGCAGCTCGGCTAAAGCCAGGGTAATAGTAGTACTTTGTAGGTGCCTTGAGCATCCCCTGGGATGGATATGTGCACAATATAAATGTAGCTATTATTATTATGATCTTAAAATTCCAGCAGTGCTAACGCAAGTAAAGATAAAGTAAGCAACGATCTCCTATTTTTTTATGTGTAAGAATATGGAATCGTAGCAGGTCATCAGTCATAAACAAATTTTATTTCCATGATGAGCATCTGTTATGTATTTACAAATTTACTGTGATCTATAAATTTGATTGTGTGGTATTGTGTAGATAATATTTGTTGGGTCAAATTTTTACAGAAGCCCCTCTCTCAGGAACAATTTTACCTGTAGCAGGTACTTTGTATATTTTCAGCAACATTACTGTATTGTTTTTACTTTGGTTTGATCTAAATTTATTTGTTAACTGAAGAACGAAAATGGACTGGTTTGAGATCTTGCAGCGAAAATGCTTTATATTTAGTTTAGCACTTTGAAGGTGATATTGCTCCAATTCATAATACAAGCACACAAACTTTTGTTTGACAACAAAATGAATTTATATATTATTACACAATTTTGAAACTTCGCAACATAAAACTTTCATGAATTGTTCATGACAGCCAATTTTAAGCAAGAAACTTTCACAAATTGCAATAATTTCATGTTATTTCAATTGTGATTTTATTATATTGTGGCATGAAACTTCGCGATTCTCGACCCCTCGCGAAATTCGCTAAAGTTTCATGCATGCGAAAAATTTATGGTTTTATAGTATATGGTTATGATTGCACCAAAGCTTATATCACATTCACTAGCAAGTATTAATAGTACAGAGTATATTATGAGTATCTACAAGGGAAGCATATGGAATATGCAGAAGAAAAAAAATAATGTGTGAGTTATATCATTCAGCTAAGCCATGAATAAGATTGGTTTACATATACAGTTCATGTATTGCCCTAATGTATTCATTTGCTTTCATTTTGTCAGAATTTGTGTTATGTATTGAATTACCAATATATAGAAGTACTACACACTATAATATGCAACTTCTAAATTTTTAGAAAGTGGCAACTAGGTATTAGCCATGACTCAGGCATGCATTATATTATTAATGATATATTTGTGTTTAATGTAAACCCATCAGTACAATCATCTTCCTTTTTTAATATTTTTTTTTTCCTTTATATCTTTCAAGATGGGTCAATTCAGTTCTTGAAAACCACAAGAGATATTTTGTATTTAAATTCATTTGTCAAATACTTTTCTATTGTTTATAATAAGGTTATGAAAATAGATAGATAATAATAGATTTATAAATAATTCCAATCTAAATTCTCCTACTTCATAAACAATGATATATGTATGTTTATATTTAGTCACTTTCCCTTTCTTCATTTGTCTAGTATTTATCATGTCAATTTAAGAAAATTCTGTCACAGTGCTAGGAATAACTCATACACCAATTCTCCTCGTAAATTAGTATCTCAAAATGATTGTATTTTTGTTTTGTTTTGTTTTTTAATTTGTAAACACCACTCTGCAGCAGGGTGTATGTTATTCCTCCTCTTTTTGGTTCCTCTTGGGGAAATTCAGATTGTTATATCTTCTTTAAAAAAAAAAATGTTTATTGTATTCATTTTAAGTACTTATCTTTGTTTACTCTCTTCACTTGTCATAAAATGGGATTGAAATAGGTTTTCTGACTCTTACTTCAAAATATATTTTGAATGCATTATGTCCAAGTAAAACTGGACAATTGCTTCCTCAGTTGCCAGTTACCGCTTTTCTTGTATAATTACCCCAATAGGACTATTCATCTTTATTGTGTTTCAGTTTGTTTTGTTTTATCATGTCCTAAATGTTTAAATTTACTTTATTTCATGTCCCTTGTGCAATTGGATTTCAAATACATTAATAATACTCTATCAAAGAGCAGTAATGGATGCACCTATTCTGAGTTCATGTGTTACCTGCTTGATGTGAATAACTGCGGTGAGATTACCTACAGAAAAGAGACGGTCGATGCGTGAAATTTACAGCAAGAGGGATAAAGAATTAAAAGATGTTTCCGATAGACCCTCTCAAACAGAGAGGGGGAAGTATATAAGACAGAGGGAGAATCAAAGAGAAACAGAGAAAGAGAGAGAGAGAGAGAAAGGTGGGGGTATAGGGGGGGGGGGGGGGGGGGGGGTATAGAAAAGAAGAATGATGCATTATGTTTAATGTACATGCAGATATTTCTGAAACATTGATTATCTGTACTTTTATTTTTTCACATATTGATATCAATTTCACGTTAATTGATAATCCATAGTGAACCTTGTATGTGATAAACATAATTAACCATTACCACAGATATAACTTGCACCATATAGGATAGAACTTCTTCTAACTTTACTTTAGGAAATATTGAATTATCTTGAAGTCCTACAAGGTTATAATCATCGGAAACAAATGACTGAGTGCACTTTCTTTTGTTGATGGGTAATATTGACTAATACCAGAGGTGTCGATCCGTGTTCACGATTTGAGGGGGGGATGACCGGCGAGAGAGCGAAGCCAGTGGCGTATCTGGGGATTATGGCCCCCGGGGCAAAAAAATTAATTTACGACCCCCCCCCCCCCCCCGAATGCCCAAACTTATCTACGTTAGCGAGGGAACAAAGCGACCGAGCGGGAAATTTCTCAAGTTTTAACCCCAACAAAAGCAATTTCGTGCGCATTTTACTCAGGATATTTTGCAATTATGACCATCGCAATTGAGCGGTAGAGAAGCCTGAATTTTATACATTGATAAACGGTTTTCTAATCACACACTTCTACAATCAGGAACAAAACTAACGAAAACCCTATAGGCTTGAGAAAGAGTCGAGAAATTCAGCAAGGCTACCTAAAGTTGAAATTTCTTTCAAAAGTTGAACCTTTGCAAATACTGTTTTATACACTTTATTGGGGGTGCAATATTTAGCAGGAGTCATATGAAACTTACATGATCTAGCGAGCAAAGCAATTACATCTTTATATTTTCAAATTTTGAACCCTTCAAGCTTTTCAAGAACTATATAGGCCTACTGGGGGCGCGAAATTACGAGATCCTGAAAGAAAATAATTATGCGAGGGAGCAAAGCGACCGAGCTTTGGGAAATTTTGGCATTTCAAACTTCAAAAACTAGATTTCTAGTGCATTTACCCTGCGGATCTGTAAGGATTATGATTTTTCTTCATTTCCCCCCTTTTTAGCTCACCTGAGCCTAAGGCTCGAGTGAGCTATTGCGATGGAAATTTGTCCGTCGTCCGTCGTCCGTCGTGCGTCGTCCGTCGTCCGTCGCCCGTCGTCCGTCGTGCGTCGTGCGTCGTCCGTCGTGCGTCGTCCGTCGTCCGTCGTCCGTTAACTTTTTACATTTTCATCTTCATCTCCAAAACCCATGATCGGAATTCAACCAAACTTGGTAGGAATCATCCTTAGGGGTAGGGGACTTAAAGTTGCTAAAATGGTACATGTGGCCCCCAGGGGGGCGCAGGGGGAGGGCCCCCAATTGTAAAAGCTATGTAAATTTCTATCATCTTCTTCTCCAGAACCAGGCATAGCTCAGACTTGGTATTGTGTATGGAGATACCTCTATAGATGAAGAATGAATGTTGTTCATGAAATTTCTCTGAGTGGCCCTATAGGGGCCCTCTGGGGGTAACATACTGGAGGGGGTGGGCGCTGCCAGGCAAAATGTACATTCTGATCGTCTTCTCCAAAATACATGATCGGAAGTCAACCAAACTTGGTAGGAATCATCCTTAGGGGTAGGGGACCCAAAGTTGCTAAAATGGTACATGTGGCCTTCAGGGGGGCCCAGGGGGGCCCAGGAGGAAGGCCCCCAAGTGTAAAAGCTATGTAAATTTCTAACATCTTCTTCTCCAGAACCAGGCATAGCTCAGACTTGGTATTGTGTATGGATATACCTCTATAGATGAAGAATGAATGTTGTTCATGAAATTTCTCTGAGTGGCCCTATAGGGGCCCTGTGGGGGTAACATACTGGGGGAGAGGTGCTGCCAGGGAAAAGGAATGATCAGTCAAAAAAAAATAAATTTCAAACATTCTTCTTCTCCAGATCCAGAAGTTTATCTAGATATTTTGTGTGTTATATACATCTTGAAGATGAATAAAAAAAAGTTGTTCATGACATTCTCAGGGTGGCCCCATAGGGGCCCTGCGAGGGCGAGGTTAATATGCAGGAGGGGAAATGTACATTCTTTGCATGATTTGTTGTATGATTCAACCACACTTGGTGGGAATCATCCTTAGATGTAGGAGATTCAAATAATACATGACATTGTAGACCATGGGGTGGGGGCGGGGGGAATTATGTTAATTTCTAACATTATAGTAATCTACAAAACTGTATAGTCAATTTCTCCGAAAAATGTCACAACTAATTAATTATGCTAATTTATGCATAAAATTAATGGTTTGCTCTAATTAATTAAATAAAGCCCCCAAAACTGCTAATTTTTTGTATATAGACTCTTTGTCAGATTCTGATCAAATAAACCAAAAAAACAATTTGCATGGGATTTGTACACGAAATCACGTTTTTAAGCAATTTTGGGTCTGACATGCACTTACGAAATGTTGCGTAACTCCGGAACCGCACGCGCAGACATCACAAATTTGGTCTCAAAAGTTGCGCAAGACTTGAAAGAAAAAAGTAGTGAAGCGGCGTGGTGACTGCTTTTCGCGATGCGAACATATTACGTGAAACGTCTAGGGGGGCGGAATCCGCCCCCCGGGCCTATTAGGGTTAATTTCTAACATATCTCCTGGTGGTGCTAGAGAGAACATGCACCAGATGTGAATTGATCCACCTCAGGTGAGCGTCGTGCCCCCTGGGGCTCTTGTTTACTTTCTCTCCTTTGCATTTTTTGCGCCCCCTCCAAGTGCCGTGTGCCCCCTGCCCCTAGATACGCCACTGAGCGAAGCGACCGAGCAGGGGAGGTATCCCCCTCCCACACCAGGGAGATTTTCAAAAATCTGTCTATAAAACTTGCATTTTAGAGCATCCCAAAATGTTTTTTCGATGAAAAGAAGGAATGCACGGATCTACGCCAATGGACGGAGCCTCTCAATTGAGAATAACAATGCGATTCTTCAATATTTTCGCATTAAAATTATGGCATTTCTTATTTCCTTACTTCTGATCATTAAATAATGTGATGATATTTCAAGATCAAACATAATGAGTTTGGATAATTATTAGTTTTAAGTTAATGTATCATAATTCTTATTTATTTTATCCAAAAATATTTTTTTGGGGGGGGGGGATGATAATACAGGCCATCCCCCCACCTCAATTTTTTTTTTTTTTTTTTTTTTTTTGGGGGGGGATATACCCCCTCCCCCCCCCCCGGATCGACACAAATGGTGATGACGATTTTAATGAACTTTATGAAAATAACAACGACAATACATCAATATATATACATGTATTGTAATGCGTTTAATGCGTTAGCGAAAGAAGGAAGGAATGTGGTACAGCCCCCCCCCCCCCCCGGTTAAGATATATATGTTTGATAAACTGATCCCACCGCAGTTTCCCTATTAACCCTTACTGTACTGGGCTATTTCAAGCACCTCTGTGACTGCAGGGGGGGGGGGGGACTCAGAGCCCCCTTCTGATCTTCGCCATGGCATGACCGATCAACGCAAAATTTTCCACTGACCTTAAAAATCGTGTAAAGAACACATATCCATCGTTATTTTTTTTTTCATTTAATATAATTTGTGCAAATTTATGCATAAATATACATTTCCACGGATAATCAAGTAAAGAAGGGGCTTGGAGATAAAATTTTAGTGCAAGAAGTTCTTTCTAAACCTTAAAAACATTATTACATAAGAAAAAAATTTGAAACATGAGGAAATGCAGATTCCCATTCGTTTTGTACACAAAACTTATAAAATCTCCGTTTTCGGGCTGACACGAGGTCACTTAATAAGGTGACCGATATTTGAAAACTTGGTGTCAAAAGTTGCGCAAGACTTGAAAAAAGTCAGAAAGAGGGGTAGCGTGAAATGTAGCGGTTCGAAATGTGCGGTGAAATTTGTCAAGGGGGGCCTCGGAGCCCCCCCCCCCCCAGATCTACGCCTCGTTGACTGGGCCTATCCCCTCTCCAGGATGAATTATGTTATAAAAGTATTTAGCTCAATATACTAGTGTCCATAGATACACTTATCATGCCACACTTTGCAAACGATGTACTCTTACCATGATTTTTCTTTGCCTCTGTCTTTAGCCAGTGGCGGATCTAGGGGGCACATCCGGCCCGTGCCCCCCCCCCCCCCCTTTGGAATAAAAGTATGCATTTTGACCATAAAGGATCTGCCCTTTTTTTCGCTTGTGCCCCCTCCCCCTTTTAGAAGGGAAACCTTTTTTTTTGCTTGTCAGAGAATTATGGAGGGCAACTGGACCCCATAACCCCCGCCACTGAGCGAGTTTTCGAGAGCTGCATGGCGAGACCAACTAAATACGGGTCTTCCAAAAGTTTACAAACCTGCATTTATGTGGGCCCCCCCCCCCGTCCCCCCCTTATACAAAATCCTGGATCCTGGTCTTAGCCGATATTAAGTAAGAATGCATAATTACCGAGATATGTACCCTCATCTTTCTCAATATTTCACACTGGATACGCCGGTAAATGGGGACACGGTGTAGAGCGGATATGGTTATTTTTTCCCATGCAGAGCCTAGCTCTCAGCTCAATGTTCAGGCTTGTTTATTCCAACAAGACAATATGAATGCCTTACTGCGTTTCATGTACTGATATTTCAAGGTTTGATTTCCGCTTCCAACGGAGCCGATCCGACAATTTGCATTTAATGAGAGCAGACAATGATATCTGAAATCAATGTCTTGCAAGAGTGATCCTTTAAACATTTTTTTATTTCATTTAGGCCGAATGTCTACATTGGGGGACCACGTAAACCATGTACTGATAAACATATACTAGAACATAACAGGCTGTTATTCTGTTCATCATTATATAGATATCAAAGTTAACTGGTTTTGTGTTTTTCGCTATCGTTGGGTTCTCCGCCTATCCCTTCTAGTGATCGGTCCTGTTCACTTTAGTACAATAAGACCAACCAAGGATTTAAAAAAATTTTCTGTCACACCATTTACTTTCACTAAAACTTATATAAACTTTATTAGGCATACACATATGCACACAAAACATGATAACTGAAAACTCTTTTCCCATTATAAGCTTAAAAATTCATTTGCCATGTAACGATATCATGATAATATATGGCTCTATCTTTTGGGTAGAAATGGTAAACAAAGTGAAATTGTGAGAATTCCACGTCTTAAGTGAGAGAATATAAAGATTGCTTGTTTTCGGCACCGGCTTAATGTCAATAGGGGTCCGAAAGCCAGAGAAAAAACATTGCGACGTTTACACAAAAGCCAAAGTCTAACTGGAATTTATTCTTTGTGGCCATTATTCATGACGAATAGACTCTAGTGGTGCATGTGAATCCATAGTACGTATAGTGTATATCCACGTTGACTGCATAGCTACATTTTTCTATTGAACATTGACAAGTGCAACACGTATCAACAGCATGTTGTATGGCAGGATTTCATTGCCTTTCTCCGCTCGTTTTGCTGTTCTAATCATGACCAATATACGGGTATGATATCAAAGCACTGTGTTAGGAGATACTATCTTATCAACGTGGGTTCGATTTTACCTTGGTGATTTTTATACACGTTGTGCCTTTTATGGAAAGGGGGTAACCAGTCATTAGCAGACGGCATGGAATATTAGAATCACACACAAGGAGTCGACCTCGACATGCTTTTAGAACAATTACATGCTTTACCATGCTTACGTTTTAATGTATAGCGTATTGAACTTCAACAAAATATGAGGACGTAGCCTAACTCATGTATGGAATATAAATTCTGTATGGATCGACCGCTATTACGTTTGTATCCTTCTCTGTATCAATAACAGTGGTATTATATCAGTTGTAAAACTTTCGTTTTGTGACGTGCCCTAATTGGAAGCAGTAAAATGATTGGAATGCGTTGTAGACGTTCTCGCTGTATAAGACTTTTTGGATTATGTCTGGTACTTATAACTTTGATCCCGATTGTATTATTATTCATATCCCGAGACTCACCTTTTTGGAATCCTTATGATGAATGGAAGGGGTTAAGAAAGGATAGTCACGTAGAGGAAATACAGGTTGAGGTAAGACTATAGGTCGCCATATTTTTAAAAAATGAGAATATGAAATTATTTTTCATTATAAAGGCCTACCGTTGTAAAATAAAAAGTTAATTGGTGTACTACATAATGTCCAATTAAGGATTTTTGTTAATCATAAGCGTCGAGTGTGTTATAAAAAATCTTAAATAGGCCTAGTAGTTTTTCCGTCAAAGTCC
Source organism: Heliocidaris erythrogramma (assembly GCA_025617745.1). Classification (NCBI taxonomy): domain Eukaryota; kingdom Metazoa; phylum Echinodermata; class Echinoidea; order Camarodonta; family Echinometridae; genus Heliocidaris; species Heliocidaris erythrogramma. Next base: position 10,256,616 of record CM046855.1, on the reverse strand, counting down.
ATCGTTGAGTATTAACCACCCCCCCCCCCCCCTGCCTGAGGACATATCTAGTCTACCGAACCGCAACACTGAACATGGCACTTTTTCCTTCAAGTTCACTGACACAAGTTATGTTCACATGTATATGTATTAATTAGGCTAAGGCTAGCTCACATTGTTCAAAATCGAATAAGTCAAAACTTAACCACTAAAAACAAAATAACAACATCGTTGTGTAGATAAATGAAATAAATTATTTACTTTTAAAAATAATTGTGGATCAACATTTTTTCTTTAAAGGCATTGTGATATCATCTTTGTGAAATAATAGAATATAATTATAATAATGGGAAGAAAAAGGCAAGACGAAAGTGCAGTCTTCTTTCCCATTACTAGGACTAAAGGGTTCATTTTGCATCTATGCAAATTTGAGAGAGTGTACCAACCTATATGCCCTATTTATACATTTGGATGAAATTAACTCAGCTAAATTATGCCTTTAAGGTTTTTCGAATGATAACACTTAATGATTATCTTCAGTTCAGGTCGCATAAATAATCAAAATGTATGTTCTATATGAAAATTGTTTAATTGAGGTTTTATAGCAACATATAAACATGAACTAGATGAAATAGATGTAACCGCTCCACCCAATCTTCCAAACGTTCCACCTTCTTAGGGGCAGATTAATATGACATTATTCATCCTAAGCTTGTGCACTTGACTTGCCATTATTGATCAGAAATGAATCGTGAGAAAGATCGGTCAGACGGGCTATTATCGTCCAGGAAGATGACACACACAGCAAAACTTAAACAAACTAATTATCTATTTGAGCTGGTAGTAGTTTGCACGATCGAGGCCTCAGACGAGCTATAAATAACAAACATACGTGATCGAATGTTTTCAGGTACCTCTATAAACAATAAAACATCTACCGCATATCTATTACGGGTAGTAACCATATTTACACATTTTTACTTTAAATATCTTCCGAAAGCTCACGTGATGTTATTTCAACGCTCTCAAAACTAACAACTATACATATAGTTGTTAGTTTTGATATATTTAATATTATATATCTTTATATACACATGTATATATATATATATAAAATATATACATTATATATTATGTATATTACAAGAGAGACAATCTTATTATGTGATTGGGGGCAGCTGAGAAGAGCAAGTCTTATATAGGTACCCCAACAAGAAAATCGCATGAAATTTAATTGAATAAATAAAATAATATTGCAATTGTCATTTATTGTGGCATTTATACAAGATAACAAACAAACAAGGGGACAGAATAGAAATGAGCAAAAGAGGTATGATAGGAAAAAGAAAGAAAATGAGCGATTACAAATACAAGCCTGATCATTCAGCTCCTAAACATTTTTGATTTTCGAATAGAGTAAATTTAAGTCTCCTTTTAAAACATTGCAAAGATGGACTGTTTCGAATGTCAAGAGGAATGGATTTCCATACCACAGGGCCCTTGAAGAAAATAGAATTCTTTGATACTATAGTGTTGTAATCATATATGAATATGGCAATTAACTGAGTTTCGGGTGGAGTAATTATGTATTGTGGTATTCAAATGAAATTGCATAGAAATACAAACAGAGAAAGAAGTATCATTGTCATACCTGATATGTAAATGGTATACATAATGGGAAGAAGTTTCGTCAACACTTTAAGAACTAATTTATCTTCACGCGTGCATGTCTCTGTATATGCAGTGACCCGCTGCGATTTTCTCCTTTACTCTCGACGAGCATAATTGCACGTGGAATCCTATTGTAGTCGTGGACAAAAGTGGTTCAGCCCGAACAAAGAAGCAACAATTGATTTCCAATCAATGATTGCTGAACATATGCCAGTGATTTCATAGATAACGGTAGATATGATGGAGTCCTTGTTGCACTTGTTTTTATTTGTACATAATGCTGTGCTGGAACGCTTGGTAGGCATGGCTCCTGTCACAAAATCGAAAAGAGTAAGCAAAACAGGAGAAAGAGAGAGAGAGAGCAACAGCAACAACAACAACAAAAGCGAGAATAAGATAAATCTCCTTATACTGTGGAAAGGGACTCAGCAATATTGGTCCACCTATTAGCAAGACCTATGTATACCCCAAATGTAATTGGGTTAGCATTTCTGTTTATAATTTTCTTTTTTCGTGAGTAAATGTTAGATATCACAATAACGTGACTGTGGTGAATCAAACAGTACTGTGAGCTAGCCTTTCCTGTCATTATCAATCAGTAAGAATTTGCATCTGTTCCGTACATGTATATATGTGATATAACAAAAGTGCAATGTTCAAATAATATACCTGCAATAAAAATATATCGAGAATAAAACTCTTTTACATATAAAAAAAAACAATATAAGAATAATTTCGCCTCCCGATTTCATTTAATGAAATACAATGATTATATTTTGTATGCATTTGATATATAAGAAGGAACAAATTAAAGATTGTGAAAACCGAATCCGAATGTGAATAGGCACAAAAATGTTACGTAACGGTAGCCGGAGAAAAGTGAGAAATGAGGCAAAACAAGAATGGGATAATTACTGAGCATGCTAAGCATGTAAATGGAGTTTTGAAGAAGAAAAAACGGGGAGATCATGATTAAAAACAAGTTTGAAATTCATATTGCTGTTAGATATACATGTATGTATAACAGCAGTATTAAATGGACTAGCAAAATATTCAACACCTCATTTATTTATTTTTCTTAAATTTCCATAACAGCAACTGCTTATCGAGCCCCCTATCCTAAGAAGAACACTGGGGAATTTTGAGCCCCCTCCTGAAGAGGAACGACGCCCCGGTCCAGGGGAATATGGTCGCCCCGTCATGCTGAACCCCAGCGATCAGGACAAATATGCTCAAAGCTTCAAGGAATACGGTTTCAACATGGTCATCAGTGACCGTATCTCACTCGACAGGGCCGTCAACGATATCAGACAAGACGAGTAAGTCAGGGTGGATCCAGGATTTTATATAAGGAAGGCTAGATTCGTTCATATTCACATTTTCGGTTCTAGTTTACTCAACGGACAAAAATGTCTGACAAGAAGCAAGCGAAAACACCCCCCCCCCCCGCTCCAAAAAAAAAAATTAAAAAAAAAATCACATTTCAAGGTGCCTTTTTGGTGGAAAATTTGAATCTTAATTGCATTACATTACATGCATTACTTTGGGTAGTCAGCTTTATTGTGGCGGGAATGGACACTTTGACGAAAAATATGCAGCGTATTTCAATGTATATAAATATGTCTATGCATTATAACGATGACCCCCCCCCCCCCCCCCCCCCCGCCCCCTCTATTCTCATCTGTCAATATAAGGCCTCTTTAAAAATAATGTCACCGTCGACGTAGTGGGCACGCTAAAAGATTTGTGAAACAAAAAGGCATTATCCAACCTTTCGAAAAATTATCTTAAAGAAAAGTTGCTGGTCACCTTCATAATGCAAACTAATCAATAACCACTTGTGTTATTCTAGATGCAAATACTGGCACTATCCAACCAATCTACCGAACACGACGGTGGTGGTAGTGTTTCATAACGAAGGCTGGTCAACTCTCCTCCGAACTGTACATAGCATCATTAACAACTCTCCTCCACATTTACTTCAAGAAATAATATTAGTTGATGACTTCAGCGATAAAAGTAAGTTTAGTCAGTGTTGAATCAGATAAATCAATACAGACAAGATATAACCGGCTGATACATCTAATGAATTATCAAAATGACCATTTATATAGTTTGGGCTGCATTAATCAATGTAATAAAATAAAGATCAGTGGAGCATTTCATCAAGTGTTTTGTCAGTGCTTTTTACCGACAACTGTTATAAGCTACTGAAATCCTTGCATGTGATTGGCTGAGCCTATATCTCTTACTACCTGTTTCATCAAAATAGTTGAGAAAATTATCAAGGAACGAATGACATGGTTTACGGAAAAACATTGTCTGTTACCAAATTGTCATAGTGCTTTTAGAAAAGCAAGAAGCACAAAAGACAATATAACCCAACTAGAAAATGACATTCAAAAGAGTATTGGTAATAAAGAACATACCCTGGCCGTTTTCTTTGATATGGAGAAGGCTTATGACAGACTGTGGAAGAAAGGATTGATTTATAAACTGAACAAACTTGGTTTCCAAGGCAACACTGTTAGGTTCTTATGGAACTACTTAAGTGGGCGCTCTTTCCAGGTCCGGGCAAATCAGTGCTACTCAGTAACACACAACATAGAGGAAGGGCTGCCCCAGGGCAGCTCACTTAGTCCTGTCCTTTTTAATTTGATGTTATCGGATATACCGATGGACGCATCTGTCAATATTTCGACATACGCTGATGACTGTGTAATATGGAAGAGTGGGAAAAACATAGATTTTCTGAAAAGAAAAGTACAAATCTACGTAAACAACCTAAATGAGTGGTTCAACAAATGGGGTTTTACCCTTTCTAAAGAAAAGTCTGTTACTTTATTTTTCAGCAATACTAACAAAATTGTACAGATTGACTTAGATGGGGTCCCTTTACCACCAAAGGAGGAACATCTATTTTTAGGTGTAATGCTGGACAGGAAGCTTACATGGAGACCGCATATAAATATGATTGTAACAAAAGCTAAAAAGAAAATAAATATCATGAAAAGACTAGCGGGAACTACCTGGGGAAGTAGCTATAAAAGCCTTCTGAAATTCTATAAGGTGGTCATTAGGCCACTCTTGGATTATGCATCTGAGGCATATGATTCGGCTCATGATCATGTGAAGAACTTCTTGCTGACTATTCAATACCAAGCTCTGAAGTTGTGTACAGGGGCGTTGCCGGGAACTTCCTTAGAATCTTTACAGGTGGACACGGGTGAATTACCACTCGACCTAAGAAGATCCATGCTTAGTAAGGTATACAAAGCAAAAATAAGGCAAAACCCCACACATCCACTCCAATCCTCCTTGAAGAACTGCTGGCAATTTGAATATGAAAAGAATAAGAAAGTGCGTAAACCATTTGGTTTGAGAGTTATGGAAGATGAAATATACATGTATCATGCAAACGAATCACTCATGTCTTTTACCCCCATGCCGCCTTGGCATCTCTCTCCACCAGAAGTGTCATTGGCGCTACATGAGCTTGTGTCAAAAAGTGATAACATTTTTTATCAATACAATACAACTGTGGAGTATATTAATAAAATGTGGAAAAATAATCTCCATATTTATACTGATGGTTCTAGAGACCCTGCAAACGGCAGCGCCTCTGCTTGCTATTATGTGCCTGCAATGCGGGTAGTTGAATGTAAAAGAATGCAAAATTTTACATCATCTTACAGATCAGAATTGGCCGCAATTGTCTTGGCACTAAGGTGGCTTGAAAATTTGAATGTTTATAATAAAGTGGTAATTTTTACAGATTCTCTGAGTGCTATTCAAGCAATCAAGGAAAACAATAACGACAATTTCGTAAAAGAAATTATAATCACCGCTACATGTCTAAAATACAAAGGCACAATAATCTGCTTAGAATGGATCCCATCTCACTGTGGGGTCCAAGGGAACGAAACGGCTGATTTCTATGCGAAAACAGCCCTAAAACAAAGAATAGAGATTAATAATGGATTGAATATCCAAGAAACCAAACATATTTTAAGAATTTTCATACAAAATGAATGGCAGAAGAGATGGGACAGGTCAAACTCAAAATTAAGAAAATACCAAAAAGTGGTCTCAGAAAAACCATCATTTCAGTATCTCTGCACCGACAAAAGTAGTGAAAAAATGATTCACAGATTACGCTTGGCAGGTTTGGGTTTGAATGATTTCCTGTTTAAGACAGGAAGACACACAACTGGAAAGTGTGATTTTTGTAACGAGAGAGAAACGGTATACCATTTTTTATATGTTTGCCCTAGGTTTATCATTCAACGCGCCCTGTTACTTGCTGAATTAAATGTGAGCAATGTCTCTGAGGCGGAACACAAAGTGGAGAATCTCAGTGTCAAGACACAAGGTGCACTCGTCAGATATTTCAAAAGGACTCGTCGATTTGTAATTGGTTGCCAAGAGGGCAACCGTGTTAGTAAGGTGTAACCAAATAAAGAGAACGGAATCGAAGTAAATCGGATAGGATTTATGTTGTGACCATTGAATGTTAATGTGTACAATCATACTGTATTTTTTTTTTTTTTTTTTTTTTTTTTTTTTTTTTTTTTTTTTTTTTTTTTTTTTTTTTTTTTGCTGCTCAAAGATGAAGCACTTAGTTATATACTAACTATAGGTATAGGTGCACTTTTCTTGTAATTTCACTTAATTGAAAGGCCCTTTAATGTCAGTAAATACTCTACTTAAAAAAAAAAACAGAAAGAAAATCTGTGTACGTATTATTTTGCTTTTATATATTCGGATTTTCTAATCAGGTTCTATGAGGAATCAGAAAGAGCGCCCCCTGCTCACGTTTGAGAGACATAGGGAATACTTGTATTCCTAAGACGCCCTCGAAATGTACCTCGAGCGGGCTTGTCAGGATAACGTTGTAAAATCAGGGCAGGAGTGGTGGTCCTGCATGGTATCCTGGAATCTGTACCTTTCTAACAAAAACTAAAGTTAGACCCACGGATCAACAAACAAAGTATAAGTGAAAAGAGCAATTTAGTAAGGCAACAATAGTCAAAATTGACTAGTTTGCCTATTTTAAAACAACAACAAACATGTGATTGGCTGACAGCAAATTTGTCAGTCAAATTCACTGACAAGACACTTGATGAAACGCTCCCCAGTGTATACCTTTGAAATTGGGCAGTCCAAGATAGAGCCCTGGAAAAAATTATTAGACCAAGAATGGTTACTGAAAGTGTTATATATTTGTGGTAAGAAGGAAATAAAATATCATAAAGCAAGGTACAATTGCTGGAATTTGTTATTCATTCAATGAAATACAAAGACAGATCATTTTCATTAGTTTGAATGCATACAGGAGCTTGGTCTAATAATGTAATATTAATGTATGTGCCATATGTTACCAACACATGATATTGAATTGGTTTATGGACTTGCAAACATAAATGTATACAAACGAATCACTTTACTGGATAATTTGTCTGATACGAGCTCTAAGAGAGCTATATCAGCATAATAAAGTCATCAGATATAGTAAAATCTTAGATTTAATATAAGTGACGTATGGGACAGAATACTTTGGACTTGCCAAATAATCATCAAAAAATAAAAACAGATGTCCCTTGAATCATAATTATTTGCAACATTGATATGCAGTGAGTCGTTTATCTGCATATGGAATCAATAACCATCCACAGGCGAATAAAGTGAATTTCATTAGTAATGTTTGTTTTGTTTTGTTTTTGCACGATGAAAATTGTTTATACCGTGAACTGTTAATCTTTATATTTCTCACTCCCCCTCCCCCCACTTTCTTCCTCTCTTCCCCTCTTTCTATCTCTCTCTCCCTTTCTCTATCTCGTTTAGAGCACCTTAAAGCACGTCTCGAGCAATACATAGACGAGCCTCAGTTCCAAGATAAAGTCAAACTCTACCGCAACAGCAAACGTGAAGGGCTGATTCGATCCCGCATCTTTGGTGCCGAGCAGTCTCGTGGTCAAGTGGTTACGTTCCTTGACGCCCATTGTGAATGCTCTCCAAATTGGCTGGTTCCATTGCTCACAGAAATAGCCCTCAATAGGTAAGGAATTAACCTTAAGGTCAGTTCCCTTTATTTTGACTTTTTCTAGCCTACCAACTATACAAATATGACACTTTGCGGGGTCTTTATACAGTGATACCATAAAAGGTCATTGATGGTCACGTCGAGGGATAATTAATTTTATTTCATTGTGAATTGCATGGAAAATAGTCATTTTTTATGAGGGATACAAAGATTTCTCGTATGGAATGTGCCTAATTTTCATTTATTTAACTAAAAAAAGATGAATCACCTCTACGTGACTGTTGATGATAGAACCTCTACGATTACCCCCTAACCTTTCTTTTTGATACAGAATCAACCTTAACAGGCTATTGAAATTTAGCACATCATAATCAATATTCCAATTAAATTGCACATGACGCAGTTTGTTATTTCAGGTTGGTTCCACATTTTTGATAAGAGCCGCATGAAATACACAACGTATATTTAAACTTCTCGCCAGGTGGAAGATATCACGCTGCGATGTAATTGTTCTGCGATTGATTATAATGGTAATGGCCTCAAATGATATCATGCAATTAAAATAAAATCATCCCAAAATACATAGCGCTTGCCAATTCCATGTTAGTCTTTTAATTATTATTTCAAATTATGTGATGGCAGACATCGGAATATTAAGTATATGGATGTTATTGCATGATTAGTAGAACATTATCACATTGTCCGACACTACGCAATGTGTGTATGTGTAATTGGGTTTTTACAGACGTGTATCACTCAGATATGATTATTTACGTCTGGGACCGACCTTTAACGTCACCATCCGAAAGACGTGACTCAGTCTCGAACCTGGGTCCGCTGAATCAGTTTATAACTTCCACTGGTAGCTGGATTACAGGCGCACGCCACAACGCCCAGTTGTGATATTGATATTTTCAAAAAGTGGACACCAAAAAAAAAAACAAAAAAAAACGTAGGTTACTAAGAATGACTTGAGTTTTTAACATTTTGCATAATATTAATATTTAACATTTTGCATTATATTAATATTTATCATATATTATTTATATTTTTCCAACGTGTGATAACTCCTTGGTAATGTGCCTGTCTCTAACGATTTTTATTTGTACATTTATTCTCCACAATCATTTTTATAAGAACAACTGTAGTCTGTCCTACTGTCGACTCGATATCCGCTGATACATTCCAGTATCGATCACAAGGGGATGGTCTTTGCCGAGGTGCCATGGACTGGGACTTCTGGTATAAACGTATCCCACTTGATGTAAGCAGAAAAAGATTAGGACTCAAGTATCAAAGTGAACCATATGAGTAAGTCTTCAAAGGTTAAAATAAAACTAATACAACATATCACGAGTAAATACCTTCATGAAATATCAAAGTCTGTCATGTTAAAGTAGATATTCAAAGAAAATCACAAATATGGCAATTAATGTATCACTAGAAACTGGGAAGCTTACAGATGGCAATCGTATAAGTTTTATGTCAACTGCGTATCTGGTGATTATAAAAACAACACAAATAAAAGCTCTTCTCAGCATCTGGAATATCCGAGGATTCGCCAGAAATATAGCGATGTTTTGATGTCGTCACACTCGGGATCGATCCTGCTTAAGCAGACGACGTCCTATAATGAATGAACGTAATTGCAATGCAATTATTTATCAAATTATAAAGAGTTTGGTGTATTTAAACATGACCTTATTTCACACCATTATAAAGGGAAAGTGAAACTGATTCTGATAGCTAAAACCGTTTGATTGTAAATACATAGGAGAAGGGTCAATGATCAATGAAATAAACCCCACTTTCAAATTGAAAAGCCCTCCGAATAATAGCAGGAGGTATTCGTTCCCTCTTGAAACGCCGAACATGCCCGGGTGCAAGCAGCTGAAAATACAATGGCGTCTTATTTTGTTTACAAGTGACTGATTCCTTTATTTTTTTAACGCTGCATTTTTCATCAAAATAATACCATACACGAAGTTAAGAGTGAGGCAACAGACTAACATTAAGACTGACGCTAGTGAAGGAAGAGAAATAAGTGAAGAGGAGATGACAAAATAGGCTCTGAAAAATGTGTAAGATGTTATGGGACATCGTCTGCTTAGACAGGACTGGTCCAGGGTGTGTCGTCACATATCTCAGCAGCGTTCGAGGAGCTCTTCAGCTGCTATATCGGGGGCTGTATTTTACCGTTTTATAATTGATAATAATCATTACTTCAAATGTTTCCAAGCGTTGAATTTGGATAACCTTTTTTAATTTATGCCATCTATGCAATAATAAGTATTAAGCCAATATTTAAAATCATTAACGTTCTACTTTAATAATAATGCAGTCAATAATTTTTCTGAACCACATCGTTACCAGGGGCCGCGGAGCGTTTTGAAAGTGGGGAGGGGGCTGACTTGATTTCACTTGAATACTTACAATTTTCGAACCGTTTTTCTGAGATTTTACGTGTCTACTAAAAAAAGTGGGGGCTGCAGCCTCCCGGTTCCGCGGCCCATGGTTACTTCTTTTCACTTTATCATAATTTGCCACCATTGTCAGATCTTGCCCCTGTTAATTTCAGGATAAATTGATGAAAAACGATTAAAAACCTTTAACAACTCATAAATCATGAGAAAATCAATGATATTTTGTGTTCTTCAAAATTGATTCCGTCAATCCATGAATCTCTTTTATAAAATATTTATGGTTTTTTTTTCAATCAACAAGATATAGGTCAAATTATTAACAAAAACTTCACTGTGAAAATGGGCGAATTTATTATACTGTTTCGGATGTATAAAATTGTTTTACATGTACATGTAATTAGTTTTAAAACTTAATTTCCTACAAAAATCTTATCTAATATTAGATCACCTGTGATGGCTGGTGGCCTCTTTGCACTCGATCGAAAGTATTTTTTCGAGCTCGGAGGTTACGACCCAGGACTTCAAATTTGGGGCGGGGAAAACTTTGAAATTTCATTCAAGGTAAGTATGTAACAATCATTTGGGAGGATCCATTGTCGTCAAAAAGGGCATGCTGAACCTCCTAAATTATTTTCCCATACAGTAATTTTTAAGGACACTATCTTTGTTTAACTCTTTTCCTTAAGTCCTTTTAAAAAGTGAGGCGACCCTTTACAAGGCCAATCTTTTGACATAACTTTGTCTACAAATTATAATTTTGTGTTCCTTCCTCATTCTAATCGTTAATTTTTGTTTGCATTGATGCGTTATTCATTCATTCTCGTCAATAGCTTGTACATTTGATTCGTGAATCCTTTTTTGGAATACAGTAACATTTTGTAGCCCAATGGCGAGAATTTCCATAGCTATCAAAATTGTAAAATGTCAATGAAATGATTTGTTAATTTGCTTTTAATCAATGACTAACAGATTGCGCCTTAGACCTTTATGTGAAGCAAATTCTACCATTGGTGTTACGCTTTGCGCGATATAATTTCATAGATATTTTACCCACTCAGATCAACGTTTCTTGAGTTTTGATTTACATGATTTAAGTACACTTTCTTACGGAAGCTTGAAAGTGCCCCCTGAATACGTGAACAGAAGGCAGAGAAACGAGTCTGGAAGACATGAAGACGAGACGAGAAAACGAGGAGATGAGATACTGGATTTCATCAAGTCAACTTGATGAGAATAGAAGACAAGAAGATGAGATACCGGATCTCATCAAGTCAACTTGATGAGAATAGAAGACAAGAAGATGAGATACCGGATCTCATCAAGTCAACTTGATGAGGATGAGAAGACGAGAAGATTAGATACTGGATCTTGTCATGTCAACTTGATGAAACGAGAAGACAAGAAGATTAGATACAGGATCCAGTATTTGGTCTTCTCGTCTTCTCAACTTGATGAAGTCGACTTGACGAGATCCAGTATTTTGTCTTCTTGTCTTCTTATCCCCATCGAGTCGACATGACGAGGTCCAGTATCTCGTCTCCTCGTCCTCATCATGTCGACTTGACAAGATAGAATATCTCGTCTTTTTGTCTTCTCGTCTCGTCTTCCCGTCTTTTCGTCCTAATTTATCTCGTCTTCTGGGGGCATTTTAAGCTTACGTACTTTCTTTTTTTTAGTTCTTTTTTATTAAACTTACATTCCCAGGCTTGGATGTGCGGTGGTAGATTAAAGTTTGTCCCTTGCTCGAGAGTTGGTCATGTCTATCGGAAAGGCGTTCCCTATACCTATCCTGATTCGGGCGTGCCTGGAGTCAGCGTTATTCATCTGGTAAATTTTCGAATCATTCACGAAGAAATTTGATAGATTTTTCAAAACTTGCCGACGTTCTTTATCTTCCTCACGTCTAGATTTTGTTGGTGTTATTTATTTGTAAAAAAAAGTTGGGTTGTTTATGAAAATAAATTGAAACGTAACTGCAGGCCTTAATGGTTTATTAAGTGTTTGAATAATCTATGGTATATTCAAATGATACATTTGCTTTTATTGTTATTTTTTGCTGGTTTGTTGGTTTCTTTTCTTTAGAGTCTTTTCTTTAGAAAAAAAAATTCGCCCACAATGATGAAGATTAATATTGGGTATTTTTTTAAATCCTAGAACTACATGCGAGTAGCCGAAGTTTGGATGGACGAATTTAAAGAATATTTCTACACATCTCGACCCGATTTACGCGGGAAACCATTTGGTAATATCGGAGAACAAGTCCTATTCAGACGACACAACTGTCCCAAGAGTTTTAAATGGTTCATGGAAGAGGTAGCTTTTGACTCATTAGAGAGGTATCCACCACCGCTTCCTAATCAAGGATGGGGCGAGGTAAGGAATACTCGTTCTTTTTTCCGATCTTGGTCCAACTGTTTCCTAAAACTTGCTATCAAAGAAAAGTGTTAATTTCCGTAACGAATTTGCCCACAACAAATCAAAAGCAACAATTTTAGTAGCTTATATCAATGATTGTAACTTGTTATTGCTATATTTTCAGTGAAATAGGGCATTTTATCAATCATCAACATCACCTAAGGATGAGGGGGGGGGGGGGGGTGACCGGTAAGAAAATCTATTTTGTATTAGTTTTAATGGTAATATCCACCATTTCCACTGGGTCAGGATTGGGGTAGGGCTTGAGGAAACTCATTATCATATTATATCGTACTGGAAAGGGTTGCCCCTTTACTATCTAACGAGCGATGAGGGATAAGGATTTGCCCAGATGATGCGATTTAATGGGTTAGAAATTTAAACTAGACTAAATAATAAATTCATTCTGAATGTGATTTTTTTCAATTTAGACTTTGATCGTTCAACTTTTATCAATTTTAGTATCATTTGGATTCTTTCTAGGAAGCAATTGAGAACACTTGCAAGTTTAAGGAACAATATTGCCTTAAAAGATTATTAAATACCGAAACTACTTTAAATTTAAAAGTCACAAGTTTTGGTTTCAAATGTTTATCAAATTCATTGAAGAAATTAATAATAATAATAATAATACCTGTGACTTATTGAGCGCCAAATCCATCTTGAAAATTAGTTGCTCAAGGCGCTGAAACAAACCAAATTCATTATTAATTACTATAATATTGAACAAATAAATAACGTTTCAACTGTGTTTTGAAAAGATCTACATTCTGAATAGATCGTAACTCAATAGGTAATAGATTCCATAGCAATGGCCCAGCGTGAGCAAAGGCCCTATAACCCCATGATTTCTTACATTGTGAGACTTTTAAAAGCCCCTTATTTGAAGAACGTAACGACCTTGAAGGAATGTAACTGGTTAATAATGACTGATTGTAAAGAGGAGCAGATGGATTAACAACATGAAATACAGAAAGTAACAACTTAAAAACAATACGTTTTTCAAGTGGTAACCAATGGAGAGATCTCAGTGTGGGAGTTATATGCAGGGACCGCGGAACCGGGGGGGGGGGGGGGACTGGGGGCTGCAGCCCCCCACTTTTTTCAGTAAACACGTGCAAACGTATGGCAGTGCAAAAAATGTGGTATACACGCAGCCCTCCCCCATTAAACCCCGCCACTTTCCAAGACGTTCTGCGGCGCCTGATATGATCATATTTTCGTCTGGGTGTCACAATGCGTGCAGCAGAATTTTGTAATGTTTGCAAATTCTGCAATATGAGGCAAATCATAAAGCAAAGCATCCCCCCCCCAAAAAAAAAAAAAACAACAACAACAACATACTCTATCCAATCTAACTTTATAATTTCATTCATGGGGAAAATATATACAATAAATTTACTGAGTATACTGATGAGGTCATCATTACCTCAGACATTTTATCACATGAAAATATGAGATACAATAATTTTGTGTATTCTTCCTTCACAGATCAAGTCAGCGCACACTGGTATGTGTGTAGATAGCATGGGTCATCAAGACGTAACAGGAGGAGAGGTGAGTATAATATGACAATAGTGAAAATACCAAACAAAATCTAGTATTATTCTCCTTCATCAATGAGCCTATAGAATTTAGGATTATACTCGGATCGAAGACTTGGATATTCGAAGTTTTAAAAATATGAAATGTAACAATGTACATTTTATTAACTTGTCGCTTGAATGCAAGGATAATTTGTAATCAAAGCTTTTAAAATCTATTCATTCTAACGTAGATATTCCTTTAATGTTACTTTGAATAATGTCTGTTAATGTTTCAATGGATAATTTTGTCCAAGGCACATAATTATTGAGATATTGTTTCATTTACGATATTCCAAATTCATTGTTACCATAATAATTACTGATGTTTTATTTCTTTTTCTTTTGGGGGTTATAGGTTGGTGTTTACTATTGTCATGGTATGGGTGGTAACCAGAGGTTTCGTATGACAGGATCAGGTCAAATCATGCTTCATGATTATTGTTTCTATGTGGACGGGTTAAAGGTCAGGGTCGACAAATGCAATAGAGGTCATCGACCATCGAATTGGGATTATGATCAGGTATGTTCATTTAATTCAATTGTTGAATAAACCTTCCAAATAGTTTCGCAATTCACATATTTTTATAAAATCTTAATTGCGATGATTATAAGCGCTGGAATTAAAGACCGATGCATTAAAAAAATCACTCGGAAAGAGGCAGAAAAGTTCCATGTAGAATGTACAAAATGCCCCTCAAACAAACATAATAAAGGTGCTAGTGTGGGCGCGATGCCGAGGATGTGATCATGTTGTGAATACTTACATCCAATGGACAGAAGGAATGTGCCTTTTGTGAAATTTTGCCCTAAAAATGGGCCTAGTAAAGGGTTTCAACTCATTTTCAATACAAAATACTGCGCCAATAGTAAAACCTAAATGTGGTAAATTACATGATAAAACGTTTTGATGCTGAACACCGACACAAGTACTTGTCTAAAAGATATTAGGCTTTTAATAATTGTCACATTAACTTTCCACTTTGCATTGTCGTCAACACACTAAAAGAGACAAACAGCCCACGAAATAGATAATTTTCTTTCTTCCCTTATGTATTTCTTCGTTTTTTCGGTGTCATGAGCTGTCGAACTCGTGGACTATCGGTCTCGTTGGCCATCGCTCTCGTGGAACATTCTTCTTGTCTATATGTTCTTATGTATTTATTTGTTTTGTCAGTCTCGTGTGCTTTCGGTGTAATAATGCTTTCATTAATATCGTTCTCGTGGGCTGGGATATTCCAAAAAGTATTGTATCCATCGAAAACTTATGATTATTTACATTTTCTGATCTCATTCAGGAAAACCAAAGAATCCAGTTGAAGAACACGAATAAATGCCTGGACCATGATAGTAATGAACGTACATTGTTTGTCATGGAATGTGATAATGACAGAGGCACTCAACAATTCCAGATCAACCCACCCGAGGAATTACCAAGAGTCGCACGGTAGCGCATATTTCAGTATAATAATGTGGTGAGAACTGGTAATGCAATGCAGCTCATATTTAGGTGTAGAGGAAAAGGTAAATAAATTTTGAAAAAGCTCCAGTATTAAAGTTTGGGTCGATTCATTTTTAGTTAGCAAAAATAATGTGGAGCCTATTTAGATCCCAAGAAGAACAGAACCGGTAAAAGGTAGCTCAAATTAAAAGATTTCAGACTTAATTGGGATAGTAATAGATATTGTAGGTATAAAACTAAAATTCGTACTGTGTTTATTGCATCTTCTCCAGGAAGTTTTACAAAAATTAGATTTCCTATATATTGTTTTCATGTACCGGCAATGAACCTTGTGTGCTTTTACTCAAAGATCCATGAGAATGAAATAAACTCATACCTTCTCCAGAAGTATATAGATTAAATGAATTTGATGTTTGTGTTGTGTCCAGACTGGGGCAAAATATGATTGAGAGTTATAACGCAAATTATAATCTAAAGTGCAATTATGTTATATTAGCCACCACACAGAAAAATGTTTAAAGCCTACACGAACATTTCACACTAAAAGTACTCAAATTTATTTGACTTTAGTAACAAGAAGATGGTAATAATTAAGATGATGTATTTTTGTTCTTCTTGTGCTAAAAAGACGAATTGAACAAAATGAGGATTGATATTGAGATCTCTTTGCGGTGATCAAAACTACCTCATTATTTTATTCGTTTTCAAGCTCAACTGTTTGGCGCAGTGGCAGTGAAATTCAATTATACATGATGTCTAAAAACGATTATACATTTTTATTTCCTCAATCGAAGTTAAAAACTGAGCAAATGAATATTAAGATATCGCAATTGAAATAGTATATACTGCAATAATAAATCCATTCAAAATACGATATCAAATCGAATAAACAGTCAGTATGGTTAGAAATATCTTCATTTTTTGTATTTCGATGTCATTTCTGTCATTTCATTACCTTTTAGGATTACTGTAATAATTTATGAAAACAAATATATATCTCTTCCAAAATGGCCTGGAGTTTAACATTGTTATTTAATGCATATGTTACTTTCAAAACTGTTGTGTATTTCTCGATGTCAACATAAAATGTCTTTCATTTATACGGAAATTTCTGGAAATACTGGAAATTGATTTTGCTTGATGAATAAATCTGAGAGGGGTGATTGATAGTACCAAATAATTTTTATACGAATTTCCTTTTCAATTGTAGCAATAATAGTCACTATTAGATTTTTGCTAGCCTTTCTTGAACTTTAAATAAAATGATTGTGTTATTTATTGCTTATAATAATCTGTATATTAGTAAACTCATGCATCATAAACTCTGTTCACGATTCAGTACTGTTATTGTTACATTGTGAGAGGGTGTGGTCCTGAGATCGAGTACTGGAAATAGTTATTGGCAAGAAACGGCATCGCATTAATTCTAAATTATTTATCATCTAAGGGAGTAGGTACATGTAGGTTCATTCAACTAAAGGAAACCTTTTGGAAATGACATTCACTGGAAATCACAACTCGCATTTGAATACAGAATACCGCGTGTTGCACATAAGTTTTTTTCATTTCATTTTCATTTCATTTATTTCCACTTCCAACAATATAAAATGAATAGGTTTACATCGTACATAGCAAATCATTAACACTTACAATTATTGGTTACAGCGTACAATAGACATAGAAAAACAAAAACCAAACTAGGTTGGTAGCGGAGGGGACTGCTAAAAAGCTGGGCTTGTAGATTGCACACTTAGAAATAAAGGTACAATTTTGCACCCTTCAAATGCAACACTGGCAGCACCTTTTTGGGTGCAACTTTGCACTCTAAGAAGCTTTTTGCACCTTCAAGTGTGCAGTTAGCTACATTTTGCACCGTTAAAGGGTGCAGAGATGTACCTTTTAGAAAAGGTACAAATTTGCACCCTTTGGATGCAAAAATTTCTGCACCCTTAAAGGTGCAAAGTTGCACCTTTTATTAAAGGGTGCAAACAAGAACAAAAAGGTGCAAAAGGGTGCATTTTTGCACCCTTTTCATGTAGGGTGCAAGATTGCACCCAAAAAGGTGCTGCCAGTGTTGCATTTTTTTCTAAGTGTGCCTGCAGCCCCCTATAAGAGCATAGTTCTAGTTAATGGCAGATGAAATTCGTCAGATTGTCGTGTGGGGTATTGATGTATAGTTTTGTTTTTATTGAATATTATATTGAAGATTGAGGGTAGAGCATTATTATTCAACTGGTACATAAACTGACCGAGGTTAAAGCGATATAAGTCAGTTATCTTCAAGATTTTATTTTCTGTAAACAAGACATCGGTATGGGATCTACATGAAGTGTTACAAATAACACGCATGGCTTTCTTTTGTAGAAGTAATATTCTTTGAAGATAGATAGGGTAAAATTAATGTCGAGTAGAGCATTAGCAGGGAAGAAGTTGGCAGAACAAATTTAACCTTATTTATATAATTCCTATATTCCGGGAAATTGTTCGACAAATTCTATCAATGTGTACTTTCCATGAGAGTATATCGTTTATTGTCAAACCTAAAAATTTCATTGAAGAAACGACTTCAATATCAGTACTATCTAGTTTAATGTTATGTGGCAAGATATCTATAGAATTGCTTAAGAGCATACATTTTGTTTTTTGTAAATTTACTGACAAGTTATTGGCTCTTATCCATTGTAACAATTTGTCTAATTCAATATTTAGGGTATTAATCAAAATATCAGGATTTGGATGTGAGAGGAGTTGGGCATCTATATTTTCTCATTTTTCTTCCCTCTTTACTCAGCTATTATACATTATTATAATACATGTATAATGTATTATATATATAATGTGAAAGGAGACCACGGAGACGGGCCAGTGGTTTCGGCGACACCAGATTCAATAGACCGCTTCTGTAATGTATACAAATTTATGCACATATGTTCGCTGAGCACCTAGTGACGAGCTATTCCATTAACCTGCTTTTTATAAATGAGCCTCAATGCTTGGATTACATTTTGCATACATTATTTGTTGCTATGTTCGGCAAGCTTTCTTGTCAAGAACAACCTTTGTTTGAAAGGTATGTATAAAATTTGCATTATCGAAGCGGTCTATTGACCGACAGTTTAAAAAATATTCAACCTTATTAATTCCTTTGTCGGGGGCAGGTGAGTTTTAAACAAAGACAAGCCGCATCCCTCAGCTTGATCCAAGCGAATGCTTTGAGATACATGTATACATTAGAATAATTATAAGGAAAAAACATTTCCTTACAACTATATATATACACTAAAGGAAAAAAGAAACTTATAAAAGTTCAAGAGATCACCAAATTAAATTCTCTGCATGGAAATGTACCAAATTTGGATATAATGTTGATTCAATGCATGGCTTTAAATGACAGTCAATAACAAAAAGTTTTCTTCAATGCCACAAAAGAAATGTGCACTGAAGCAAAGGACTCTCTAATCCCCAAGTCACAAAGACAAACTGCAGCCTTGTACACCATATGCATGTCAATGAATGAAACAAAAGAATTTCAAAAGGGATTTGCACCCCTCGAGCAAGAGGATATTGATGTTCTGCCATGGTGCGCCCGTTCACCAGACCTTTCCCCAATTGAACATCTCTGGGAAGAGCTTGGTCGACGTGTGTCAAGGCGTGACAATCAACCCATCAATAGGGAGACGCTCATTGCAGCACTGCAAGAGGAATGGAACAATGTTCCCCAGGCTACCATCGCGAATCTGATCGGAAGCATGCGAAGACGGTGTACAGCTTGCCAGCAAGCTAGAGGTGGACATACTGGCTATTAATCTGTTTGGATATGAACTTGCAAATCCCTTTTGAAATTCTTTTGTTTCATTCATTGACATGCATATGGTGTACAAGGCTGCAGTTTGTCTTTGTGACTTGGGGATTAGAGAGTCCTTTGCTTCAGTGCACATTTCTTTTGTGGCATTGAAGAAAACTTTTTGTTATTGACTGTCATTTAAAGCCATGCATTGAATCAACATTATATCCAAATTTGGTACATTTCCATGCAGAGAATTTAATTTGGTGATCTCTTGAACTTTTATAAGTTTCTTTTTTCCTTTAGTGTATATATATATATATATATATATATATATATATATATATAAACACCTATCGGGTACATTAGGAGGACAGTTTTTGTTCTTTTTCTTTGTCCAACTGTCGACCTAATGTACCAACTGTCGACCTAATGTAGGGGTCGCTATTATGACGAAATAAACTGCATTGTTAGGTGTCGACTTAATGTACCCGTTAGTCAAATATACACACACACATATATATATATATATATATATATAGGCTATATCACCAGATGTTCGTTTGGGAGACACGTGTTTGTCTCACTCTTTGTGGATGGTGTCTCCCTAATACACCAGTCCCTATTATGACGGAATAAACCGCATTATCGTGTGTCTTCCTAATACCCGATCCAGTGGCATATACACAGTGCTGGTCAAAAGTTTCGGTAGACCCTGGATTTTGCGAAAGATTTTTACTTCACTGTCTATCCCCACCCCCCCCCCCCCCCCCACATAATGAGCTTGTCTAGGCCCTGTCAAATTTTAACGGTGTTTATTTGGATACCCACAGCCGACGAAAAATGACAAAGCAATATATACAGTTTTAAAGTACTTTTCCCTTAAAAATTGAGAAAGAAAAACAAAGTAGTCATTGAATTGCCCAAAGTAGACATATGTTTGGTTATTGACTTCAAATGCAATATATTCCCTTCGTGAATTTCAGAACAATCAATACTTGAAATATCCATTCAGTATTTTAATACAAATGTTCAGGGGTGTTACTTACACATTTATCAACTTGTCGAACACAAGCTGTTTGGGGTTAGGATCCAGAGACAGAACACGCCAAACAAGTTTCAAATATTTAACCTTCTTATATTTCACTTAGTGTTGCATATTTTACACGTGTCTTGGGGACTATTTTACAATTTATACATTTCCCAAGAAAAAGAACGCTGGTATATGTCAGTTTATAAGTTTCGTGCAACTCAAATGTGCGTAGTTACCATAAGGACGGCGAACAAGCGTCCCCGCCTTCAATAATTGTCCCCACTGTCAAGCATGGAGGTAATGTGGAAATTAAAAAGTCTGGAGCTGTTTTGATGATGATTAAGTTGGTGTTTTACACAAGAGTGATGATATTCCTCGCTACCATGAATGCCACAACATAATTTCTAAAAAAAGCAATGCGACATAGCATGTCCTTAATCAGAAAACACCTCACACCACGTCACGGTAACAGCCTCGAAAACACATGTTTATTGAAGCTACATAATATGCAGGTTCAGTGGATTAAAAAAATAAATAGATAGATCATGGAATAACAACCTTGGTGGGCTTAGTTTCTGTACATGAAGCCCAAATGGCATATGAGGGACGAGTTGAAAAGAAATAACCAAGAGACATTTTGGTCTGTTGCTGTAGGAATACTGGATGGATATTTAAAGTTAATTACTCATGAAGGTAATCATGTGGACATGATGAATGCATTTGATTTACCCAAACAATCTGTGGTAAATTTGGGGGATCTCTAATGTATGAGTCCGTTTTCTATCAATTTTGGACGACAGTGTGTGAAAAAGTAAGTATCAGCGTTACCACAGCTAAAAATCGGAATTATGCCAAGTCTTGTCCAAAATTATGCTATATTGAGAGAAATTATGCTAGATCCATTTGAAGCGGAACTCAGGCGCCTGGAAACGATTTTGTTACTGGAGGTGTTGTGAGCCCCCCCCCCCCCCCCCGCCCAAAAAAAGGTCCTCAGCATTTTAGTGTCTCCTTTTCAATCCAAAATTCTCTGACAAGCAAAAAAAAAAGAAATCAGAATTATGCTAGATCCTAGTGAAAATGATTATGCCAGGAATAATGCTAGATTCCAAGAGGGTCAAAATTATGCTAAAAAACATAATTATGCTAGATGTGGCAACCTTGGTAAGTATTACTATGCTGCTTCTTTAGTTTTAAATCAAAACAGAGAGAGAAGAAAAAAAGTTATATTACTGGATGTTCTCTGGTGTCTGGATGTGTGTTGTGTGTATATTGGTGGGGTGGGGTGGGGAAGGGGGCAGTAAGTTTAAGTGGAGAAAGTTTGAATTATTTTTAATTTATTTTCCCCCCTTTTAGTTTTAGGATTTCAAGTTCCTCCAGCTTCTTTCATAGTTTCGTTTTGTTATTAAAATATTTTGAAAATAATTATTGTTAGGGACATTGCTTATATTCGTTACATGTACATTGTTATGTTTACTTGGAGTTATGACGTGCTTTATAACTTGTGTATGTATTTGGTTTTATATTTACTATTAAGTTATGTTGTACATGTATATATGTGTATTTCAATTTAGGAATAAACAAAAACACTTATTAAACAAAAAAGTGTGTGTGTGTATGTGTGTATATATATATATATATATATATAATACATACATTTATAAATTATAAATGAATAAATAAATTTTAATGATTTTATGAGAAATTGTTTTCCGTCATGTAGCTCAAGATTAACCTTCATAATAGTACTGAAAATCATTGAAGATGAAGAACAAATTGAAAATTGGAAGAGCAAATCAGAATGTTGAAAGGAAAAACACATTCGGATACTCTAATTGCGTAATGATATTTGCATTTTTATTGCAGAAGATAATGATGGTTTTCGATATATAAGGCCGTACTTCAAAAATATCGATGCAATGTAACAATCACTCTGTTTCTTGAATTTTGATATAGTGGTCTTTGAAAAGGTAGATATATAAATACATATATAAATGAATAAATAAATGAATAATTGAAATAATAACATTAAAAACCATGTAAATATAATCATCAAAAGGCAATTGTTGTATGTATAAAGTACATCGTAAATTCTGCATGACAATCTGAAATAATTTTAAAAATGATAATGATGAAAAAAAAAATATTCGCCCTTAAAAATGTATATTCTTCAAAAACGTATAGTGGAGACTGAAGAGTATAAAGTTTCGTGTGGTCCCAAACTATACATGTCTATTGCAACATACTGATAATAAGAGGCGTATATTCTAATAATAGACCCAAATTCACACCTACAGTGTATTCAAATCAGTTATCAACTCTTTGATATTGTTGTTGAACTATTATCGAATTCACACATGTTTGTTAGCTCATTATGGTTTAACCTTTCTATTTTGCTTATAAGGAAACAGTAATGATGCTCAGGGAATTTCCTTTTCAGTTTGAAAAACGAATCTGCAAATTCATTTAATTTCATAGTGACATTTAAACGATATTGAATTCGTGACTCAAAATTCCTCTTCATATATTCCTATCTTAATGGGATCACCCGATGAGTTGCGTATTCATAGACTAATTTTACAGATATTGAGGTGAATGAGGAGAATTGCAATAATGACAATTATTAAATTGTTTAAAATATAGCAGATAAAAAAGAAGAAATGTAAAATCCTATAAAATAAAGAAAATTTGAAGTCGTTCTCTTTTAAGAAAGAGAAATAAAGGAATGAGAGGGGTTGAGAGGAAAAAAGAAAGAGAGACAGAGAGAGACGAGAAAAAATATGATAGAGAGGGAGAAATGAAAGAGAAAGGTGTGTGGGTGTGTGTGTGTGTAAGAGAGAGAAGCTGAGAGACAGAGGGAACGTAGAATGGAGAGAGGAAAGTGGAGAGAGAAAGAGAGAGAGAGAGAGAGAGGGGAGACAGAGAGGGAGACAGAAAAGATACTGCTGGTGATAAGGAGTATGCAACCGTTTATGATTTATGAATTAACAAAAGACATGAACTGCCTATATAGTTACCAGCGTATGTAGTCATCAATATGTATTTAAAACAACATTTGAATAACAAAAAATAATTAAAGCATGGTATACTGCCAACGATGAATCAATTAAAAACAATCAATGAATGACAAGTTTCTTCCAATGCGTTTATACTGCACCTTTAACTGATACTATTCAAAATGTTTTAAAAAATCTTCTGGGGTATATTTAATGAATTTCTTAAATTTTGCAAAAAGTAGAAACTATCAAGCAAATAGCTTTTAAAAAAGAAGTTGACGATGTCTACTGTCGTTTTACCTGTCCTTTCTTTTGTAACGCATGTAGAAAATGAGAAGTTCCAAATTTTACCTTTTCAGAGCAATATATTGGCCCACGTTTTCATGTATCATGCTATACATAATACCTTGGACACATTTCAAAAGTAATTATTGCCATCAAAATGCATATTACGTGCTCAATAAATAACTTTTTACAATAGATAGATATTAGATAATATTTATTCAGTCTTCTTCCAAAAAAAGAAGGGGAAAAAAATCAGCGACGCTGCTTTCTCTTCATTGCAGAGCTGTATAGCAGATAATGTTAAAAGTTTCTCGCGAATGCAAGAATCTTTATCTCACATCATCATCGTAAAATTTGAGCAGTTATGTCCCTTGATATCCAATCTTTCGACGACGTCCAATGAAACCTATATCACCCAATCACAATAGAAATGTAAACGCCGAAAAGTTCAGTACTGACCCTGGTATGGTGACGTTATAGTATCGTGTAATGTAAAACATTCCATGTAAATAGGCACGCATGGATGAAGTCCTCTCAACAAGATCCATCGAAGATGCAATCCAGATACTGGGTAAGATATTGACGAGGCATCACCGCTGTTCGAAGGCCATGCGCTATAATTCGACGAAAACATGCTCGGATGAGTGACAGAACATTCGAGAAATAGCTCAGGAAGAATGAATATTGAAATGGCTCTGATCATGTAGATAATGGCAAAGAGTACTACAACCAGCACAGTTGATCTGAGGCAGAAATTTTCCACCGTGTCCATTTTGGCGGAGAAGGTTCGTAGTCTGTAAAGTTTTCGCGCCTCGTTTCGCGCTCTCTTGTTGCTACGCAACCATTCTAGTTGTCTGCCGAGTTCATGGATTCCGATGATGAGATCTCGGCGACCTTTGACCAAGAGTGGCTCGTCCTTTATATTATCCATGACTGAGGTCTTGATTCGGGATTGTCTCCTGACCTGAAAGAAGAACAGAAAATACGACATAAAGTTATGTTATTGACAGAAATCTTTTGGTCAATCAATGTCATTAACTTGCCATGCTGGTGTTTTTCTAATATTCCGTGTATTTACTTTGTTCATTGATGATGTTGGTGGTGGTGGTGGTGGTGATGAATACAAGCAAATACAGCTTGTATATACACTATAAAAAGTTGGGTAAAATTTTATCCAATATTGGGTACATTTACCAACGAACATGCACTTTTCCACCAATATTTTCTAAAATTGTACCCTAATAATGTGACCAGGCACCACAAAACCACAAAAAAGTCGTCAGATATGATTTTTTAGTTAAGGTCTGATACTGAAAGAGCAGATTCACAGCTTTAAAATGATATATATATAACTCATTAGCATCGGATGTTCCTAACCCACTATACAAATAATAGAATGCACAGTCTTACTTCTGAGAAATAAGGATTTAAAGTTTGCAGTCCATTGAAGCACTCTGACTTGCAAGGCGTAGTTGTGCTAAGGTGACAAATGTCCAAAATAGGCGACCGGTCGGTCATAAACGCCTGTAGTAACATGGAGGTTTAAGAAGCTGTCTCAACCTGTATTTCCATGTAAAACATTCCCAACTACTGCTGTTAAGTCCTGTAGATTTTGAACTCCAAATTAATTTTATCTAGCAATGTACTGAGAGCTGTAGACACAGACTCGTATATAAACGCATCTATCCCATAATCCATGCTAATGTCTCATAAAAGTGAAAGCAGAAATCGAGTGCAACCATCAGCACCACATCATCCCGTTATGTTTAAAGGGCATAATAGAAGTGTAAAGTAACAATACATGTATACTTTCTCTGTATTATTGATTTGTAACAATGCCACGGTCCACCCCCCCCCCCCCCATCTCTCTCTCTCTCTCTTTCACTCCCTCTCATTCTCCTGGTAAAAAGATACGTGAGTTACATAGTGAGAAAAGGAGGGAGTCGAGATAAATGTTAACATTCTATCAGTTTTTTGTGTTAAGTAAGCATATAACGTTTACTCAATCTACGTGCACATTTTATTTTATCAATATTTGAGCGTGGAACGTGGATCTAAAGATACGAAATAAATGCAATATGCGTGACATATTCATCATTGAGGTTTACGTTTCCACTAGACTCACGTAATATATTTCTCTGTAAACATGAAAATGGGGAAGTATTAATAGTATGGCTAACTTTAATACACATACGGAAATTGCAGACATGTGGAAAGACAACCATAAACTAAAATGTTTTTTTTTAATCGTGGAAAAAGCAATACATACACGTTCAAATCATACTCTTTCCCATCCTTATTTAATTACGACGTTTAAGCATCTTTGGAATCATGATAAAACATCATTTATTTAATGAAGTTTATTCTTGGCAATATAAATCAGAAACTAACTATCACAACCAGTCACGGCCAACTTGGCATCTGTTGCGTCATTTTTGCAACAAGCTACCTATAGAAGGTTACTCCCAACCACGAACACCGGAAATTATTTTTCATGGATTCAAAGGGTGGTTCAGATTCAGAGGTTTCCATTTATTCTAAGTGATTGCAATAAGAAAATAATCATTATATAGCTTTGATGATCAGGGTACCTTTAGCATTGGAGTATGAGTACATGCTCAGATAAAATGATTAAAGTAATTTATTCTCCATTATAGATCCGGGTATGCCAGGGTCGAATAAGTAGCAATAAATACCGCAAGGCTCAGCGGGGTCTGCTAGAGCTGAAATCAATACCTCAGGTTACAGGACCCATCGCAAATGACATTTCCTAGGGATGATTAAAGACATGTTTAGGACGGCATGACAATTTAAAACATTTTAGAATTTAAAGAAAACCGAAAACAGTTAAAAAAAAACAACCACAAAACCAAACGTATTTGTAATATATATATATATATATATATACCCTATTTATCTCCTTCAGGTCTCCAACTTCAAAACCTCCTTTTGATTTCCGTGAAATTCTTCGGAGTTGGCTCTTCAAGTCTAGATCTCCCATTCTGCGAGGAAACAATACATGTATCTTGCGATCCTATGTGATCAAGGAGTTATCACAGGACAACTCCTTGCTGTGATAAGGTGTGGCGTCTCCTCATCAACGCCGTTCTTACAATGTATCAAAACCTTTGTCAAGAACGGTTCCCTCCAGTATACACGGTATAGGAATACAATAATTTTCGTATTTACTCATAAATATGCTTTAATAATTATGTCCAAAGGCGCAACCAGACATTCAAATGAGCAAATCCAGCATCATAACTTATAGAAACATTGCATGCACATGTAGTCCCCAATATTGTTCCGAACATATTCCACAAAAGTAGCAGCCATCATTGGCAAAGCACGGCGTCATGCACGGTAATATACTGTTTGCAGCCAGGTCTTCAGACGTTACAAGTCTCTGTGGAACAGTAATGTGGTTTAAATTCGAAACAGTCATGACATTATAAGTTAAAATAGTGCAAGAATAAAAAGCGAACTGAACCAAGGTCAGAAGTGACGAACAAAATCACATTATATGAATCAATGGTTGCTGTACAATATACTGTACGTACAGTATAGGATAAGATCAGTGAGAGTGTGATATCCATATATGGGCAGTTCCTTTTATTGTAAATCGAGGCTCGAGGGACCTTTCTTTACAAAGGCGCTAAAAATCGTGCCTGTTGTCAGCATTCAGTGTTGTATATATAAAAATACGTTTCTTCTGCTAGTAGTGCCAGCCCCGTATTCACAATATCGACTCATGCCGGATCGAAGTGCAGCATAAGGTGTTAAACAAAAATATTAGGCAGTGCATGGTATGGACTAATTACATGCAATGAACTGTGAACCAATCGTTTGGAGAATGGTTACCTTCGATTAAAAAGTAATCATGTGTGGCAAAAGAACATTTTAATTGCTTGAGAGGCTATTAAGAGGTTTACAATAATCTATCATGTTGCATTCACATAATGATCTAGAGTTCATGCAACTAGCCGACTGCTGTTTTCCTTCACCCAAATTAGGACCTGTTCCATTCCAGAAAGTTATCCTGGCAGAGTTATTAGATCGTCCCAGTTCTGTCATGTTCTTTCAGATAATGACTATTTCCATTACGAAGCTCAGTTTGCAGTTCCAAAACTTGGCAACAACCAACAAAGAATATAATATTATTCATGTTGCAACAGGCATGCAACCCAAACAGGATTAACAGACGTTTCTGAATATCATGTAGCCCTACTCAAGGCAAACACATAATTCTGAATTCATTCAAACAATATAGAACTGGTATAGTCCACATTCAAGGTCAGTTTCAAGTCCAGTTTCCAGTCGTGACAATGTTCTGTTTGGATCGATCAGAATGATGATATAATAGAGGACTCTAATGAATGATGTCGGTTCACAGCCATGTATGATGATAACGGGAGTGTTGTCACCAGTAACCCACTTGAGATGGTATATTGACCTATTGGTTGTACTCTGAAGTACATAGTAAATAGGATGTCGTTCACTCATTTGCATACCGCCCATTTTATGCATATCACTGCTTCAAAATGCCGTAACTTTCTTATTTTACATCCGATTTCAGTGAAATTTTCACTGTTACGCTTGGCCTTTGAACAGCATTTCATTACAAAATTCTACTCGCATTTAACATAATGACTTGGCTATCAACGATTAAGTCGAGAAATGTAACGAGCAATCGTTAAAACTACTCGATTATGGTACGAAGCTAGGCAGAATGCTTTGAAATTCATCCCTTCTCTGTCTCTCTCTCTCTTTCTTTCTCTCCCCTTCTCCTTATCTCTCTCACTCTTATCGCACATTCATATTATTTATGTAATTCTTTCCCACAAGACGAGCAATGCATTGGCGTATCGAGCAGTGAGTCTTTGACATGCGGGGCAGTCCAAGCAAAGCCAAGTACAATTCATCGACCCCCCCCCCTATCTGGGGAGGATTCCACCACCTCTCCATAAACTTCTATAGATACGCCAGGCTGCATGACTTCCTTTTGCCATCAGTACACGCCGCCCTAATCGCGTCACATGGTCTGATTTTGTTGTCGAAAGTGCGATAGTCAAATATAGTAACCTGCAATATCAATATGGTCACATGCTATCAGTATGATTTTAAATCTTTAATCAATACCAATCAATCTTACCCTCTTCTGAGCATT
Source organism: Heliocidaris erythrogramma (assembly GCA_025617745.1). Taxonomy (NCBI): domain Eukaryota; kingdom Metazoa; phylum Echinodermata; class Echinoidea; order Camarodonta; family Echinometridae; genus Heliocidaris; species Heliocidaris erythrogramma. The sequence goes on along the minus strand of CM046855.1, from coordinate 10,227,781 downwards.
GCAATATATGCTCTCCCTCCTTTGAACATTCTGTGTGGTTGACACATTGAGCATGATAATCATGAATCCACAAGGCACCAATATCTAGACGCTACAGATACAATAATTATTCAACAATCTAGCGGGCTGACATTTCTCTGTACTCATAATTATCCAGAAATGATACACGAAAAACACGCATCCGGTATAGCGACGCATTTGAATATATCAGCTTGTTGATTTAGATTATTGATTTAAGCGAATCCCAATACTGATCGTCGTACATCAGCCAACCAGGGAAATCTCTCATACTACTACAGACCAACAAAAATACACGTTCGTAGAGCTAGAAGCTGACGTCTGATCCGGCGTTCGGTTCTCTCCACATCTGAATCCTTTGCCCGTCGGAGTTAGAATACCCAATTCGATGCATGTGACAGTTTTTTTTATATAATGTCTTGTTATTTTAGAATGAAACCAATTCCCTCATCCAACTGAGAGCTAAAACGGGATTGTAATGTCAGTGTTAGTGACCCGTGAGGTCAAACACGACTGAGCAACAAACATCAGATCGCTGCAGACATGTTCTTTTCATAGAAACATAACAAAATACTCAACGATTAAAGGTCGATCACAAGGAAACTGAATCTAAATATTCCGTGTACCTTAAATATGATACAGTGATGCGCATACGAGTATGACATACTGTAATCACCAAACTGGGACTATACTTTTTATACAATTTGCCCGAATGTTTTAATATTATGGGGAGAATCTTCGAGCAGCTTATAGCCTACAGAAAGTTACTAGCTCAGAGCTTCAATGGCTTAAACGGACCCAAAATATAGGCCGTAACTAGACGGCCGCTGGAGCTCACCAATTTATGAATTCGTGTTCAATACGTAAACTTTATATTTGACATAAAGATGTGAAAAGCTCAGAGCTTTCGAGGCTTAACCACTGGACCCTCGCAAGCGTTAAGACACCAGATAGAAAAATGTCCAGGTGGCCTGGAGTATTCCTATAAATATGTCGACTCCTGATCTCTATTGCTTTCAACCCTACCTGCAGCATTAAAAATGACTTCAGCGCACCCCCCCCCCCCCCTCCCGTAGTACCACCCTAGCGCCACCACTAATGGTCCGATGGTGAGCATATCAATTACATTTATCGAAAGCCATTTGCAATCGGATTCAAATGTCATAATATTCTCAAAACAGTTATAAGCAAACAGAAAAATGGAATTCAGAGATAAGATTGAGTTTTATTAAATACATAATGCTATAAGATGACCTTATGATATTTAGAGTTCAATGTTTAATCCTTATTGATTAATAGCCGTAATGCACAGCAATAGTTAATGTCTTTAAAAGTGCGTTTATTATGCCACGGGTGATGGAAATAGCTTAACGCCTAATGCATATAGTTTTATTTGTTTATATTCTATGTTTTTTAATGGAAAGGTTTTTGCTGGCTTTATTGAGACGTTTCCTTTTCATTATTCATAGTCTCAGTAACAACTTTTATTCTGACAGAAAGGAGCCTTGAATTCTTTAACATAATGATTATGAAAATGTGAAGGAATCTCCTATATATCGCTATTTCTCGCCACTACGGGAGCGATGTATGTATGTAACTTGTAATCATTCGTTGTTACTTCCTTGTATGCTGTGTCAGTGCACAAGTTAAATTTACATGGTAAATATCTACGCCAAAGGTCACTGCGTGAAACCTTGCATCAGTCAGGCGACAGTATCAAAGACTTATATTAAGTGGAAATTCCCTGCATGTACTTACCATTTTCGCGATGGTATTCTCTGTAATATCCGATTTAGGAGAATCCAAGCCGTCCACCCTCAACATGTTCGCCTTAGCCATGTGAGTTTACTCACTCCTGACAATCAGTTGGAAATGAATCTAATAACTGGAAGATTTGTCAGAGTAGCAGAAGAAGTTGTCGAGACAGAGCATTGACCTTTTCATCTGAAGGAATGGCTAAACAATGAACGAATTTGCCTCAAGGAGCGCTTGGCTTTGCTTCTTGTCTTCTTCGTGTAGAAAGCCTTCTGGTGTCGGTTGCCATGGAAGTTGTTTTGGCTGCGTGACTTTTGTTCGAGTATCTCACCACACCTCCATTTAATGAGTTTCGTTTATATCCGGGTTCGGGATTAATGCTACAGGAGTAATAATAAAGAATAGGTGTGTTCTATATATGAGGGAACGATCCACAGCAAAACAATAAATCGACCCTGTAATTAACATAGTTTGAGACGGTCTAATTAGATAAGCACGTCCAATTAATTGACCAGGATCGATGACAAGCCTGAAAATAACATTCGTAATTGAATAAGTTCGTAAAAGGTAAATCTAATTATTTCTTTTACAGGATAGACGGGGGATGAGATGAGGAGTAACAGCATATGCGATGGCATTAGTTCACAATTAACTAGCTGGTGTTGCCTGTCCTTTGGTATTAGTTTATAGTCCACAAAAATGTTTCATCAAGGTTAAAAATGAACTGATATTGACTTCTTTGAAATAACTGTATCAATATTAATTCAACAATAAAATGACCGTATTCAATAATGATGTAATATAGCATAATATGATAAAGGTACTGTTATATAAAAATGATCATGAAAAATAATGATAACAATACAATATAAGATATCATTATGATATTATAATATCATGTGATATAATGATTGTTATTAAAACAGTGCTGTCAAGATAATTTTTGAATAAAATAAATAAATAATTCAATACAATTCGTTTGGAGAATGAATACGTGTCGTACAAATAGGGGATTTAAGAAAACAGGGGCGAATAGGAGGAAAGAACAAAATTCCTAAAAATACAGAACCATTCCATTTATTTTATGTACATGTATATATTCAGAGCTTGTCTCTAGCTTGGGTCGTTTCTTCAATGGAATAGAGACATTTGCCCAGTGGGCTATCCATTAGATACTCATACAGAATTATACAGTACTTTATCATGTAATTTGGCACAATGATACTGGCATGTGAATATATTTGTTTGTGTATTTTACCTTGATTATTGTGAAAATGTAATTTTGGAAATGGAATACATGCATAGAAAGGTGACAAGAGAATATGTGGAGTGATCTACTAAACAGCTTATAGCTTGTGTGATGTAGACCCCCTTATCGAATAATGATCGAAAAATGATTTTCGTTTAATTAATCAAGGTAATTGCCACTTAAATGCCAATTAAATGGATACGAATTATAATTTCTCAGAAAGGGCAAAATGAATGAAGATGAATTCATATGTATAGGACGCGGAAGGAAATCGAAGTGTAAACGAGAGATCGCACAATATAATACAATACTTACAAATTGTCTGACGAGAAAAATGAATTGAAGAAAGAAAAGGTATTATGAAGAGGATTAAGGGTGTGTCGTTTGACTGGAATGGATATACTACATTTTCAACGTCGTGAAATATTGTCATTCATTTTGTCGTCAAATGGAATAGCTTAGATAAGTTTACAGAACAAATAGTTTATCTCACATTATTAAACTTGCTACACGGGTGAATTCCAATAAAGTGGTGAACATGTAGTGTCACATTTCATGGTTACAGCATAGACTAAAATGTGCAGGATTGAATTGCATATGGGGGAATTCCATATTTATTACAAAGAGAAAGAAATAAAGCTTAAAAATAAATTAATTAAAAATAAATTGTCTAATGCATACATAGAACTCAAGGTCATGCTAAATAGGAAAATGCATTGGGCATATTTTTTCACGAAGGATTATGAGCTCTCTTCTGGAATTGTTCTCATATCAATTTAATCATAATTTATGCAATGAATAATTGCTCATTCGTGAAATTGCCACCATCTGTACTTACTAAATTGAAATGATGCTTGATGCGTGTAATACACCAATCTGTGGGTTTATACTGTACTGATACTTTATAGTAATATATTGTATTTATTCATTGAACTTCATTGAGATATCCATCAATATTTTGTTCGAATATAACATCGATGATCAGAACAATAATAATGGTAATAATTAGAGCCACACGACAAAAAACAACAACAATGTATTGTTAGTATAGCATTCGAAATATAAACAAAAACAAAAACAAAAATGATCAGGATACTCATAAAAACATGCTCTTTTATGAAATATAACATCAGATTATGTACAAGTAGTGTAAGGTGGTGTGTCAATTTAGGTATATATTTTATGGTTATTGCTAAAGTATGGTATTCAAAGTATATATTCATCAGATAATCACTCTAAAGGATGCTAAAAATCATGTTTTGTTGATAGACATGGTCTACCATGGTCATGTAAGAAAATTGCCTTACCCAAAACTAATGAAATCAATGTGATTTATTGCCTGTTATTTGACTTGCTTTCACAGGCACGATAAATTGTTATTCAAGCAAATACATTGTAACTCTATTCAGTAAAATTCAATCATTTTCATTGAACAGAGAAAAAATACAAGTAACATCATATCGTGGAACTTCTATATACTTGGCTCTCGTTCATTGTAGTAACATCATTATGTGAAAGCCCCTCAAAATTATTAAGTTGTAAACATTGTTATACCAGACGATACACAAATATGAAGAGCGACAAAACGAAGATTTTTTTTCTGATGGCACTGATAGCTATGAAGGGTTGAGCTGACCACGTTGATGAGGAATTCTGCACAAGTGGCAACGTTGATGAGGAATGGCCTGGTGGCAACAATGTTTGCTCGCTCGCTCGCAAAATTTAGAAACTGGAAACTTGATATTCGGGCAAAAAGCGTCAGGCCCCCTCCCCTCGCAAAAATGTGCCCTTATACGCCTATGACTTTATTTGCATAGTACTTCCGACAGCATGATCAATGGCATAATTTATCATCTAGTATATAAATCATAAATCTATAGATCTTTGGTAAATGGTTAATATTTGATTTTGATTTGTTCTCTGTAGGCCTAATTATAAGAATTATGAAAGCAGGCTTGCAGAGGACTGGCAGCAATTTCTTTCCTTTGAGCCTATACAGTAAAATCTGTAGAATTTTGCCAAAGTGTTGATTTGAAATTAATCACTTTTATGTGCAACAATTGCGAATGAGAGGGTGGGAGAGAGGGAGAGAGAGAGAGAGAGAGGGAGAGAGAGAGAGAGAGAGGGAGAGAGAGAGAGACTGAGAGGGGAGAAATGGAGGGGAGGAATTGAAATCACACGGACTTTATTCATTGTAATGATATATATAACGTAGAGACATTAAATTTTATGAATGAAAAAAAAAATAATCTTGTTATGGCTAAAGAAATAAAAGAAAGCATTTTTTCTGATTTTGTCCTTAATCTGTATTTGTTTTGACTGTGCACGTCGTTGAAATCCAATCTTTACTCAAGAAACATGGTCAAAACCGGTGTTACGACACACTATGCATTTTCATTAAGTTCCCATGTTTCAGAGCTTTCAGAGCTTTATCATGATTATTAAAATATGATCATGGTAAAATATTTTCACCACCTGTTACCAAGGAAGAATATTTTGTTTGAATTCATACTTTCATCACGACTAACCGCATAATTAGAGAAACAGCCAATATGGTTTCATTACAAATTCAAAATTAACCAGATGTTTCTTTACCTCTTATTTTCCTGATTTAAGCGAAGAAGATAAATCACAGCCCAGTAACACCAGTCGTGGAACTCCTATACATATACTTGGCTCTGTTCTCCATCGCGCCAGAATCTTACACCAGACGTATAAACTTTATTACACCGCTTAGTCGCAGTCATGAAGAGAAGTCAATTGGTGACTTTATTCCTAGTGGTATATTGTTAGCGATGCAGTGTTCTGCTGGTGTACCACTCCTTCCTCCTGATGGGAGTGTTAACACAGTGGGCACCCCATATTCCATCCATTGGAGGAGACAGGTAAAATGATGGTAATGGTAATGGATTGGCGAGGGTTGAAGGTTGGCACTGATCGCTATTATGCCATGTATGCAGTGTTCAATCTTTACCGCTAACGCCCTCTATTTTTTATGCGACGGGTCACCATGTTGGGGGCTCGCAGGAAAACACCACCGCTGTACTATTTCAATATAAATCCTTGCATTTTGAGAATCAAATAAAAAGTACAACCCTCATTGATCCAATCCTTGTGTCAATGCTTGTGTCAAATAATTATTACTGGTCTAAGTTCGCACTGTTCATATTCGCACCGCGGAACCGGCATGAATCCTCAACTTGAATTTAACAGTAGTTATAATGGTACTTGGCTTGATCGACACGGTCCTTACTTCGGAAAATGACGCCGCGTGTGACCCGGGCTTATTTGCTGACGTTACGACCGCGTCATTGACCTGTACGGTCTTTGCATGCGCTTCATGAAAGAGTGATACCATTAAAAAAAAAAACGATTGCAAAATGAACAGTGCGAACAATGCTTTTAATACATATTATAATTATCCGGGGGCACTTCCGGCCCGTTAAGCCCCCCCCCCCCCTCCCTCCCCCCCCCCCTTTTGGAAGAAAGTATGCATTTTGACGATAAAGGATCCGCCCTTTTGTCGATTGTGCGCCCCCTTTTAGAATGAAAACTTTTTTTTTTTGCTTGTCAGAAAATTATGAAGGGAACTGGACCCCCATGACCCCCCCTCCCCCCCCCCCCGGAACGACTTTTCGAGAAGCTGGCAAGACCAAAAAAATACGGGTCTACCTTTTCCTAAAGTTGACAAACCTGCATTTGTGTGCCCCCCCCCCCTTATACTAAATCCTGGATCCGCCCCTGGGTTAATTGCTTTCACAAGTTCGATTAGCGCAGGTCCAGACCCATCGAAATGTGTGAGCTGCGGGCTTAACAATGAAAATTGTTTTTACGTCGTTTCTGAACTACATGTCTTTTCATTTGATCGTTTTTACGCATTGCATAATTATCCAGACTTCGGATATTCTAAAATGGCTCGTGAAAAAGCATCATCATCCAACTACAATTATTTCATGGAATCAGGGTAAGTCAGCTAGGTGATCGCGAGTGATCTACAGGGGGGGGGGGTGTGATTTCAGACAATTATTATTCAAAATTACTCAAGATGTGTGCTGGAAAACTGATGATAATACTTTGACTTTCACCTTTATGGTCAGATTGTAGTTTATCGTTATTATAAATTTAGTATCATTAATCTAGATCGCTGGCAGGGAAAAACTCATGTGGCATTAAAATTTGGTGCAGACTATTTCTATTCATGTTATTCAGCCTATTCAGGCTATTTACGCTATTTCTAGCCATGTTAAATTTTGTAATATAAGTGAATTTTATGAGTTATCCTTTTCATGTAACATTAAAATGGACTTAAACTTTGTGTGTAAAACATAACCTTTGTTGTAAATGTAAACTAAATTTACATCAAATATGTATTGTATTATTTATCATGACATCTGTAATAATATAGAATGTAAGACGATTTACATGATCTTCAATATTAGTTTCTATACGTCCAACTAAAACAGATGAACCTCACTATCTTCTGATGTTTAAAAACATCTCAGCATTTTCAAGAATGTTCATTATACATGGAGCAGGCTACAAGGGCCCTGTTTCATAAAACTTGCCATCAATGACAAGTTGTAATAACTGTTATAAGCTACTGAAATACTTGCATCTGATTGGCTGAGAGCAAATTTGTCAGCAAAAATCACTTACAAGACACTTGATGAAACGTCCCCCTGGAAAGAGAAGAATGAGAATGATGTAACCCTCTTTTGCTATTCTTCTTTCAAGAAAACACAATCAGTTAAAATAAGAAAAATATATAATCTTCTTTACAAACCTACCCAAGAGGAACCGTCTTTAGCCTACAAGTTCCCCCTGAACGTACACAACGACTTACTTATATTCGATCATCTTCGACAATCAGGTACGATCTTTATATCTGCTTTAGTTTTATGCTTATCTTGATTCACGTACAAGTCCATTTGTGTTTAAAGCACTTACTACTTATTTATCGATATTTGTTTTAATTCATTTATTCATTCATTTATACCTGGAGGTCCATGCGCTAATGTCAAAACTCACAGTCCCCAGTCTCCTCCCACCCCCACACCTTCGCACATCTATTATTTATCTTAGATCGTCATGAGACTGATGAAACTCTTATGTTACATTCATTTAACATTTAACGAGACATTGAAAAGGTTGTCTCATGTCACATCTGTATCGCTACACCAGTGATATCGATGCCCGCCATTTGACATTTAGAATTTAGCACATGTATCTAAATGTTTCGGTAATGTGCACAAACCTTTGCTCTCATGTTACCTACCATAACTGTAGTTGAATGGAGTTCTGTTTTTAGACTCACGTGTGTGCCAAGAGATACTGCGATCAGTGTTTTGAATAGTTGTTATTGATTTATTAATGATAATAATAGTATATACAGGCAAGACGTGGGCTTATAGTAAATCACAAGACTCGAGCATAACAGGACAACTATTGAATTGAACTGCTTTCCATCGTTATCAAGTTTTTTTAGTCATTACTCTGAGACAATAATTGTTTATGTTTTTCGGCTTGTGTTCGGTGAGTATACTGTTTTGAGGGATACTCACCTTTTATGCGTTTGATAATACCACTATTATTCATCGAACAGGGCGACAGCACTGACTTCAAATAAATATGGAGAAGAGTCACGTGCCAGCCATAGCAGTACATGGTGGTGCTTGGGCCATACCTGATGCTTTGAAGGAGGATAGTTGTAAGGGAGTCCAGGAGGCTGCTAGGGTCGGCTTCAAGGTGCTCGTGGACGGAGGGACTGCGGTAGATGCTGTAGAAGCAACTGTCAGGGTTCTAGAAGATGATCCAGTCTTTGATGCAGGTGAGTCTGTAGCAGTAGCGTATCCAGAAGTTACTAAAAAAAAAAAGAACAGAGGGGGAGGGGTCCTTCGATGGTTCCCAGACATATGTAATAAAATCTTCTTGATACACGTCTGCAATATCATAATCGTTATGATTACTGGCGAGTCCGTCGATTTCGTAGCGATTTCGTAGCGATTTCCTCACGTGCTACCTCAGATAAAGATCGCACACTGAAAGAACATCAGGATATTCAGTTGTTCTGACTGGTGATGATAATGATGCTCATTATTATTGTTATTATCATCATTATCATGATAATTATTATAATTTTGCTCATTATTATTATTATTATAATTATCATCATCATTTTTCATAAAAATTATTATTATTTATTACCATCACCATTACTCTGGGGACCGTCTTGCATATATCGTCACATCAGAAAGACGTGACTCGGGATCGAACCCTGGAGTCGACCGCTAGACCAACTTACCAATGATTGTCTCATCTTACAGGGACTGGCTCTGTTCTGAACTATGATGGTGATGTTGAAATGGATGCTATCATTATGGAAGGAAAGGAGCTGAGTTGTGGGGCTGTTGCTTGCGTTAATAACATCAAGAATCCTATCTCACTGGCGAGGAAAGTCATGGAACAGGTAGCTTGAATTTATAGATCTTCATCACTTATGTTTTTATTGTCAAATTAAGCTTCAAATTTTGTATAAATTACCAGTTTTCTTACTTCTACTTCCTAAGGTTACGTTCACTTGAAAATTATTTGTAGCATGTATGATTGATATGTAATGGGATACTGATAGCAAACTATGTTGTATGATCGCATTATCTATATACCCAACATAATAGTGTTTGTTCAACCATGATAGTGTTTTTCAGTCATAATTATGAACTAATGGTGACACATTAACAAGAGGGGACAAAGTACATGAAAACACAAAGAGGAAGCTATGTACACGGTGGCGTCACCTCGGTAGGAAGGGCTTGGGGACTCCCCCACCGCTTCCCCGCCCTTGAAATTTTCTGCGGGCAAGACCTATGAATTCTTGCTTCTTAAATGTATTGTCCATTAGATATTACCAGAAATCCAGTTTAAACATGTCTTCCACCAATTAAATTAAATCAAATCTAAATTCAGAATTAGGTCTCTAGATCGAGACCAAGACCCAGTCATCTAAAACACTTGTCAGAAGGTTTACGAGACCAAAAGTCATCCATGTTATTTCCGTTTCGCAGACCTTGGGTTTCGTGATGGATCTTCGTTCACATGGGATGTCCCCACAGTGGCGGATCCAGGAATTTGAAATAGGAGGGGGGTATCCCCTCTCCCACAGTATAAATCACAAAACAGAAAAATTAAAGTGGGTGCGCGCCCTTGGCGCCCCTGCCTGGATCCGCCACTTTCCCCATACTCATTACGACTCTTCATAATATAATGAACTCGTCTTATGATTGTTCTTTAAATCTAGACGGACCATGCACTTCTTGTTGGACATGGAGCCAATAAGTTTGCGGGTGAGATGGGCATCAAGGAAGTACCTACCTCAGACCTGGTGACAGAGGAGGCAATGAGAACATGGGAGGAGTATCGCAAGTTTAAGAAGACAATAGACGTTTTCTTCTCTAGTAGGTGAGAGCAATGCAGAGAAATTCTGCCCCACAATTTGGACATATTTCAGTAAAACTGCTATAACCTGATCCTAAAAAGTACGTAACAAAATTAAAATGGAGAATCGAAGAATGGGAGTTACCGTAGGAGAATCTCGAGGGTGGGTGGTGAACACAATACGAACCTGTGTCTTTGCAGAGTGGTGCATATTGGTGGAAGAAAATCTTATGCTAACTTTTCATTGAAAATGTCATAATATGATATCTCTTACAAGATTTGGGGAGTTCAAATTGTCATAGAATTAGAAGTGCATCTACACCTCAGCCTCTTTCCCTTCCTGCTATTGCTTCAAAGTTCACACGATTCCTCATTATGGCAAGTTTGTGATTTATCTTATAGTGCTGTTATATTATATGTACGAGCGTCGCTATAAGGGGTATGGGGATTTCGCATCCCTCATTCAAAATTTCTGTCTGCATATTTGTTTACAAATCTTTGCAATTTTACAGGCCAGAAGCTGGACATGAGACAGTCGGATCAGTGGCCATTGATAAATGGGGCACTGTAGCATGTGCGACATCGACTGGGGGCATCTCTGCTAAGAAGGTCGGCAGGGTCGGGGATTCCCCTATCATAGGTAAGAGGCTCAGTGTTTTATAGGAAATTCACAGAAAGTCAGTGTATGCCATTTCTATTTGATCATAGTATTAAACAAAAAAAAAAACAAAAAAACAAATCCTGAAATTTGACCTTACCCATTTTGTGCAATAATTTACTAATAGTCTAAAACGATTTATCGTTAAATCGGAAATCAATTAACAGATCTTCCATTATTTTCTTTCTTATTTTCGGATAAATCGTATGTTTGTAATTTTTAACAAAATGTCAATGTACTTGCTTTAAAACTCCTTTTCTGCAGGTAGTGGCGCCTACTGTGATAATGCATATGGAGCGGTGTCAACTACAGGTCATGGAGAAAACATTATGAAAGTTACACTTTCTAGGACCATTATCAGTTATATGGAACATTTAGGTATGACAATGGAATCTGATTAGCGATTATAATTTTTAAAATATGATATTCGTTTATTGCATCTGAGCCCTCAGGTTGTAGCAATGGAAAACCAAATTTTTAAAGATTTCTTTGAATTGAGTTGATAAATAGCAAGATATCTTTTTATCCAGTAGGTTCTTTTGCGGATATAGATGGATATTGTTTTATACCAAATTAATAAATTATATCAAAATAACAAATTTGTAATTTCGACCATTTTCTTCAGACAGGGTAATTCACTATCATAAATTGCAGTTAGATTGCACTGGATATGGAGCCCACCCAATAAATATATAGGCTCTCAAAATAATACGTATTTTTATGATATATACATGTATTTGTAAGTCGCATGGATTCAGGTGCTCTTACAAACTCTTTTTATTTCTTCCATATTTCTTGTTAACATTTTGCTACATCTGATATATCTAATTCATAGAACTTTAATCTTAGTTTTATTGTTTTTGTTTTGTTTTATTTTTTGATGCATGTTTGTCCAGGTTTATCTGCCCAAGAAGCAGCTGACAAGGCTATTACATTCATGGCTAAGAGAGTCGGTGGTGTGGGAGGTGCAATTGTGGTCAGTTCAAATGGTCAGCTAGCTAAGAGCTTCAACTCAGAACGTATGGCTTGGGCCTTTGCTTCTAACAACTCTGTTCGTTATGGCATTGAACCTGATGATGATATCGATGCAGGGTCAGTGCTATGACAACTATACAATGGGGGAGGGGAGAGAATAGACCTACTATATTCATCTTGGAAAAAACATAAATATGAACATATTACTTATGCGTTTATTCCGAAGGTTCGTCAAAAGAGATACATTTAATAAGAACTTGAAATAACGAGATTTAGTTCACTCTTAGGATGTCCACATTCGTTTGTTTAATTCTTCCAATTTCAAAGGTTTTAATGTTTGTGGCTATGAAATGTACACTCTCGTGAAAAGAAGAGCTATTTAGTGATTTTGAATCCGAAACTCAGAAACTGGACTAGAATTCAAGTCACCTTTAATATCGTAGATTCAAACTGTATATAGCAATATTCGAATGACGTCGATATTCTCAATATTCTCATAGTTTCCCTCGTACGATTCTTTCCATTCAAATTTGAATAGATATTTTTGAGGTGTAGGTCTATGTAGTCAGCATTATCTTGTCACGGCATGATAAACTTCGGTCCACGCTCACGGGGCCTTTAGGCTACAGATGGGGTCACATCCCAGATCCTGACTCAAGCATGCCAGGGTATGTGATAGAAAATATAATCATGCGATAGTCAAGGATCATGTTATACATAAAAATGTCGATCTTTAGATATTTATAGATTTATCATATCATACTATGTACAAGTATGTCTACCTGGTACTTTGTTTGCCAGACCGTTCGTTCAGAAGCAGTTCTTTGATTGTTAGCTGAGCTACAATAGCATCAAGTATCTTTAAATTGTTTCATATAATACTGCCCTCTGTGTGAGAGAATTTTAGACGTTTGGAAATGGAAAATTACTCAGTCAAATCGAAATAAAATAAAATCATGCAATGATAAATACACTCATGAATTTCTCTAATACTGCTGAGCAGATTCGATTGATCAGATTCAGTCCGATTGGGAAAATATAGTATTAAACATAATGGATACTGTTGCTATACTAACATGACAGTGCCACTCAGTTTGTGATTGTGTTAGCAGAAAATAAAAACCATTACAATTCTATGCATGTAATGAAATAAATGACTAGCAACTGAAATTCAAATATCCTTTGAAATAAAAGAACATCAAATCAGTTTAGACATGTTAGAATACGTAATTTAGCGTTCTTGACAAGTGATCGATATGGAATTCCATATATGTTCTATATCTTGTATTGTAAAATTCATTACGCAAGCGGAAAAGTTTGAAACAAAATGAAGAAATCCCATCAAGACAGGAAAAACTGAACATAGTAGAATACAACCGAGTCTATAAATGCCTTCATATCTTTCAGGGTGAGGGTGCTTATAGTCAGTGGCGGATTTTTTTTTTTTTTTCGGGGGGGGGGGGGTAGGTAGGGCACATCCAGCTCGTGCCCCCCCCCCCTTGGAAGAAAAGTATGCATTGTGCCCCCTTTTTGTGATTGTGCCCCCCTTATAGAACGAACCCATTTTTTGTTGCTTGTCAGAGAATTCCCCTCCCCCCGAGCGAAATTTGGAGGGCTGGCGATTTTTTTTTCCTTTTCATTTTGACTATTCGTAAAAGGTCCTCAGTGGTAAAGGTCACGCACTTTCATTTCGCGCGTACCCAAAATATTGATTACGCATTGTGACCATAGACAAATTAAACTACTGTGACTATAATGGACTGAAGGGACCAGTGAAACACATAAGTACTATCCCGTCAAGGTCACGAACTTTTCTTCTCCTCGGGTCGACTGATGGGGAAAACTACGTTTTATCACGTGATTACCCTTTGACCAATCTAACAGCAAGATTCTTCGTATGTGGAATATAATAAGTTATAACTCCGATCCTTGAGAAATAGTCTACCTCTTGACCATGTTTGGTAATGCAAGAATATTATTTCCTCTTACAGTATTTTTATTTGTGTATTTGTAAGGTTGTTATTTTTATTTGACAGCTTGGCTACCTCCGTCTCCGAATACATAATAATTTATGAAAAAAAAAAGATTTGGTATTTTTTCTCATGTTATTCTTTCATAATCTCACAACCGTCCGTAATTCCGTTAACTGTATTTAATGGTGTCCATCCAACATTTTAAAGCCCCAAACCATCTACAGATTTACGTGAATATTTGTGGGTATGTCATCTAATAGAGTATCAAATTTTACTACTGTAACATTTTATCGGTAGAAACCAATGATGCTATGCTTATGTAATAATATATGTTTTTTTTTTATTTTTAGTAAATTTTTGCCATTTATTGAAACAGGCAAGAAATATATAGAAAAGAAATCTGCCCTGGTGCATTTTTTATGTTTTGTGTACAGATGGCTAATATGAGGATCATCACGAAGTAGTCCTGATATTTTGTAGTGTGCGGGTGGGTACGTGTTCAGTGACGAAAATAGGGGGGGGGGGGTAAAGAAAGAGTAGAGAGGCCAAGGGAACGTAAAAAGAATTACATCCTCCACTAACCAATGGTCCTATTAATTTGCTTTCCATTCACCGAGTAAGACTGGTGCACCTTTATGATGACAGTGCCCCCTCAACGTCTGCACAGTACGCTACGCCAAACCTACTATGACTGGACTGGCGCAAATAATCTGAGGACAGTGCCGTATATAGAGAGAGTCTGGCCAACTCGATTTCAGTTGGGTAGCAACATGGCGTATATTCCTTTGTTATGTAAGCTTGCAACAAAGGAATATGCGCCATGTTGTTACCCAACTGGAGCCGAGTTGGCCAGACTCTTATCTATATACGGCACTATCTGAGGAGACTGAAGAGCGCCATCATAAAGAAGAACCAACCAACCAACTGTATGGGAGATGGGATATTAACATCTTACCATACTAATGATGACCATTAATAGACCTGTTTACTAAGTGATTCAAATTGTATGCATACTTTTGAAACAAAGGTTGTTCTTGACAGCCTGAAAGCTTTCCAGAGGCTTATCAGACATAGCAACAAGTAATGTATGCAAACTGGATTCCAAGTATTGTAGTTCATTCATTAATAACAGGTTAATGAATACCTCGTTACTAGGTCCCAGGAAAGAAACATCCATAAATTTGAATCACTTAGTAAACAGGTCTATTAACACCATTTTCACCACAAGCCTACACCAAACCTACTAATTTGACTGGCGCAAATAATCTGAAGAGATTGAAGAGCGCCATCATAATCAGGAACCAACCAACTGTGTGCATCTATATACACTAAGTCAGAAATGAAGAGCCCGTCTGTTTCAGGAAGTCTGAGCTATTTTATCCTCTTTTATTACTCTTTTACATCCGATGATGTCATGATCTGATCAACGGTCCGGGCATCCCCCATTACATCAGAGGTTTATTATCTCTGAAAGATTTGTCCACAAAATGTTGAAAGGTAACCCATGCGTTGCGGCGGCGAATGCGCGCTGATTGTATTTTCGCTCTCCAATTAATTGCGACTGACAAATTGCTTCAAATCTACTTTATGAAGCAGGAAATGTGCAGGGGCATCGCTAGAACATTTTGAATGGGGGATGTGACACCCAAATTTGCCGACAAAAATGCTGCACCCTAATCCCTCTCCCCCCAAAATTAATAAAAGAAAATCGCAGACGTAAGTTTTTGCTAGCGAGCGAAGCGAGCGGGCAAATTTTTTTTTTTATCTGGGAACCTTTCTTCCCAAATATGTTCTAGCACCTCGCTGCCCGAATATGACTATCGGAAATTTGAAAATCCTAGGGGGGCGGCTGCAGCCCATCGCCGAAGGGAGGGGACGCCATTTGCCCGAAGATTAACATCCCAATAACAAATTTGGCCAGTTTTTCCTCCCTTTTACTTTCCTTCTTTTTATTCCTGTTTTTGTTTTCCTTTCCTTTCCCTTTTCATTTTTCTTTTTTTTTTCTTATCCTTTCTCTTTTCTCCTTTTCCTTTGCTCTTTCCTCTTCACTCTTTCTTTTTTCCCCTCCTTTTTTTTTGCCGATAGAAGTGGCGCATTTGCCGACAACAATTTTGAGTTGGGGGTGACACCCCCCCCCCCCCCCCCGCTAGCGACGCCCCTGGAAATGTGGACACCATTTAGGCATATATAAGTCCGTGAAAAAAATTACATTCAATAATTATAATGTTTCCACGCCGTCCCCATCAATCTAATCTTAAAATGATGTTATTTTCCCAAAGATTTAATGGCGTAAATGCTGTCTATATTTTCTGCTCCATTGTTTGGAACAAACCGTCTTTGACAAGTCACGGAGAAAGGCAGATAAAAAAAAAGCCCAGAGAAATTCCCTGAAATATCTAAGCACATCAGTAAACTTAAAAAAAAAAAGACCACATGTAGAATATGTAGAAGGGTTTAGTCGGGGGATGTGAAATTCTCCAGGGCCATTCTGATGAGGTATTACAGACCAAGGAGAACTATTAACCAAGAAGACCGGAAAGAAATAGGCAATCATGATAACTGTTATTGCACAAGGATTGCGAAACATAAATGATGGGGACATAAATATTGCAATCAACCTCCGGACTTGGAAATGATTCAAATGTGAAGACAGAGAAAAGGATGGATATAAAGATAGAATAATAGATAGATAGATAGATGGATAGATGGATAGATGGATAGATAGATAGATAGATGGATAGATAGATAGATAGATGGATAGATAGATAGATAGATAGATAGATAGCTAAAATGAGAGATAGCTAAAATGGACCACGGACCGAGTAAGTCCATGAATGGAAAGATGGATTGAAAGTTACATCGGCCTAGAAATGTAGATAGGTACCAAAGAAATTTACACGCATAAAATTTGAATTGACAGAGGGTCGCCAGGAATTCCACAAACTCAAATAAATATTTACAACACAATTTAAATTAAATACTAGTTGGCTATTTCCTAAAATGTTGTACCCACTACCCAGGCATTATGATGATCACTAATCACTATGTTTGTGTGAAAATGTTACTTTCTAAAAATGAAAGAAAATGCCATTATTAAGTTGATTTAATGAATAAAGTTCATTTATTTAAGCATAAGTAAAGAAGTTTATTCACCATCATTTGTAAAGTTTTTGCAAAAGACCTTCAAATCTCATACTTTCTACGTGGGCAGAAACTGCTGGTTAGTTTTACGGGAATCCCCCGTTTTTAAACACTTTTTTGACAGGAACATATTAAAGCATAGTACTGAGTACTGACCTCATTTGAAGATTAACATTCTTCAAAGAAAAACAAGATCTGTGATCCTGGCCGGCATATCAAACGGAAACAGTTATTTGAATTCTTGAATGATAGCACAAAGTGATGGGTATTTATTTCCTCTAGCCACAAAAATATTGATTGAAGAGAATGAACTTGGTGAATGTCCCTTAGTGACATTTGTAATAATATCGAAATGAGGTAGTCAAGACCACCATGCTATCCAAACTTTTGAAAGATGAAATAATAATCCTGTCACTTTGGAATCAAGAAATTGATATTTTTTTTTAGTATTTATTGATTCATTCAGTTCAATCATACAAAATATATTACATCTCAACATTAACATAAGTCTAATCATGAACCTTGCAAAGTCATAACACATAATTTAACTTCATAAAACATAGTATAATAATGCTAATATAACCTAATATTTGAATAGTCAAACAACTTATATCACCTGAATGAATCGGAGATTGATTTGGCCATGCCCCCCCCCCCCCGCCCCCTAAAATGTCACAGGACAGACAACGAACAATAAACATAATTAAAAATAACCACTCCCTCCCACCCACAAAAACAAAAACAAACAAAAACAAAGACAAAAACAAACAGAAAACAAACAAAACAAAAGACTTTAAAAAACACAAAAAAAACAAACAAAAAACAAAAACAAAAACAAAAACAAAAAACAAAACAAAAAACAACAAACAAACAAACAAACAAAAACAAAGAGGCAGTCTACAGGGGCGAAGATCGATCAAGCCCCTGAGTGCGCGAACCCGGCAGCCCCCTCCCATCATCTTTCTGGTTTTGATTAGTGCATAATACTTTTAGATGTTCCCATTTTTTATGTGTTTCGCTCGAATGCAATCTTCTTTTCTTCTTCTTTACTCTTAAGTAGCTTTTCTCGTATCTATTCCGCATTCGGTGGCTTATTTTTTCCTCTCCCAAGGTATATTAAATATTTAATTAGTAAAACTATATGATTAACTAATTGTCTATTTTCAGCTGTCTCATCTACCCCAATATGGATTTCCTTCCAACTTAATTCTTTAAGAATTGGAAGATTAAACAGAACACCAAATAATTTCCACAATGTCCCTAATGTCTCACAATCCATAAATATATGTCTATATATTTCCTCATCTTTACCACAAAAAGAACATTTGTTACTTGCTATAAATTGAAACCTGTGTAGATGATGATTAGTGCATAATACAATATTATATAGTAATTTAAATTGAAATTCTCTCAATTTGTTGTCCAAGGTATTGATCGAGGACGATAAAAGACTTTTTCAATTTCTTTAATCGACATATTGTATGATGATTCTAAATTGTGAAAACTAATTGGAATATCGGCCATCTTATTAATACAAGCCCTATACAAATTCTTCGAACATACTGATTCAAATTGGAAAACTTTTTTACAGAACCTAAATTCAATTTTTAACCCATCAACTAAAGTATGCCCTTTAAATTCACGTTTCCATTCTCCAGGGGTGTTTGCAAATATTTCTTTGATCCCTGTTATTTCTTCTTCATCTAGTTCCATACATGTGAAATAAGTGTCTGACTTAAGTGCACCTTCTTCATCCGTAATATGATGCAATTTAAATGTATTTTTAAGGAAAAGACTTTCATGAAAAAATGGTTTTCCTTTCTTCTGAATATATTTATTGTTAAAGAAAATTTCGTTTCTTTTAGTACTTATATCCTTTATAATAAACACATTCACATCAAACAAAATACTAAACATTTCCTGATAATATTTGGGTAACTTTACATTGATCATATCAGGCGAAAGGTTGCAATAAAAAATGAAATTACCACCGAATGGTCTGAGGAGAAATTTAAAGTATTTTTTCCATTTTACCTTCTGATCTCCAGTTACGAGTCTTTTGATCCACATTACCCTCTGTACCATAACAAAAAGTTTAAAATTAAGCATCTTTAGCCCCCTTGTTTATAAGCTAGATATCATCGATTTCTTAAAAAACGCATTCAGGAACCGGAGTCAGAGAGCTAACATAAATTATATTAATTTTGAGTACGTATACGTTTTTAACAAATGGATTTTTCCAATCAAAGTGAGATCCCTTTGTTTCCACCAGTTTAGTAACTTTTTAATTTTACTCAAGATCTCTTTATAATTCATTTCTTCTGCAACATCAGGATCTAATGAAAAATATATGTCTAATATTTTAACTATATCAACTTCCTTCCCAAAGGGAAAAACAACTCCAGACGACCCAGAGGGCCCCAGGGGCAAAATGAATGTTTTATTCGTATTAATCTTAAGTCCAGATATTTTTCTAAAATTCTCTAGGATTACCTCCAGTCTATGTATCGAGTCTAAATCTTGAACAAATATTGTCATATCATCAGCATAAAGAATTTGCTTAATTTCCGTTTCGCCAAAACGAATACCCTTTACCAAATTATCGTTACGAATACAGTGAGAAAGGCACTCTATACACAAAATAAAGAGGTATGGAGACAGGGGGTCTCCTTGCCTTAGCCCCCGTTCGACTTTGAAATAACCGGTTGATGACCCTCCATTAAAGACACAGCTCCGTGCATTAAAATAAAGTATTTTAACCCATTCCCTGAATATCGGTCCAAAACCAAATAAGTTTAATACCTTTTGAATAAAAACATGTGACACCGAATCGAAAGCCTTTTCGAAGTCAATTGCTAATAAATACCCTGGTTTGCTCAAATTTGATGTGTGAAAAATCATGTCATTAATTATTCTGATAGTTTCGCCAATATTCCTATCATTTAAACCTACTTGATAACCTACTTGATCAACTGACACATATGAAATCGAATGAAATCGATATCCCACTCAGTTATATCGGGAAGAGAGACCTGCGGGTTACAGGGATTCAGTTCGCCCCCCCCCCCCCCGGCACAGACACAGGTGACGCCAAATACTTAATAATAATAATAATATAGAAGAAATGCCGTATGTGTACCTTGACTGAAATGAATACGAGATTTATGAATTCGAATTACGTACCATCGATTTCATTTGTTTATTTTGGAAAGGACTGAAGACAACCTCGGACAAACTACCCCTAGGACAAGCAATCCCAGTCTATTGCCATTTTGGTCCAATGTCATTAGGTCCAGTCGGAATATTGTTTAACACCATTCGGTCTAATTTTCGAAAATACTAGTACGATTATTTTGATAGATTATACTTATTTTTATCATCGCAAAATTTGTTGAATTATTCTTAATATGGGTTTCATAAACATTTCTCTACTGGTTTAGCGTTGATCAATTTGTTTGATAAGATATATGATTCCCTGTCCAATCCCCCCCCCCCCCAAGTTATTTCTGTTTTATGGCTCTACAAAAAAAAATAATTTCTTTCATTTTCAGAGATGGAAGTCTCATTTTTAATTTGTTGATGATATTAAAATTGATGGTTGATGCAACTCCGTGGTCCTCTCCGTTTTGCCCTGTACTAATTCCATTTTCTCTAAAGTAAATATTTAATCCTACATGCACCCTAGATATAATCATTGTATTTATGATTTTACGCACAACCTATATGAAACAAATCCCAATAACTGAGAAAATGAAAATCTGTGAAATTATTTGTACAGAGCAAATGGGAGAGAAGCTCGCAAGATACCTCATGGAGTTGCCAATTTGTATTTGATTGATTACAACTTCAAAAATTCATAACTTTCTTATTTCTTATCGGATTTTGCTCAACCTTTCACTATTTTCTTTCTATCATTTTTCTGATTTTATTCAAATCACTAAGGGTGGACTTCCCCATTAACGATGAGCTTACAGATCACATTCACGGCATGGTTAAGTCCTGATTCATTTCTGGCAAAATAGAACTTCCTGTGTCAACATTATACCATTGCTATCGAGACATGAACCTACAAGATAGGTTATTGAAGTACGAAGAATGCACTGCGGAGTATTACTGAATATTTTCCCCAATCTTTCAATCTTTTATCAGTATAGTCAATTTGCCAGTTATGGTAAATGACAATGAGGAAAACATACGAATCAATAAAGAAACACTGCTTTGAGGTTGGTAAGTGGGAGATTGCTATGGTAATTATACAATTCAACCATTTCTATTACGAGCTTGACAAGTATTCTCTGTCTCTAATTATAAGTTTGAATAGAGCTCTTTATATGTTGTTGGTGTTGGATATCAATAAAAGGGTTATAATGGTTCTCGTTAAAAGTGGAATTTGTCAGAAGAAGGGGGCCGGGGTGATAATCGAACTTTAAAAAAAACCGATTAACATATTTATTCAATAGATTTTTGTATTAATATGACTATTACAGTGACATTCATTTTTAAAAATCAAAGGGCAATGGAAACCATAACTATTACACCTGTCATATCAAGAAACGTGATAAACTCCCCCTCGAATTCATCCATTGGTATGGTGCTGCATGATAAGAGATCTGCAGGCCTTAAACATTGCAAAAAATGATCGCATCAAACAGGCCAATTCCAGAAACCTTTTAATTGTTAGCAACCGGTTTCAAGAAATCCCCCTTCCCCCTTCCCCTCCCCCTCCCCTCCCCCTCCCCTCCCCCCCCCCCCCCCCCCCCCCCCCCCCCCGTCCCAAGACACCCCCTGTAATAACCATAGCTAGGGGGCAGCCGAGAAGAATTCGAGAGGCTCTTGGAAACAGTATGATCATAGAACGATTATCCTGGTTCATAATCTAAGTTTGTTTTACATGTAACTTATAAGGATATTTTTCCATAACATTACTGCTATTTTTATCTTGTATCCTGGAATTATACCCTTCTCATAGTCACGTGTCAGTATAATATTGGATGCAGTATATGGAAAGAGAGATGAAAGATATAATACGCGTGAGAACTGCAATCAATTGTGATCTTTTCCAAACCAGTATGTTCAGAGAGATAAAGAGATTATAAAGAGTTATCAGGGCATTCATATCTTTAATTGTCTATCTTTCAATCACATCACCCCCCCCCCCCCTTCCACCTACCTCCCCTTGATACAGACAGTGACGCACGAACTCCGCAACCCTTTTCTCGTAAGCACTTCCGTGTTTGTCACGCTTATTGCCATTTGATAAATGAAACGATCAACAGTCCCGCTCATACAGCGCTCCCAGTCTAACTGAGCAAAAACTTCCGAACCGGACTTGATCGGTACATTATATACCTGGATCGAACCCACCTACCGGAGCATAATACGAAGAACAAAATTCATTGCAATGTAAACACCTACATAGCTAGCTATATTCGTGATAATTCGGGTATCAGGACACTAATGTTTGCGCTCCCGTTCATACAAGTCATGTGACCGGAGTACTCCGCGATGCTTTTGGATGTCAGATCTGTGTGCTATTCTTTTGAAAGAAGCCTACCTAACTTGTGGAATAATACTGTCGGGAAAATTTTCATGCTTGAGTTGGTATGAATGTGGATTCTGCTCTTCTCAGTTCATTTTGGAAAAGCAGGTATTAGTAAGTTGTTATCAAGCGCAACTATTGTGACAAAACTCATCGCGTCTCATATTTTGGAATATTTTCGGTAGCCCACAGGATCGAGGGTAATTGTACTTGCTACAATAACTATAGTGTGGAATATATCACTGTGCGACCTTTTATGTTTTCCTTCTCAACTCAGAAAATCATTGAAAAGGAAAGACTCTTTTGGTATTATTACCCAGAATCTTTGAAGTTATTAAAATATTCCCTCTTGCAATTCAAGTGACAGCCCCTTTTCAGCTGTTTAAATTCAATCGATAAATCGATTTTGGATATTGAAAATATCACACCTTGTTCGAAATTGTTCGGATTATAATTTATCTCGTTAATTTCATGTTGTTAATGTTTCAATTGATCAGTTTTACTAATCAGTGATATATCTTTATATTTTCTAAAGGTGACGCTTGAGCCTGTGTAAGATAACCAAGTTGCCGTGAAGATGGCGGGGACCGGTGTGAGTCCAAACAGAGAATCCTGGGTGATTACGCTGAAGGTAAAGCCAGGCAATGATCAGTGTGCTGACTGCCGTGACTGTGACTGTGAAAAATGTGGTTTTCCAGGTGAGTGTAGGGATATCATCAATCATACATAACTTGTTCAAATGATTTATATAAAGATAAAAAGGCACTCATGTTTTCCTGCAACGTCGTACTCTCCCTAGGTATTCTATTTGAGAATGCTCCTTCATCAACACACTCCAGTACCTACACTTCACTCATCATCACAATTCTCTCAGTAAAACCTTGTTTACATGAATAAATATTGAAACCGATCCTTCACAACAGTATCAGCTCCTTCACTACATTACCCATACGATTGTCATCTTTACATTTCTTTGAAAGCTAGGATCTTTTTAATCTTTCAGTCTATTGGAAGCTCTGAAGACTTAGTTTTTCTTGAAGTATTGTATTTTTCATTATGTTATGTAAAGCAAACAGATTCCATATTGTAATTATTATCATTATCATTATTATTATTATTAGTAGTAGTAGTAGTAGTAGTAGTAGTAATAGTAGTAGGATTAGTAGTAGTATAATTATTTTGATATAGTAGTAGTAGTAGTAGTAGTAGTTATTAGTAGTATAGTATCATCATCATCATCATTATTATTATCATTATTATTATTGTCATTATTATGATTATTATAATAATTATTAAGATTATCATTTATACTATTATAATTATTATTATTAACATTATTATTAATCTTGTAATCATTATTATTGCTATTACACTTATCATTATTATCATCATCTTCTTCTTCATCATCATCATCATCATCATCATGCATTGGTCTAAAAGTGCTTCATACCTGTTTGTAGTTTTCAATACTGGAATATTTATCGTAATTTTGCAAATCGATTTCTTGGCAGAAAAAAACTTAGTTGATTTTTTTTATTCTGTCTATACTATACGTTACCTTTCATGACTGCACACTAAACAATGTATGGACACATGTTGTAGTGTAAGGATGAAATCAAGCTGTTATATTGTAATTAAGAAAGCTTACACACACACAATGTGTGAGGATGAGTAAACCTAAAACACGTGTTTGTAATTTGACAAGCAATAATCGTCACGATGATTGTACTATCAACATAGGCATGTATCAAAGTCTACTATAGACCATTACCTTCAGGTTTGTGTTTAGTGCTTTTGGAGCTCCATTTTGACCCAGAATTTTATAGATTTAGTACAATTATTGTTGTAAGGATTTAACCTAAACCATTATGTATGATCATACAAATATAAGCAATGTATTTCTGTAAATCTGAATGAAACTATTAGCTGAACATATAGGCCCAGGACTCTGTGTCATAAAACATGTCATCAATGACAGTCGCAGTTGCAATAATTGTTATAAGCTACTGAAATCCTTGCATCTCATTGGCTGAGAGCAGATTTGTCGGTAAAAATCACCGACAAGACACTTGGTGAACCCCCCCCCCGGTGAGTGAAATTTGATCAAAGATTAAAAGCAATATTCTGAATAGTGTTGGAATAAATATCGTAAAAGTTACTCCTAAATGGATTTGACTTACGTTATCTTTATAATGTGCAAACCTCAGTCCAATTACGAGTATTAACTTTTGAGTTATGGCTATGAGCAATTAGAAGTTTTAAATTATTGACAAAGTACTAGAATAATTGAAGAAGCGACAACAAAAATCAAATAATTTAGGAACCTTTGACTTTATGTAAAACACAGTGCCCGCGAATAAAATAGGGGGATGTCCTCAGCTGGCTCCAAAAAATTTCAATCTTATTATATTTTGTAACAAGGAATAAAAAGCATACCCTAATGCCAGCAACGAGAACGAACCGTATACCATGTAACGCATAATCGAAGGCTATAAGCAATCTGAGAGAATTATTTGACTCCTGAATTTTTATCAAAGATCAAACTTTAAGTGATGTTTACTTGTTCTGATTTCCAAAGACCACTCGTTGCACAGTATATTCTATGCATTGATATCAATCTGAAGAAAACAAAACAAAGTATGTGATATGCGAGATATACGGGAAAAACATGTTTTTATTTCCTCATGTATACCTTAAAGAGAACATCAAGTCATTAAGCTGGTTCTAAAACATAAATTTATAAGTATCATGGTAATTGATTATTATTGCAATTTGTAATGGAATATTAAAGATGTATAATGTTTGCCTATCGCAGATGATAAAAGAACTTGATTTGATAATTAGAATACAGATATTGGTAAACCAAACACACTGTATGCATGCAGAGGCGGCGGAACGTCGGGCTCGGACAATGGAAGTGGAGGGGGCACCTTTTGTTTGGCGGACAAAAGTCCCCCCCCCCACTTCCATTGTCCGAGCCCGACGTTCCGCCGCCTCTGAATGCATGTCAATAAAATTGTTCAACATTAATTATTGAATGAATTGTTGGAACGGGTGGATGGGTCATAGAATTGTAAGCAATATGAAATTGCTCAAAATTCACATTTCTTTTCAACAAAGTGGTGATTTCAATTAAATCCTTGTTACAGAACTTCTGGGGAGTGTTTCATCAAGTGTCTTGTCAGTGATTTTTACTGACAAATTTGCTCTCAGCCAATCAGATGCAAGGATTTCAGTAGCTTATAACAGTTGTCGGTAAAATCACTGACAAAACACTTGATGAAACCCTCCCCAGATGTCTATTGTTGTAAGAGCATGCAGGAATAGAGCAAAAATGCCTTTGTAAAAAAAAAGATACATCCTAATAATGAGCGGAGCGGATATACTAAAGTAAATATTTGAAGAAAGTTTTACTATAATCTTTTCATCATGGTATCTTAAAGCTTTCTTATAATATATACATAAAACAATAATTACAATAGTATAAGCAGCGGTGGAGTTGGTGACCGGGAGCGTTCTCTTTTGTAGACTCTGTTCTCTCGGTCAAACCATATACCTGCTCCCTAGTTTATTCATTCAATACTTTCTTAACCCTTATTTCATCACTCGAAATCGAAGGAAAGTTGGGTTTAGGGTCTACTAGGCCCTCTGTTACTGCATGTTGTGCAGCATTACTATCTTCGAGCATCATCAGTAAGGATAGAATCAGTCTATATAAGTCGATGCTATGTCGTCTCTGTTGACAGCCAAAAGGGATTTAACTTTATATAAAATAATATGAGTTTAACTCCCTTCTAGCTCACAGCAGGCCCCATTTACACGACGATCTAAACATCGCAATGTTGTACCGTATTGTGAATGGATCTATACTCTGTGTTATACTCAGGGTACTTGGAATGGTGATCTTCCTATCTGTACACATCACCTTATACCATTTTCACATTCATCCCGATAATGTTTTTTTTTAATGTTACTATTATTTGCACTAGATCCTGTTTGGGCATCGACT
Source organism: Heliocidaris erythrogramma (assembly GCA_025617745.1). Lineage (NCBI taxonomy): Eukaryota > Metazoa > Echinodermata > Echinoidea > Camarodonta > Echinometridae > Heliocidaris > Heliocidaris erythrogramma. The sequence continues at coordinate 10,201,033 of CM046855.1, read as the reverse complement.
GAACTTGGGATTATTGTGTGTGATGAATGCAAATCCCTTCATGAATCTGTGACAAGAGTTGAATTCAAATCTATCCTGAGTAACAATGAGTGGACCGACGAAGATTCAAAGGTAGGCTATGATTTTCAACATTTTATTACATTTTTAGATGTATTTTCTATTGCTAGCATTATTTGCTGATTGAAGCCAAATGTTTTTATCAAATTAAGAGAATCTATTCCTAAATCTGATTATTTCTTTAGTATTAATTTTTTGACTGAACTGATATGATATTATGATGCGGCTGTGCGACACTTTATATGAGCTCATATCATTTTGTACTTTCATGATTCCATTAACCAGCAAAACGGTGGTAATAAAAAAAAACAAGCAAAATGAGTAATTAATGATAAAAAGCTTTGACTGAATTCGCAGGGTTAAAATGTTCAGGTTTGGTTTATTTATCTTAAAGGGGAAGTAACCCTTCACAGAAAGCTGATCGGAGTCTATACAGAATGGAAGGAGAAATAAATAATTTGATGTTTTTTGTTTTTAATCGGACAGATAATAAAAATTGATGACCTTTGGATGAATATGTTAATGTTAAGACGACTAATATTATGTGGGGAATGTCTCACTGGCTATATTCAGCGATGTATGACGTCATAGTTGGGGAACTTTTAAATTTTCTGTATGCAGAAGAATGATAAAATATATCTCTTTTCCCATTATTAAAATCAAAACATCCTTATCAGGACACGTTATGGATAACATAATTACCTACGTGTCACCCCGCGACAAAAGGATCTCCGTTCCTAATAAATATCAATAAAATTTCTACATCGAGTAATTTCGGTACGAAACAAATCGAGTTGTCCGTGTAGTATCGTAAATACATGACGATCCCAACGCGACATTTGCAACATCAATAGAAATATCTATTTTTACAAGATTCATAATATTAAAAGAGTCCTTTATCGACTTTGTATAAAACTGTTAATTCACATATTTGTTTCTCTGATTTTCATGCTTCCATCTAAGCGACTATAATGAAAGGTGAATTCCTTGATTAAGACATGATGCAAAGTTTTTTTAAGGTTTTGACGGATAGAGAGATAAATAAGTTTACGGAGATCAAGAAAATACAAACACGAGGTAGAGTATTTGTCATTGACAATTGCGGCAAGGTCCACATCTGTCTACTTGTGTTTGCCATGCAAACGTACAAAACAAAGCCTACCATCGAGGGCAAAAGTTAACAATTTTGTTATTATTGGTCCAATATGTTTTTCCAACAATTTTCGAAGAAAGGAAATGTTTGGACACAATAATCAAGAGAAGATTCTCAATAGCGATTTCAGACATTGGGTAAATAAAGGAGGAAGTGCATGCATTATTCACATTGTAAAGATATGAAGAGACATACCTTGAATGGAAATTAGAGTTCGTCACTAAAACGTGTGGATAAGGTTTCAATATTCATCCACTTTATGATCAGAATTCAATGAGCAGCTGGAAAATCAGTGTATCGGTTAAATACACTGCAAAAATCAATTTATTTCATTGTTGGGATAATGATAATAATAACACATTTCTACATTTCACTTATAAAGCTCCTTTTCAAGAGGTACAAAGTGCATTAATAAAGGTCAAAGGTCGATGATTTCTCATTACATTTCATACTAATGCATATTGGCAAAGAATTTGTATTTCTGTAGTTTATCTATACAATAATTTATGAGAATTCCAAAATATCTAATCAGAATTGAATGGATAGCCTTCCGAGTTGCTCTATTGAAGAAGAATAAGAAGGGGTTTTCCCCTCCGTGCCTATTAGGATGATATCATGCTGAACCCTTGAGCGTTGTGTATCCACACATACAGTTACATTTCCCTGCGCACACACCCACACTTAACACAACACAAATACGATTGTATTGATTTTGTCAGTCTGGTAGTCTGGCGCCCAGGCGGCAGCATGAGTTTCTACTTATAACGTTACCCCCAAAAATATTTAACGGATGCCTCTATTATGAATACATTATTTTCTCCATGAAGAAATATGATGGGAAATGAGGCCATTATTATTCATACTCAAGGTAACACTAAACTAGAGGATATTTGTCTCGATGATTGATGAACAATACAGACTAAAGAAATTATTGGCATCTTGAATAGATTTCAAATAAGAATATATAAAACAGCAACGGTCAAAGGTTCCTTTTTTTCTGAGCACATTTATTGACAGCTCGGTCCCTGGAAATGGGAAATGGGATGCCGTTTTAACTGTTTTATATACGTTGTGTATCATTATTTTTTCTCTTTAAAACATGCTGTTAACATTGTCTTTTTAATTTATGTGTTTTAGAATAATGCGGTAGATGGTATATAATATATTTATTTGTTTACCCATTGCAACCAAAATTTTTATATAGGGTTGTTGCCTTGCAACGACCCCAGTTAAAAAGTTTAATCATCTGTATATAATCATTATAATAATGTATAGAATACCATTTAGGATAGAAATTCCACCGTGCGCTTCCCGCGGATACTTCTAAACAAAAATAACAGGATGCAGGGCTACATGGCCTGTTGTTCTAGCCTATTTCCTTCTTTACTCATGTGATGCACTGAAAAATAAAAATCTTATTATCATGACCCAAAGCAGATATTTAGTTCCCTGACATGCTCAGTTTAACTTCACTGGCGAATCTAGGGGGCATAGGGGCACGTCCCCTTGCAAAAGGAGGGGAGAACCACAGAACATCTCTCTTATTGGCCAAGCAACCTTCTTTGAATAATCCAAATCACCATATACCCACCCCTCTTTGCAAAAATGATCCTGGATCCGCCACTGGATGTCCTTACCACACTAAAAACATGACTGTGACCTACGACGTCATTGATTTTAGTGCAGGGTTGATACTTGACTTGAAGAGATGATGATTGGCGCCAAATTGCAAATAACTTGAAAGGAAAAGAGGAAGTATGATCACTTTTAATCCTTATTTCAAACCTTCTCTTTTCATTTATCAAGGAGGAGATGTATGTAATTTCCAGACCATTAACCATTTGGGCTATTCAAATTTCAATTTAAAGTCAAAGGCAACCAAAGTCATAATGGCGGTAACATTCTCATGATAACATCTCAATGAATCTTATTTAATACGGAGCCTTCGTTGCATTCTGTTATGATACAACATAATTTTATTCAGGGCAGCTTGTCTTTAGCACAAAATGAAACTCGAATTTCCGGCAAACTGGCAATAGAAATTCGCGACCCTGTGAAGTTAACCCAATCTTAATCGATTTATCATGTTACTACTGTTTTGGAAAAGGATAATCAGTTCACCATTATTATCCACCCCTCGTCCTTTCTTCTTTTTTTGTCATTGTGCTGATAGTGTACATCCTTTTTATATAATTTCTTTTTTATAATCCCTTGTAGCGAATGGAGGCGATTAGCAATAAGGAAACGAATGAGATTTATGAGAAGAGAGTCCCGCCTGGTTATCAGAAACCTACAAGATGCTTCAACAGGTAATAAACACATGCATAATATTAGTAAGCAGCCCCCCCCCCCCCATGCACCCCTACCTAAAACTGGAAAAATGTCTAATGCTTTCGAAATAGTTGTTAGATATGAGAAAGATACTCATAATTCTGAACTGCTGCAAGTTTTTCAACTCTGTCATGAAGTAAAAATATAGGCCAGTAGATGCATGGTTTTCCTTAAAACGTTTGTTACTCATTTCAGATAGAGCTCAAGTTAGACGTTTAGTAACGCTTGTTATTATACTGTACATGACCTTAGATATAGTTCACTACAAGCATGCATGGATAAAGTACAACCCCACCCCCCCCCCCCCCCCCCCCCCCCATTTCAGTTCTATTTAATTTTCCGGCATGTTTTGGGGTTTTTTACACAGTAATTTTTTTCACAGCTCGCGTACATTAATCATATCAAACGAGGGTGTAATTTGCATGTTTTGTACGAGATTCTTAGACCCTTATAATGATGAGGGAAATATAGAACGTTTCCTGGTTATACCTCCGTCACACCAAAGAATCCGACACGAGATCGACCACAAACCGAACAAACAATTACATTACATCAAATAGCCAAAATCTGTCTGTCTGTGGAGTCGGTTTGGCGAAGTGGCTGAGGTATTAGTAAAAAAACAAAAAATAAGGAAATTAGATTCTTGAATGTTTGCTGATCTTTACATGTGTTTGCTTGTAGAGTGAGAGATTTCCGTGTCTAGTGTATTATCAATGCTTCTTATAATTATAGAAAGTGAATCAGTCATATGGGGAAATCACACAAATCAACAACAAAGATATGCAAGTGTATAGTTACAACTGGATTATTGATATTATTGAATATGAATAAAGATTGCAGTATTAGTTGTATAATTATATGCAAATTCCAATAAAAACATTTTAAAAATTAGTAATTATATGCAAATGATATGACTCTTTCATGGTGCAAAAAAGTCAGATTAAGACAAATGCATAAAAATGAATATGACTGCACATCACACGTCACTATTATGTGCACTCGCCGGTGCTTGCATTCACATATTCTATTTCGAGATTTTTTTTTTTTTCAGATATGAATCCGTTTAATAGCGTTAGGAATTCTGAGAAATTATACCTTACTTAATGGCAATGTTTTCAAAATATTTCCTAACGAAAATGTATATCAGAAAGGCGTTCTTTAGTGGGATTTGTATGATATCTATAATGTATCCTAATTATTATTCATCTAACTTAAACTTTCTTTTGGTCTTTTTCCAAAGTTTGTGTGAAACAATTTGTCAACTTCCATCCTTCCATAATAAAAAAACAATCAAAGAAACATAAAACCCGTGTGCTTCCACATGCCGATTCCTTATAGTTAATAATTAACTGTCTTTTGTATGGCCAACGTGTGTAATGTAATATCTGTTTTATCATTTTTCATAGAAGTTTCATGAAAATAATTATTATGACAAGCAGTGGCAATTAATTTGAGATTTACAAGATATTCATGTAGCTCCAGCAAATATAGGTCTGTAGAAACATTCATGGGTCTCAATCTTTCCCACGTCGACTTTAGTTTTGTTGAAGGGAAATTGATCATTTCAGGCAGGAAATATCGATGTGTGCATGGATGGCGGCCCCTTTATTCTACAAACAAGGGCGTTTTGCCCGGAGAGAGAAAGAAAGAGAGAGAGAGAGAGAGAGAGAGAGATCACAGTAACTTAAGACAGACAGGCCCAATGAACAAATATTCATTTTTTATTTATTTTCTACTTATTTGTCTTTTGTACCCTGGGTAACCTAATCAGTGATTATAATACTATTATCCCTAAGGGCCCTGCACACAAAAATACATTAAAATATAACATAATGCATGAATAAGAAATGATATAATGTATATTCTGAAACGATACCATAAATTAACATCAACGATTGAAATACAGAAACAAGTCATATGAACCATTTAGCGTATGTCATTTTTGTGTAATTCATTAGAAAAATGATCATAAGTATATTATAACTAGAATATTAATTCACAAAAAGAGACCGTAACTTTCATTAGGTCAAATAAATAATTCAATATTCAAATCAAGTGATATTATAAGTCAAACACAGAAATACGGAATACAAAATTATAATCACTTAACTATAATCATCAAACAAAATGATATAAAGTTAGTTTGAAAAACATCTAGGATGAAAGATTTCTAATGATTTGTTATACATACTCTATGTTTTACAATGGTTTGTAAACTGAAAGGGGATTTTTATTTGCATTTTTGTAAGGTTTGTGCATTTAGCACGTTAAAGAATAAATAAACTATAATTTTCACTGAATTATCACCGAATTATCTTCTACATTCTCCTGCAGGGCTTTTCGAGAGAACTGGTTGATATCGAAATATATCAAACGTCACTTCATGGCGCCCGAGAAGGACTCAACCTTACCTAAACTCCCACACAGGACGGAGAACACATCTAGCAGTGTTCCAGCCTACTTGAAGATAGGCGAGAAGACAGGGTATCTATGGAAACGAGGTCGTGATGACGACATGTTCCAAAAGAGATGGTTTGAATTCAGTATCGGCGGTCAGGCTGGGTCGCGAGCATCATTGGTTTACTACAGTGATGCCAATGTATGTATCATTTACACTTTCAGTCTTGATTTAACTTAATTTGATTTGATTCAGTTTGATTGATTTTGGCAGGATAAAAGCTCTAACCAGCTACCTGACTGGTTTAAATCAAATTTACCGTTAATTAAATATACAAGAAATTAGTTTAAGAATAAACCATAGTCGTTATCCAACAACAGAATTGTAGATGATACAAAACATTGGTACCAATTATGAAATTCTTTTGCAAATACGATGACATTTTCGATGCCACGCGAAAATAGTAAGTAATGGCATGAAATACAATCGAATTTATACTCCACATTTTGTGGAAGATTAAAAAAAAATATTATATGATAACAAGGAAAAAGTAGTGCAATAACACTATCATTCAGATACTAAACTTTTCAAAATATTTTGGTAATAGTTTCGATATTGTTGATTCTTTTGGAGATCTTTTCTCATGGTCTTGACCTGACATTGCTTAAATCTTCAACTGGAAGACTTAATTATTCATATTATGTAGTCCATTATACATTAAGTTCATTTGTTTAATGGATTATAATCTTTCTCTCTTCCTGTAAATATACAGAAGCAAAATCTTCGCGGAGATGTAAGTCTGAAGAATGTTCATGTATGTCTTGCCTCAGAGGATAAGATACGTCATCCTAATGGTCTACAGCTTATCTTAGAGGAGGACAAACAAGTCAGAATGATCTATCTCTATGCTGATCACGAGAAGGTAAGATAGTTTATCCCGTATTCGTAAAATCGTGCTAACTTTTATCAAGGTTTAAATCTTTAAATCCATTGTCAACTGGTATAGTTTCTGCTCCCCAATACAATACCTCTTTAATTCAAAATTACACCCCGCGAGATCTTTGCGCTCATCCACTTCCAGTTCTCTTGTGATCCCTATAGTCGCAAGATCTTGGGGGAAAGATCATTTGCCCATGAGTGTCCTAAATTATTGAATAGCCTTCCTGAAGACATCAAAAAGTGCATAACATCTCATTCTTTTAAAAATCATGTAAAAACATTTCTGTTTAATTCTTAATTAATTTCTACATGCGCCTTGAGCACTCCACAGAGTGGATTTGGCGCTATATAAATTACATTTATTATTAATATTATTATTATTACAGTGATTTACAGAGCGCCACGAATCTTCATCCCGTAAAATTACCTAAAATGATAAATATATCAGTCATGTCATTAAAAAAAATGATTTTCTCAATTTTATTCCATGATCTACCCCTTTTTTCTCAATAATTTCGGTAGGGATTTTCAATAATTATGCTTACAAAAAAAACTAGATTGATACTTGGTGCTTGATAGCAATGTGGACTAAATTGAGTACAGGCCAATTATTTAATTCCATTGATTATAAAGAATATTTCTTTGGGCATGATTGGAAATAAACTCCCATGGGTTATCCGGCCTGTCGAGGTAAACTTCGATATCCTTTTCAGTGCTATACAGTTCCCATGATTTAAATGTATCGAATCAATTCACCTATGTTAAGATTAATTGTCCCTGCAGTCAGCACATTGCAATGACTGTGTGTTAATACGATTCTTATAGATTGTTGGTTTGAATACACATTCATCAATAGATTCATTCAAGTGATGGTTTTGAAACAACAACACATCTAGGACAGACATGTTATTCCGTGTCTAGTGCACTATATTGTGTTGGCAACAAGACCAACTTAGCGATAAGCAATAGGTACGTGTAAATGTGCAAGTGGAAGAATAGACCGAACGCAGGGTTACAATGTGTTCTTCCAGTATAATCAATTACAATAACTTAATAAAATATGAATTGAATATAATGAGCTCATATTTGTGTGGACGGAATAGAGGTGGGCATTTTACTCTTACTCCAAAATAACAGAAATTCAGTTGCATGTAAGGTTCGCATGGTTCGTTCGACACTAGAGATTTCAACCTTGAAATATTCATTGTCTGCACAATACTGGAAAAGGACTTAAAGACACATTAATCATTATACATAACTGTGTACATTGATTGCGTGTCACTCGTCTCTTGTTTCCAATGTATCCTGGTTTATCTTGAAAGCTTTCCTAAACAGATTCTATGAATTTGTTTACTTGGTATTTCCTATTTTCACTTTCAAACAGGAAGAATGTGAGATTGGTATGTCTGTCTTCTTTGTGAAGTATTTTAAGTCTGTGCTGATCCATGCTGTTTTGGCTATTCGACTTTTATTTTACTTTAATTAACACAATAACTAAAATACTTGAGGTAGCCAAAGTGCTGCTCTAAACTTAGTATTGTCGATTCACGGAAATAGTATCATTATCTCGTATACTTTATGATAAGGAAAAATTCGAGACCAGAAATAGCCTTATATGTTTTCATATTTCGTGCTAATGATTCATCATATTAACCGTAAACCATATATAGAATTCAAAGAATGAGGACTTATTTGTCCAGTTTCGGACATCCTATTAAAGTAAATCCGGCTTGGTAGAAGTCATTATATTCAAATTTTTGAAAAATTCTTAACACTTGGACATGGTTGAAAGACTCACAGAACTTTGATGTAAGATGGACATGTTTCTGGAGAGGTCAGATATTTCTAATCAAATGGGTAATGAACTGTGGGATTGCATAGATCTGACGAATTGACATTGGACCGATGGCAATTTACCGTATAATTTCATTTATTTATTTCTATTTATTTCCCCTGTTTCTACGGCCATAATGTTCATGCTTCGGTCTATTGACATAGCAATTAACTAAAATTGCCATGAAACTCAACTGAACTCTAATAAATCCTTTTATATTTGCATTAAAAACTAAACGGATATCATGAAAGGTTGCTATGCAATGTAACACGGGCGCGCTTGCATCTCAAGGGGGTGGGGTATTCCCCCATCGACACTTCTTGGGGGCGGACTGTTTAATATAGCCCCCCCCCCCCCCCCACACACACACACACGAAGACTTTTTAAGGGGAAAATAATTTAAAAAGCATTTGTTGTTAAAATTAATATAAAATGACTAGTAGTGAAAATATCTCTCTAAAATGCCATTAAAATACTAAAATTAGGTTTAGAACGTCCTTAAAATGAGCCATTTCCCCCTTAAAAATATCACATCCATTTCCGTATTCCGCCAGTGGCTTCTCGGCGCCTGATTGCGATCATCCACTACTCATCGGAACGTATTTCGCCACGACAGTATAATAGGTCAAAGGGACCATGCAATAGAAAAGTTGTAAGACTATAAGTACTTCAATATCATGTACACGTTAATCGTTATAAATTACTTTAACTAGTTTCGATAGTTGTAGTAAAACGTACTTATATCAAAACAATTCTATTACAGATTAGGAATATTCTCTAACCGCAACGTGTAATATTGCACGCAAAAATTAAACAAAACCAATGGCCCGTATTTTCAACTCCGGTTCAACTTAAACCGCATTCTGTGTGATTTGAAGCCAATCTTAATCTGCCCTTTAAACCGGAGTGTTAGAAAATCACATTCTGAACACCGGTTTAACTTAAACTCCAGTCTAGTTTGGTCTAACTTTGTACAGAAATTTAGTCTGGACTTGCGGTTGAAGTCAGTTTTAATTGAACTCTGGTTTAACTTAGACTGGAGTTTAAAGGATAATTAACACTAGAATATAAATGTACTTATGTTCAAAGGTGTAATATATTCTTGATCATGACCTGTATCACTTTAGAAATAAAATATCAGAAAAGGGTTTAAATCAAGACATATAGCTCACGATATCATCTGCTAACACTTTACATGGGGGCTGCCATTTTCTTGATGATATGGAGTTGTACATGAACCACTGGAAACCGTTCCGGTCAGGAAGATATTTTTAATCCCCGAGCTAAATTGCTTCTCTTCATTATAAAAAAATCCCCATATATGATGGGAAATACATAACAGGTGTATATATTCTAAAATTTGAAATTTATAGATTTCTTTTAAAATTATCTGGTTTTGCTAAATAGAAATCGATTTCTTGGGCTTGCCTGGCAGAGCAGAACATAATTTATACAACGCGCATTCTGACTTTTGAAGTCCATTATCTCAAAGCAGGTGAATGCATACTTTGTCACTCTTGACGCTCGGGAAAGTTATCATCCATAAATTTGAATTAATTCGCTCCGTCGCGTACGTCATAGTATCAAGAAAATAGATTTATATTTAGTAAAATCGTAATTTTTCAAAGAAATATAAAACACATTTTCGTTTTTAGAATATATGTATATATCTGTTATATATTTTAAATCTCAAATGGGATTTGTATCAGGAAGAAAGACAATTTTGCATTCGGATTAAAAATATCTTTATGTACACTCAAGAAAATGGCAGCCCCCGGGTATCGCTAGCAGACGATAAATTTTGCTGAGAAAATGTTGATTTATGCCCATCTCGTATAATTTAATGCAAAACTACGTAGGACAAGCATGAATCGATTACAACTTTGAATATAAGCACATTTATATTTTGAGGTTAATTCACCTTTAAGTTAAACCGGAGTTCAGAATACGGGTCAATACCATTTCCTCTGCCATGTGTCTGTGATGGTGATAATGGTATGAAATTAGAACAGGACAGTGATATTTCCGTTTGACAAAGGAGTTAAATACTTGGTCAATATAATTATTATACCATGTCTCGTTATTCTGAAGAATTGAAAAGACAAAACCAACAATAATATCAACCAATTCCGAAGGATTTTAACGCAAAAACTTGTCAATTGCCTCGTTGGTATTGTCGTTAATGCTCCGAAATTATCGATCTGTTTATTTTTTTATGTTATTTATGGTCCTCACATTCTGAAAAGTGATGCGAGCAGCTTCCGTTTTACTACTGCTTTAGGGATTTCTCTAAATGCAACATGTAATTTTGCAATAATCAGATCACGTTTTTAAAAAAAAAAGAGAGCCTTCTCTAAAAACTTCTCGACATGAATGACTAGAATGAGAAACGCAAATAACTGTGAACACTACGAAACAAAACCAAAACTGGATACCATTTCCTCTGTGATGGTGATAATGATATGAAATTAGAACACGGGCAATGATATTTCCGTTTGGCAAAGGAGTCAAATTCTCGGTTGATACGTGTCGTTAGTGTGAAGAATTAAACCAACAAAGACAATAATTACTTCGGATAAATAACTTTGAACCAATTCTGAGGATGCTTAACGTACACTACATGAGAATATGTTAACTTCTCCGAACTGTATCGAATTATTATTATACGCTATTACCAGTAGATTTTGTCGCTTTCTATATGATACTCAACATTCTGAAAAATGATGCGAGCAGCTTCTATCTTGTGAGGTAACAGAACCTTTTCAAGTCCCGGTGATTAGAGCTCAGTTTATACAATAAGCACAGAAGTGCCCGGAGTAATTCCAGACAATATTGTCATATATCGACATGATTTCATATTTGCTATCAAAAATATATTTCTATTATACACGACCATGTAAATCGTATATTATAGCATGGCTATTCAAGAAACATAACTATACAGACACAAAGAAATACATAATATTTATTTCGTATGTTTGTAATGATGATAGATGAGGTTAGTCACGGCAAAATCGATTCAAAATAATGCTTGGTGCCATCGAAAGAACACCATTATCTATAAGCCAAATTTGTTTTAAAATAAGTATTACAAACAACTCGTTTCCACGAACGAAAGATTATATCGAAAGAAATACCATCATTTCCATGTACGATTGTATCGAAAGATGACCACTATTTATAGGTTAAATTTGTTTTAGAATAAGTAAAGGAAATCGTTTCCACGTATGATCATATCGAAAGAACACCATGAAATGTGAAATTGCATTTAGCAACTATATTTATGTGAAGATCCTTATTTTGTAGAATTGTGTTAAATGCTACAAAATTAAGTACAATTTTCTTTATGAGAGAAATAAATACTTATGAAAAAACTAACTAAACCATTATTCATGATTTATATTTGTTTAAGGACAAGTAAAAATAATTTGCACGAACGATCAAATAATGATGACCGGGTAAAATTAATGACAAAAAACCCCCGACCTTTTCAGGTCTTGATTACTTCACGGAAATTCTCCATTGTCCAGCTGTTGTCGTTGTGAGATGCTGATAAAGGCTTCCTCCCACCTTCCTACTTCAGAATGATACTTTCACCGTGTATGAATCATTGTCGAAGGGAAGTGACGGTGTTATCATTAATTTAGCTGAGCGTTCTTGAAGAGGCAAAAAGTTGTTAAGTTTAAGACAGCGTGGTCAGGTAGAAAAAAAGGAAGGAAACAAAATAAGTGATTAGTTGATAGGTGGGAGATTATTATAAAGAGAAAGAGAAACAGAGAGAGAGGGATGGGGGGATAGGGAGAGGCATGGGGATGAGTGAGTGGGACAGAGAATGGGCGGAAATGGGGTCCATTATTGTATCTGAAGTAACAGAAAAAGATTTCCATTAATTAGGAAGCGCCTCCATCCATGACATAAATAGCGAGAGCGTGGAGAGGCTTACGAGGGTCACCAATTTAGACGTCATCCCATATCATGAAGTCCTCTACTGCTTTTTGAAGTGAAAGCCAAATAATAATACTTTTCGTTCGTTAATTGTGGCAGAATATTTTCAAATAATTTATATTAAACAACATTTTGTATATTTGTATTCTTTATAATCTATTATCATGTCAAATATTATGACATAATGAATGAATGAATGAAAGTGACTTGTTCATTTATCGTTAAAATGAATAAGAACAAAATGAGGTTCATAATACCGATGAGATCTTAGAAGGACTAAAGGACATCATGTTCATTAGTATAGGAGTTCGATCGTAGCACCATTTGGAGCTGAGTCAGGTTTTTTTTTCGTATGAGAAGGGGCAGCTTAAGCAAATGGGCAAAGAATTAGGCCGGAATATAGCATATAGTCGATATAGTCGAGATCATGTTCATTAGTATAGGAGTTCGATCGTAGCACCATTTGGAGCTGAGTCAGGGTTTTTTTCGTATGAGAAGGGGCAGCTTAAGCAAATGGGCAAAGAATTAGGCCGGAATTTTAGGCAAAACTTTTCTGGCAAAGTCTTTAAATATGGTGGGAAGAAGATGAAGCTCTATTTCGTGAGATGTAAACAATAATATTAAGAGAAATCTAAATTTAGGTAATAACAAACATGTATTGTTGAATTAAGCATATTTAAGCACTTTATTTGTATTCGTTCACGTGCCCGTATGGCATCTTTATCCATAACGCAACCCCCCCCCCCCCCCGGATTTTATTGTTCGTTCGTCTCCGCTTTGTTTGTTTTGTTTCACAAAGCGAAACTTCAAAACGGTGGGAAATTCATGTTTCACAGCATATAGTCGACATCATGTTCATTAGTATAGGAGTTCGATCGTAGCACCATTTGGAGCTGAGTCAGGTTTTTTTTCGTATGAGAAGGGGCAGCTTAAGCAAATGGGCAAAGAATTAGGCCGGAATTTTAGGCAAAACTTTTCTGGCAAAGTCTTTAAATATATTTATATTTTCACCATGCCTCTTCCCTTTTGGCTCGGCGATGGACTTCATAATAATTTCATAATAATATTTGTATTGTATCATGATAGAGATCTGCAAATGTTTGTGTTCTTTGCAAATAATGGATTAGTCATGATAATTATTTTGGAGCAACTATGCTACCTAGGCTATACGCAAATGCTTACCAGTCTGATCTTCTCACCTTCCCCCCTCCTTCTCTCTCTCCCTCTCTCTCTCTCACTCTCCCTCTGTCTCCCCCTCTCTCTCTCTTTCTTTTTTCTCTATTTCTCTCTCTCTCTCTCTCTCTCTCCCCCAGGACATGATTGAGTGGTACCAAGCCATCTGTATTGTCAAGTTCTGGGTTGCTCGGTACGCAAGACTGGAGTCCAAACAACCCATCGACGAAGCACAGGTAAATAATTATAGACCAGGGAAGGGGAAGTTTGAGAGCAGGTAAATAGAGTCTAAAATCAACACGAAACAACCCGGTTTACCCCGAAACGATTCCAAGACAAACACGGAAGAAGCTGAAAAAAATCTACTACGTCACGGATTTTAAATTTAATGCTCAGTGATTTCAAGGAATATGCCTGGAAGGAAGGAAGGATCATATTGTGATCTTTCTCGATATTAAGAACATTTTTTGCTTTAAGAAACAACAAATTAAAATCTGGGACATTCTGGGGAAAATCGAATCAGTGTCAGTGTTTTTCACACTTTTTTTTAATACCAATAACAATATCATTAATTTGATTTATGGTAAGGGGTTAAATTTTCATAGGAATGGCGAATAGTCCTCTGTTGTAAAATTTACAGAATTCCACTGTTCTTTCTTGGGATCATGGTGGGAAGGAGATGAAGCTCTATCAGTTAATTTCGTGAGATGTAAACAATAATATTAAGAGAAATCTAAATTTAGGCAATAACAAACATGTATTGTTGAATTAAGCATATTTAAGCACTTTATTTGTATTCGTTCACGTGCGCGTATGGCATCTTTATCCATAACGCAACCCCCCCCCCGGATTTTATTGTTCGTTCGTCTCCGCTTTGTTTGTTTTGTTTCACAAAGCGAAACTTCAAAACGGTGGGAAATTCATGTTTCACAGCATAGAGTCGAGATCAAACGCACGAAATAACCACAAAAGTCATGATGTAACAATAACATTAGAGCAACAAAATAACAATCTGAATTCATTCTAAATGTAGAACTCAAATGCTGCGGTCACATCATACAATAAGGAAACTATTTTTATGCCTGAAAAAAAAAGTTTTATGCAAAGATATTGCATTTTGTACCAAGTTTGTATCATGTCCCGAACTAGACAAACAGGTACTGCCACAGATAGCATGCTAGTTCATGTTCACCTTAAATGAAACCAGATCGGACATATTTTTTTATATACCCACAAGGGAAAATATTAAACAACGGGAAGTATGAGAGATTAAGGCTATAATTATCCAATTAACATTTGTTAGTCGTCATTAATTGATGGAGGGATGCTTGATGCATAGCTCTTCCAGGTGGTTTGTATTCATAATGTCATACTCACGCTACAGCCTCAATTGAAACTTCGTCTGATATGGGAATTAATCATATTTCAGAATCAATACAATAAATGTCTTGTATACTCTGGCTCGAATGTAAAACGAGTTTTCTGCACTTTTCCGTTCCCCTATACTATTCAGGTTGGAAAATGTATTATTTCTATCCCATCAGGTACAATTTTTTACCCAATATTCAGATATTGGGTAACACTTTCACTATTAAAATGTAATAGGAAATTTAATCCAATGATGTGATAAATTGTGTATTTCAAGCGTTGCAATGCAGGATGATAGCTTTCCATATAGAATAGAGAACCTTAAGTTTAGAAAGTGGCTATTTAACGTACTTTTTGTAAAGATTGGATAAGGACTACAAAACGTAATTCAAAAAGATGATTTAAAAAAAAATCACCTTCCATATGTACAATACTCAAATTTAGAATCTGGAAACATGCAGCTGTTAAAAAGTTTGGAATACTACAGAATTGAAGAAATGTTAAAGATTAAAATTGGTACTTGCTAATATTGCACCATCATAGTCATGCACCTGAAACAAAATTAATAATTCATTCAATATTAATAATTTTCCAGAGTAAACATGGTTATGGTCAAAGCGGCAACATGCTTGCCCATTATTAACCCCTGCTATTTCTTCATTGACACAGATTCTGCGCAATCTAAACCACGAGATTCTCTTGGAAGGTTCACTTCAGAAGACAGACAGTTCAGCTAAGAAGGCCTTCAGGAGAAGGTGGTGTATCCTCTATGGTCAACGTCTCATGTACTTTAACAATGAGCTGGTTAGTTATTTTTTTTTATTTTATTTTATTTATTTTTTTTTTTTGGGGGGGGGGTTACAGGACCCGAGTCCTAAACTCGTAGCAAACGGTTTTTTTAAGGCGGAAAGGCGGTAAGTTATAGTTCGACGCCCTGATTGGTTTTCAATTATTTGGACGCAATACTACACTGTATATAACAGGGGTGGGTGCAGGAATGGAGGAGTTTTCCCCCTTCCCGCGCAAAGCACGAAAATCTTGACGTTTGAGCAAATTTTGAGAGCAAGAAAAGAATCAGGGGAAAATATAAAACTCGCAATATGATAAATTTGGTGATTAATGCATTCGCCTGTTTGTTGTGTAGGTACTCGCTTGAGAAACAGTCCCCGAGTTTACTATATCAAATGATATCAAAACTACAACCATGCAGCCAATTTTGTTTGTATAGTTTTGTCCTTAGTTTTACCTAAAATGAAATTGTGGCATCTTGCAAAATGATGGTTGTAATAATTTTTTTCTAAAACTCCAACATACTCATCAAAGTGGACATCAAAATGATGTCATTGCTATCAACCATATACACCGTGACTAAACAATGGTAGATAAAATATTGTACATTTCCACGTATAGGACGCCAACCCAATCAAGGCTGTTAAACTCGGGTCCCACACGGATGGGTTCTCATTGATCATGACTGGTGATCACCATCCTCAGTGGCCCAAGGGAGGCTTTCATTTCCTTTTGAGGACCCCTGGAAGGGTATTCACCTTCATCGCAGACACGGAACATGAGAGGCAGGCATGGTATCGAGCTCTCTTCAGAGCCTGTAATCCAAATACGTGTCAAGGTATGTCCACGGGTCAAGGTGGGAAAATGTACTTGATTAATTGTTAACATTTATAATTTTCTTAAAGATTTCTGACTGATTGTGCTATTTCCATTATTCATTTATGTGGATATCCAATGTATATATTAAAGGCAGTTTACAGCATTCAGAATGAAAGGACCAACAAAATTGTTCTAGAGTGCTATAGACGATAACAAGCATGACATGTGATATAATTAAGGAATCTTCTGGAAGGGAATTATTTTTCCAGTTATGTATGATTTTATGAACATAGAAATTTCCAGAAGAGAGAGTATTATTCATATGTGAAAAGTGAATATAATGTGTAGCAGTGAAATAATCAGAATGCACACCCAGTAGAGAGAACATTCTAGATCTTTACATTGTGTGTGATGTACTATAGGATAATTGCAATGTATAATGTACATGGTGGAATGTGTTGATTACATGTATCCTGACCTTTACATGAACCTCTTAGAGTGTAACATTGCAATGAGTCTATTTATAGAAAAGGGGAATCCCCTTCCTTTGTTTGTTACAACTAGAACTATATAGAACTTACAAGAGAGTTCCAAACCTTCATGAATATTGTAGTAGAATCTAGAAAATTCTAATTAAGGGTTGAGATTGTATATAAGCTGGGAGCTTGCACAGAAATTTCAGAATTTATACCCTGAATACATCGTGGAGCATATATTGCATAAGTTCTCAGTTAACACCATCTGATATTGATATCAACCTGTGGAGATCATCTTGGACCTCATCTTGGACTTCATCTTGGACCTCATCCTTGACATATTTGACGTCGTGTTCGACATCGTTATCGACATTGTGGTCGACATCGTCATTGACATTATCGTGTACATCGTCATCGACATCGTCTTGGACATTGCCATCGACATTATCGACATCGATGACTTCCTGAATTATTTTGGACATTCTTCGGCTGGATCTGGAATCTTCTTTTGCCAGTTGGACAACATACTGTTTGGATTCAATATTTGTGGATTAGCAGCCAGCTTACTCTACACTTCAGGAACATTCTGGACTAATAGGAATTTCCCAGCTGAGAAATTGTAAGTCTTTACCAGTTTAAGTACATGTAGTGTATTTGTAACTAGAATCTGTAATTCTGTTATATCTGATGTTGGTAAATATTTAAATTAAACCATAAATCATCTAAAGTTAATATCTTTTGTTTGATTCTTATCTTTTGTGGATTTTGGATCATAACAAACTGGGGGCTTGTCCGGGAGTCGTAGCCAAATATAACAAGTCAAAAACAACAAAATTTAGAGAGAATTTTTGGAAATCTCTGGAAACTTCTAGAATACATATTGCAGATAAGTTCTTAAATTCTGTAATTGTTTGTTACATGCTTCATCATGACTACAATAGATGTTGAAGTGTTTGTTAAGAGGACAGATTTGTCCCTCGGTCAATTGAAGTCACTTAGAAAAGATGACTTGAGAGCTGTTTGTCAGCATTTGGGAGTAGTTCTTACCCCTGGGTTAAAGAAGGCAGAGATTATTGATCTGCTAGCTAGTCACATGAAGCTCAGTAAAGAAAGTGAGGTTCCTTCTAATGTTTCAAGTGATGTTCAACTCCAATTAGCAAAACTTGAGATGGAAAAGGAGAGAATGAAATTAGAATTTGAAAGAGAAAAGCAACAAAGAGAAATGGAAGAAAAACAAAAACAAAGAGAAATGGAAAGAGAAGAAAGAGAGTACCAGTTGAAATTGAGAGAAATGGAGTTAGCACATGCAAATACTAACTCTACCAAAGAGAAATCCCCCCAAGGTTTTGATGTAGCGAAGAACATTCGCCTTGTGCCAAAATTTGATGAAGAGGGAGTTGATGCATATTTTGTATCATTTGAAAAAGTGGCCAAGAGGTTGGAATGGCCTCAGAAATACTGGACTCTGCTTCTTCAAAGCGTTTTTGTGGGAAAGGCTGCAAAAGTCTACTCATCTCTCTCTGAAGAGCAATCATGTGACTATGCTACTGTGAAGAATACTATTCTGAATGCATATGAGTTGGTCCCAGAAGCATACAGACGTAAATTTAGGAATATGCAAAGACAATCAGGCCAGACCTATGTTGAGTTTGCTAGGGAACAAGAAATGATGTTTGACAAGTGGTACAGATCATTGAAAGTTGACAAAGATTTTGCCCAACTGAGAGAAGTTGTCCTCTTAGAGGAATTCAAAAAGGGTGTTCCTTTTGGCGTTAAGTCTCACCTAGATGACCAAAGAATTACTCAATTGAGTAAGGCAGCTGTGGTAGCTGATGAATTTGAGGTCACACACAGAGGTAGTGGGGATAGGCTTCCTTTCAAAAACTTTCAGAATAAGAAGGGTAAAGGGGCATTTGAATCCCACAAGAAATTTGGTGAGGGAAAAACTGCTAGCAAGGAGAATGACACTGACAAGTCTCAGGCAGATAGAGGCGCGAAATCAAATGAAAGATCTGCTGGTCAAAGTTCCAAAGTCTGTTTTCATTGTAATAAGCCAGGACATTTGAAAAAGTCCTGTTGGGAATTGATTGGGAAACCAACCAAAAGTAAGAAAGATGTGGGCTTAGTCAAGCAATCAAGTGTTCTACCCAAGGAATCAGTCCAAGATGTTGAGAGTGTTTCTCTAGTATTTGCCGATAAGGTCAAGAAGGTTGATGAGAGCTTTAGAAGCTTTTTGCATGATGGTGAGGTATCCCCCTGTTCGACTGGTGCTGTAGGTAAGCCAGTGGTTATCCTTCGAGATACAGGGGCTGCTCAGTCCCTGATGATGTCAGGGCATTTGACTCTCCCACCAGAGAGTTCGGAGAATGCCAAAGTTTTGGTTCGAGGCATTGGTCCGGATTATGTGTCGGTTCCTTTGCATAAGGTCGACTTAAAGTGTGACCTAGTTAGTGGTCCTGTAACTGTTGGTGTCGTACCGGAATTACCCGTGGACGGGGTTGACTTTTTGTTGGGTAACGACTTGGCTGGAGAGAAAGTTGTTGCATCTCCAGTGGTTTCAGAGAAGCCGGTTGAGGTAGCTGAAACTGAACGGTTGCAGGAGGATTTTCCTGGAATTTTCCCGGATTGTGTTGTTACTAGGTCTCAGGCTCGTAGGGCTGAACAGGAAGATGCGGATTCTATTGATGTGGAGGAGAGTACTGATGTCTGGTTAGCTGAAACCTTTTTCAAGGATTTGGATGGGGATAATGTTGAAGGCTCTGTTGCAGACAATGATGGGTTGTTTAGCAAATCTTCCCTTGTACAGGCACAACAGGCGGACCTAGAATTGAAAGGCTTGTCACAGAAGGCATGTTCTGAGGCTGAGGCTGATAAGGTTCCTGAGTGCTATTATGTCAAAGGTGACATATTGATGAGGAAGTGGAGACCTCCCCGGAGACCAGCTAATGAAGCGTGGTGTGTAGTTCACCAAGTTGTTGTTCCTCCCTGTTACCGCACAGAGATTCTGAGGATGGCTCACGAGTTGCCTATGGCAGGTCATTTAGGTATTCGGAAGACGGAGGATAGGGTCATGAGGCATTTTTATTGGCCGAAGATGCACAAGGATGTTGTGCAGTTCTGTAAGACATGTCATACATGTCAGGTTGTTGGGAAGGCACAGCCTTCTATCAAGCCTGCTCCCTTGATACCGATACCTGCATTTGATGAACCTTTTACTAGGGTTCTTGTTGACTGTGTTGGACCCTTACCCAGAACTAGGTCGGGTCACAAGTATCTTCTTACGATTATGGATTTGTCTACACGTTTTCCAGAGGCAATACCGTTGAGAAGTATCACTGCAAAGACAGTAGTACAGGCGCTAGTGCAGTTTTTCACTAGGTATGGTTTGCCCAAGGAAGTTCAGTCAGACCAAGGATCGAATTTCATGTCAGGAGTGTTTCAGCAAGTGATGCATGAGTTAGGGATAAAGCAGATCAAGTCATCCGCTTATCATCCACAGTCCCAAGGTGCATTAGAACGCTATCACCAGACCCTGAAGACCATGCTTAGGGCTTATGGTGAAGAGTATCCTGATGACTGGGATAAAGGTATCCCATTCTTGCTGTTCGCGACCAGGGATTCCCCAAATGAGTCGACGGGCTTCAGTCCATTTGAGCTGGTCTATGGTCACGAGGTTAGGGGTCCCCTTAAACTGATCAAAGAAAAGTTCATGGGTCAGAATGACGAGGTAAACCTTCTTGACTATGTGTCAAAGTTTCGAGAAAGGCTCTCAAAGGCTTGTGAGGTAGCCAAAGAACACTTGAAAGTGTCGCAAGCTAAAATGAAAACACAGGCAGACAAGAAGGCAAAAGAGCGCAACTTCAAGCCGGGAGATAGGGTGTTAGTGTTGTTGCCTTTGCTAGGTGAGCCCTTGAAAGCTAGGTTCAGTGGTCCCTACACTGTCAAAAAGAAACTGAATGATGTCAACTATGTGATCAGTACCCCTGACAGAAGAAAGAGTCAAAGAGTATGTCATGTAAACATGCTGAAAGAATACTTTGAACGTGAGGCTAATCAGCCAGTAGGTGTAGCACATGTTGTAAAAGAAGAGAAGCTAGAAGATGTAAATGAAGGCAATGTAGAGACAGAGAGTGAACTGTCTCACACAGATGTGTCGAAAAATGAACCATGTGGAGTGAAATTGTCTAACTCAGAAATGTTAGAAAATTTGGATGATGCACTGAAGCATCTCTCTGACGAACAGAGAATTGACATATCTGGCTTGTTGAAAAATTATAAGCATGTGTGTAAAGATAGACCAGGTCGTACTGCCTTGACTGTACATGATGTAGATGTAGGTGATGTAAAACCTATCAAACAACATCCATATAGACTTAATCCAAGCAAGTTGGAAAAAGTGAATGAGGAAATCCAGTTCATGTTAGATAATGACATAATTGAACCAAGTCAGAGTAGTTGGAGTTCCCCTATTGTAATGGTCCCAAAGCCGGATGGCTCTCAGAGATTTTGTATAGATTACCGCAAGGTAAATGCAATCACTAAGACCGACTCATATCCAATTCCTAGGTTGGAAGATTGTATCGATAGGGTTGGGAACTCTGCCTTTGTCACTAAGATAGACTTGCTGAAGGGATATTGGCAGGTGCCACTGACTGACCGAGCCAAGGAAATATCAGCCTTTGTCACACCGGATGGCTTATTTCAATGCAAAGTCATGCCGTTTGGAATGAAGAATGCACCAGCAACCTTTCAAAGACTGACAAATCAGGTGATTGCTGGGCTTGACAATTGTGTTGTGTACATAGATGACATCTTAGTGTACAGCGATACATGGAATGACCATCTCAATCATTTGAGATTACTGTTTGACAGATTAGATGAAGCCAACTTAGTAGTTAATCTGATGAAGAGTGAATTTGGCAAGGCAAAGGTCACTTATCTTGGTCATGTGGTTGGTCAGGGGCAAGTGCTACCGAGAGAAGCAAAGATTCAGGCAATCTTAGACTTCCCCATTCCCACAACTAAGAAAGAGTTGCTCAGATTCCTAGGTATGAGTGGTTTCTACAGGAAGTTCGTTCCAAATTACAGTACTGTGGTTAGTCCACTGACAAACTTGCTGAAAGCAAAAGTGAAGTATGTATGGTCTGATGCATGTCAGAGATCATTTGAGAAGTTGAAGGCCATTTTGGTGAATGAGCCTGTTTTGGCAGCTCCAAACTTCACAAAGCCATTCAAGGTGGCTATTGATGCCAGTGATGTTGGAGTGGGAGCAGTGTTGCTCCAAGAGGATGAAGAAGGCTTTGAAAAATCAGTCTGTTACTTCTCAAAGAAACTCAACCAATATCAGAAGAAGTATTCAACTATCGAAAAAGAGGCTCTGAGTCTTGTACTCGCTCTCCAGCAGTTTGAGGTGTACCTAACCAACAGTAATGGTGATATCATGGTCTACACAGACCATAACCCTCTTGTGTTCTTGGAGAAGTTCAAAACAAAGAACCAAAGACTGTACAGGTGGAGCCTTATGCTCCAACCTTTCCCCTTGAAAATTGTACATATTCGTGGAAAGAATAATGTGATTGCTGATGCTCTTTCAAGGATGTAAAGAGAGAAATTACTTTTTTGTGGACAAAGTTTGTCATTTATAATTGCATTTTTCTTTTTTGATGGTCCTTAAATACATGTGTGATATGACTTGTAATGCCTTTGTACAGGATGAAAGGCTTATCTGGATAATTTGAAACAGGTTGAATCTTAAAGAAACCTTTACTACGGTAAAGCTTTCTTTTTCCCGGTGGGGGAGGTGTGATATAATTAAGGAATCTTCTGGAAGGGAATTATTTTTCCAGTTATGTATGATTTTATGAACATAGAAATTTCCAGAAGAGAGAGTATTATTCATATGTGAAAAGTGAATATAATGTGTAGCAGTGAAATAATCAGAATGCACACCCAGTAGAGAGAACATTCTAGATCTTTACATTGTGTGTGATGTACTATAGGATAATTGCAATGTATAATGTACATGGTGGAATGTGTTGATTACATGTATCCTGACCTTTACATGAACCTCTTAGAGTGTAACATTGCAATGAGTCTATTTATAGAAAAGGGGAATCCCCTTCCTTTGTTTGTTACAACTAGAACTATATAGAACTTACAAGAGAGTTCCAAACCTTCATGAATATTGTAGTAGAATCTAGAAAATTCTAATTAAGGGTTGAGATTGTATATAAGCTGGGAGCTTGCACAGAAATTTCAGAATTTATACCCTGAATACATCGTGGAGCATATATTGCATAAGTTCTCAGTTAACACCATCTGATATTGATATCAACCTGTGGAGATCATCTTGGACCTCATCTTGGACTTCATCTTGGACCTCATCCTTGACATATTTGACGTCGTGTTCGACATCGTTATCGACATTGTGGTCGACATCGTCATTGACATTATCGTGTACATCGTCATCGACATCGTCTTGGACATTGCCATCGACATTATCGACATCGATGACTTCCTGAATTATTTTGGACATTCTTCGGCTGGATCTGGAATCTTCTTTTGCCAGTTGGACAACATACTGTTTGGATTCAATATTTGTGGATTAGCAGCCAGCTTACTCTACACTTCAGGAACATTCTGGACTAATAGGAATTTCCCAGCTGAGAAATTGTAAGTCTTTACCAGTTTAAGTACATGTAGTGTATTTGTAACTAGAATCTGTAATTCTGTTATATCTGATGTTGGTAAATATTTAAATTAAACCATAAATCATCTAAAGTTAATATCTTTTGTTTGATTCTTATCTTTTGTGGATTTTGGATCATAACAAGCATGACAATAAAATGAACTCCTACTGATGTTATTTATCTTTGAAAAAAATAAAATTATGTCAACAAATTGCTTTTCGTTTCATCACATTTTTAGGCTGTATGTCTACTTTATCATCTCTTCTGGCATGTCATCAATATCCTTTTGCTTTACAGCTCGACCGAAACCACCGCCGCGCCCTTCGGGAAGCACCCCTCTACCCTCTCCTCCCAAGCCAGGCAACTCAAGTAGGGGTTCCCTGCCCGATGTCCCTTTGACCGATGTACCAAGTATACAAATACCCGAAGTCCCGAAACCCGATGTCCCGAAACCCGATGTCCCGAAGTCGGGACTAACAAGTCAGACTTCCATCCCATTACGTGATCCACCAACGCCGAGCCTGCGTGCCCATTCTCCTGCCAGGGAAGTTCCTTCAAGTGCTTCTGACAGAGACACTCATACATACCTTAAACCCATCTTGAGGACTCCCGATGTTCCACCGCCTGTCAAACCTAGGTGAGTGCAACGAACCCACTATTCCATGGGTTTTAAGGTGACACAATGTTTTCTTTTAGATTGTTCCCATCGAAATGAGGCCATGTAATATTCATTTACGTACTTGTAGAATGATGTATTGACACTCTCTTTCTATGAGTCATAAATTATCCCCCAATGATGATATGCAATCTTGAGAATGTTCTTTTGCATGCTGTCTTTCTAGGCCACCGGAGACACTTCCGGGATACGTCCCAAGTAGTGACCCTCAAAGTAGCGACGTGCAAAGCGACGATGAGGATTACCCTGATGCATCGAGCTCAAGTGAGGGTGAAGAATTGAACTACATTGAAATGGAGGTCGTACCGATCATTTGCACCAAGGTGGACAGTCTTGGGACTTGCGTGAAGGCGTTCGGCTATTGCCTCAGGATTCCTCATAAAGCCATAGACACTCCTCGTGAGAATAAATGTTTTGTGTCCATCACACCACAGCAGTGGGAATGCCCAATCATCAGTGATAATGACCTGTCTGGTATCAATGCGCACAGTACTCCGGTCATCGAGTGCAGGAGTTTCAACTACCATAGACCACTCCTCAAACCCTTGCAGCTGGAGATACCGCACTGCGCTAACATCGGTGACCTCAGCGAATGCAGAGTTAGTCTGTGGCATAAAGCACCTCAAAGTGATAGTAAGATCATTCATGTGTAGCTTTTCTTATCTCATTTATTTTCATCGGAAATAGTAGATCCTGGGAATAAAAACGCAACAAGCATTATGATCAACTCTACTACTTGAGTGTAAGATATCGAAACGAGAGACGTGATGATTTTACAATAACGTTATTTACTGTTCCCAATAGATATTTTACTTGTATGAACAAAACTATTGCATCCTTATAATTCTATATCAATTCAACCTTTTTTTATTATCCAACTGTCTGTATCTTTGTCTGTCTGTCAAACTCTAAATGTATATTGCTTAACTTACCTCTCCCTAGACAACGTCACACATTGGCGGGAAGTACCAGAAACAAACACAGCCCTAACATGCCGCGTCAAGCAGAGATGTATCCAGCTCACCACCCTTCACTTGGGTAGCTATGCCTTCCTCTTAGATGGTCCTGGAATACTTGGAAAAGCCATGCAGATGGCCATATTCACTCGGGCTAGTGCCCACACGGAAATCGTCACAGCACATATCTACCTCTTCAATAATATCAGCAGCGATTCGGTCTGGACGGTATGCATGTTGGAACGTTACAAGATATTAAGCTTTTGATGACTTAATTTAGTGTTAATATTTGACATAATGTAGAAGGAATATACAATTAAATTGGCATGAGTTGTGCTACAGACATTATGAATTTCGTCCGAGAAATTAGATTGAGTTGTGTCACTCAGGTTGGCTGACCGTTATGAAACGCTCAACCGGAGGGAAGGTGTGTCATGTCAAAAATCTGTTAGATCACAAAAAGTGTACAATTAAAACAACAGAACAACAATAGAAACTGCCAAAACAAATTTTGAACAAGAGATCGGGGTTGCTTACAAGCTGGTAAAATAAATAATCAAACCAACAAAGCTTATCTTATAGAAACATAAACCTGAGTAGGACATAAGGAATATGAACCATTGTATCAGAACATATATTCTTGCCATCATTTAAGTCGGAAAAAAAATTTAAACTAAACTAAAAGCCCACTGATATGTCTCATATCACCGTATTTGAAACAAGAATTCAGACATTAATAAAACGTATCTCAAAGAATTTGTTGAAGAATTACCTAACATAAGAATTATTTTAAAAATTAAAGAGAGGGCTATGTATGGTTTGGGATGTTTTTTTTAAACTGAAGAAGAGCTTTGCCGTATTATGATTCCTATTTCTTTTTGTTAACAACTGAACAGAACATTGAAGAGAAGGAGTTCAACGGCGGCGCCATTTTGAGTGACGTCAGTACATCCTTTTCCATTCAAAGAGATGGAAGTGAACTGTCCCTGACCTTACATGACCTTGAAGGTCTCCAACTCAGCAATGACCAAGCTGATGTGCTGGTAAGTTGGACTTTGATCAAATTTAAGAATTATGATTGTACTTTACTTTTTCAAGATATAGGTAGAGCATGAATATGATCATGATGATTCGTGATTTGAACAAGCGAGGAGATAAATCCTCTTTTTGATCATGAAAGGTAGTGATAAATCAAACTGCCAAACGGGGGTGTTTCATCAAGTCTCTTTTCGGTGATTTTTACTGACAAATTTTCTCTCAGCCAATCAGATGCAAGGATTTCAGTAGCTTATAACAGTTATTGCAACTTGTCATTGGTAACAAATTTTGTGAAACAGGCCCCAGGTACGCAATTCTTTATTCGATTGTTTCACATTATCTCGTTACAGACCGTTCCTCGGAAAAAGCTGTGGCAGTCTCCTTTCACCATGTTGACAGTGAAGTTTATCAACACAGCTCATCAAGGCAAGGCCAACATCACTCTAGGACAGACAGATGCTAACGGGAAAGATAGTTGGCACGAAGGCGCTGTCTTTAGTTTCGTAGCAGATGTAAGTAACCCCCCCCCCCCCCCCCCCCTCGTTTGAAGTCCTTGGGAAAATATCAACACAGCTTTTACGCCACTGAAAGATGAATCATAAGAGCATGGACCCAAATTGTTTTTGCCATGTTTGATCTAGAACCTCACAAGACAGATGTAACCTTAACAGAAATTTAGAAATCATATCACTCTGTCTATTGTTCGTTATGGTGAATACATGATTTGCTTTAACCCATAGTCTACGGGAATAAGCCAGTTCGGGGTTAGCGCATGGTACTGAGATTGTACAAATGACCCCAAATATCCACAGATATTTTAGACATGGGGGTCCCTTTATGTGCACTTCAGAAAAATAACTCTGGGAGTGATAGAGGTGCCTGATGAATAGCTTTTGTTTCCCCCTTTAAAAAGAATACTTCCACCTGGATATCATGGAATGCACTATTAGTGCATAATTGCATAATGATTACATGACATCCATGAGCACATATCGAATATTAGTGTCAGTGGGTTTTAGAATTTGGTACAGATGACCTTTATCTGCTCATGCTCAGATTGCATCTCCGAAGTGGCTTATCGGGTGGCTCCTGTATTAGCCTATGAGAGTTAAAGAATTCAGAAGTCAACGGGTTAAAAGATCATAGTGAATCACAAAGTCTAATTTACAGATTTAAGCAGTTTGTTGGCATGTGTATTGCTATCTCTCTATGTACTGCATGTCCAAAGTATGGAATATTTCCTGTTGGCTTGTTTATGTTTTTAAATCATATAGAATGAACTGTTTTGCATGTTGTGTTTTCATTCTTCTATCTCAACCTGATGTGTTGGTTGGTTTATTCCCGCAGTAGAAGCTGTGTCGTTTTGGAAAGTGCAATGTGATTTTCATGAGAGTCCGTGATAAATTTTTAACTAATGATATATGAAATATTTGATATTAGATATTTGTTCGTTGAAATTTTCGGGGAATTGTTGCTCTAAGTAATTCGAATGTGTCCAATACATAACCTTTGGCCATCAGATCAAGTTAACATTCAAATAACTGACAATATGATATCGAATAACATGATACTGAATGGTGTTACGACCCCGACCTTGTTCAAATCAGTACTCTGTAACAATAAACCATAAGACAACCAAATCTATGTTCTCAAATATAATAATCCTTTCGGATATTCATTACTACTTCCCCCAAACACAGATTCTTTCAATAAAACGGATTTCTCACAAAAATGTTAAACATTTACAATTAATTCTGTCTTATCCTATGAGTGCGTTGGGGCCCGACGATCTTATCGCGACTGTCAGTTCAAGAGTTTCCTGGTTGGTGACCGCGACAACGTCGACAAATTAACGAAAGGTGTTTCTTTTGCTCGCTTAGGTATCCGTCCTCGTCATTAAAGATTTTGAGGCCAATTTACGTTCGACGACGACAACAAACCGATCGCAAGTCACACTTCTGGTCATTCTCTTCGTTTACTTATCCATCCTTAATCATAAAATTCAATAAAGCCAACTTATAATAAGCACTGCATGGAATTCACTGGAAAAATCACAGTATTAACTCAAAGCAACATTATTACAAGACGAAATTTTTTTCGGACATTTGTGTGCCTCCCTTTTTCTTTTTACAAAGTCCTGGATCCGCCCCTGGCACATACTTTAGGCATACCTAGATAGGTGATATCAATACAACGATGGACAATAAGAATGCGGGAACGGAGTAAAATTAACGAACTTTTTAAAAATTTACTTGACCCTTTAACAATTGGGTAAAATAATCATTCTTAAAATCGTAACATCTCCATCCTTAAATAAAACAAAATTATCACCTTGGTAACGTTTTCTTTTAGCATCTATAACCAGATTTAGTAGTACCATCCTTCAAATATTAACATCAATTTGTGTAAAGTTACTATGAAATGCTTAGGCCTAATATGCACATGATTACCTCTTTCAAACCTTTTTTCTTCCTCTGACTGTCTCGCATGACAGAATATTTTAGCAAAAATCTCACCTGTATACATTATGTCTGATTGGGTTGGTATTCATAACTGAAAACCACATCTGTCAGACTGTCTCATATGTTATATATGACATTTATATGTCGGGATATCGACCTTTTCGCCGTTTAATTTTTCGATTCACTTTTAGGAATCGGTCTTTACTTTATGCAATACCTCATAATCCGCTGCAATTGCAGCTTTCTGCAAATTTTCGATCCCTTGTTCTACAATGTAGAGTTTAATCTGAAATGGGAGACAGTTATTAAACTCGTCCAAAATCATTGCTTCTCTAAGAGACTTGAAATCATTTGATATCTTGAGAGCTCTATAAAGCCATCTATCAAAATTGATTCCCTTCTCTCTAGCTACATGTAGTTCTACGTACATCTGTTGTGATTTCTTTTTCACTTCTCGAAACCGCTGTCCATATGCTTCTGGAACTAATCCATACGCAGAGAGAACAAGATCCTTAACTACTTCATAGTCTTCTGACTCATGCTGTGAGAGAGATGAAAGGAGTTCTTGTGTTTTTCCCCCTCTAATACAGTCTGAATACGTAAGGTCGAGTATTCACTGGGCCATTCAAGTCGTTTGACCAATTTCTAGAAAGCTATAAAGAAAGCATTATTTCATTTAATTTAATTTTTCATTTTCATATATTTTCATATTTCTCATGTTATATTTACATTTCAAAAATAAATACATACATAAATAACATAAAGGTAAATGGTCAATATAATGCAGTGATTTTACTGAGAGAAATATGATGGGACCTACATGAAAACAAGCTTGTAAAGCTGTATAGGCCCCGGTGAAATAATTTGTGGTAATGAATGGAGGACGGATATGAATGATTAATGGCCAATCAAAATATACAACAACAAAAAAAAGAAAAAGAGAACATGCAGTGGTGGTGTATTTTCTTTCCTTTTCTTACAATGCAGACAAATGTACTTAAATTATTGTACAATTATGGGTGCTCAGCTGGTAAACGAACATACGGATAATCAAAAAAATGACTTCATCTGTGCATACATATACATACATGAATATAAATAACGGAATGAACACAAGCAGCTTGTGTCAGCCGTCGCACTCTCGGATATAAAAAAGAACGATTTATTATTTTTAGACGTATTTCCGAGAGCACGACAGCCAAACCCAATACGCTTGCACGTAAAAGTTATTTTTTTATTTTTTTTATTTTACAATCAGTGGAAATTACACCATCAAAACAATTTTATGTAAAACATGTCAAATTTTTTCTTAATAACGGTGTTATCAAAAATACATGAACTTTTCGTTTTACAATGCTTTTCCGTTTCTATGCGATTACAAATCAATCTTTTAAACAAACTTAGTATAGAGAGTTCATGAAATACACATTGACGATTTTCTCCCCGAATGAATGTTAAATAAATTGCATATTTTGCATAAACGATAAGAAAGTTCAGAGTTTTGAACTGTTTGTTCTCTAAACCATAACCTCAGGCGCCTGGGAACGATTTTGTTACTGGGGGCTGGGGGTGCTGTGAGCCAAAAAAAGGTCCTCAGCATTTTAGTGTCTCTTTTTAAGTCCAAAAATCTCTGACAAGCAAAAAAAAAAAAAAAAAAAAAAAAAAAAAGTCCTCAGCATTTTAGTTTCTCTTTTTAAATCCAAAAATCTCTGTCAAGCCCCCCCCCCCCAAAAAAAAAAAAGGTCCTCAGCGTTTTAGGGTCTCTTTTCTAATTGTTTCTTTTAATTGAAACCAGGCATATATCATTTTCTTATAATATTGAGGCGTTTTTATCTTGTCAATGTAAATCATTCTTTCTTACAACTGCTGTTCAACACATACTGTAAACTGTCTACTTTGTTAAATAAAACGTCAATTATTTACCTCCACTTCGAATTTTCATGAGAAAAATAATGCAAAATCCATTTAAGTAGAAAACTTTGCAGTAAAATATTTAAATCAACCATTTTCAGTCCTCCAAACTCATGTTTCATACAAACAACTTTTCTCTTTATCTTAATCTTTCTTCCCATTCCACAAAAATGAACACAGTAGAGAATTAACACGCTTCACAACATTTTGTGGCATTAAAATCATTTGAGAATTATATTAATAATTTGAGAAACAAGAAATGATTTGATTATAGTTATTTTACCTGATAATGTTAAACGTCTCGCCTTCCATAGACGAATCATACTTTCTATTTTTGAAGTTTTCGGAGTCCAGTTGTGGTCTTCGAACTTCTGTTCATTTCTTCCAAAATGTACTCCTAGTATTTTTACTTCTGAATTAGTCAACGGAATACCATTTATATTATCTCCAGTCGTATACCACCATTGATATTTACTATGGAACTTTTTGATTTATTCAAATATAATCCAGCAAAATAATTGTAATTCTCTACTTGATTTATATTATAACCTTTTTTAAAGATAGTGTATCGTCAACAAAAATTGTTGCGTCATCTGCAAATTGCAGTATTTTTATTTCAACTGTCTAAAAAAGTGTAACTCCTTTAATTTCCGGGTCGCTTCTTATCTTAATAGCCAATACCTCTGCGGCAAGTATAAACAAGAGTGCCGAAAGGGGACACCCCTGACGCACACCCTTTGATATGCTGATTTCTTCAGTTAACCATCCGTTTACATTAACATAACTTTTAACGTTTGTATATAAAGTGGTGACCCATTTACAATAATCACTTTTAAATCCAAATCTTTGTAAACATTCAAATAAGAAGTCCCATGCACCTAAGACAATCTAATACCTTTCTAAAATCAGATAACAAGGCAATCCCTTTGTGTGAGTAATTTTGAACGTAGTAAAATATATCTTCAATTAATCGAATATTTTCGGCTAAACTTCTTCCTTTTATATATCCTACTTGATCATAGGGAATTAACGTTGGAATTATACTCTGTAGTCTTTTAACTAAACCTGAAGCTGCTATTTTATAATCATACTTATAAGAAGGGAGATGGGTCTCCAGTTGGCTAAACTGGCTTTGTCACCCTTTTTATACAATCATTCAATTATAGCTTGTCTCTGGGTGTTAGATAATTCACTATGTTCAAAACCTTCATTTAGAGCTGGAACTAGTAAAGCTTCAATTTCTGTCCAGTAACATTATTGGTAAAACTCAGTGTTCAGGCCATCGATTCCACGTGCCTTGTTTTTGGCAAACTCAGAAATAACTTGCTGACACTCTAATTCTGTTAGTGGACCCTCGCAAGATTCCGCTTCTTCATCTGTCAGTTTAGGATTTTGTAGATCATTAAAAAAATATCCAGCTAAATCTTGCTGACCTTCCTTTAGACTATATAGATTTGAATGATACTTATGTACATATTTTCTTAAGTTTTGTTGATTTGTTATATTTTTACCTTTGTCATCACGCAATAATAAGATTGTACTTTTATCAAACTTTCTCTTTTCTAAAGACATAAAGTATTTGGAGTTCTTCTCCCCTTCTTCAAACCATTTTGACTCTTGACCTAATAATTGAGCCTTTACATTTTTGTTTGTATATTTTTCAGGCTGTTCAGTAATCTTTTCATGCACATCTATAATTCCTTGCATTTTCTCTTCATCTAACTTCCACATGTTTTCATTTAATTCTTGCACTTTCTCTTCTAAAATAGTAACACCACTTTCTTTATTTTTCTTATTTCTAGCATAATGAATAGAGTATTCTCTGATTCTAATTTTGCATAATTCCCATGCATCTCGCCATGACATACCAAAGTTTTTTTTTTCTCTAACTATCTCATCTATAATCCTTCTTACTTCTTCACAATAGTCAAGTTTTGTCAACAAGGTTGTATTAATTTTCCAAAATCCGTGTCCATGTTTAACATGACCAACCTTAATTAAAGGCCAAGTCCACCCTAATATCAAGTTGATTTGAATAAACAGAGTAAAATTAAACAAGAATAACAGTAAAAATTTCACTGAAATCGGATGTAAAATAAGAAAGTTATGGCATTTTGAATTTTCGCATTATTTCATGAAACAGTGATATGCATAGCATGGGCGGTATGCAAATGAGTGAATCGATGATGTCATGCACTCACTTTCCCTTATGTATTTTATTATATGAAATATATTTCATGTTTTTGCTTCAATAATGTAAAACATGGTTTGACTCCATATGGAACATGTAAAATCATCATTATTGTAACTAATTTTCATACAAGGAAGAGATTCTTTATTATCACATCTATAAAAATTGAAATATTTGAAATTTCATATAATAAAATACATAAGGAAAAGTGAGTGTGTGACATCATCGGTTCATTCATTTGCATACCGCCCATGCTATGCATATAACTGTTTCATGAAATAATGCAAAACTTCAAAATGCCATAACTTTCTTATTTTACATCCGATTTCAGTGAAATTTTTACTGTTATGCTTGTTTAATTTTACTCTGTTTATTCAAATCAACTTGATATTGAGGTGGACTTGGCCTTTAATTCTTACAGTATAGCATTATGATCGCCAATAACAACTGGCCTAATATCAGTCTTAACAATAATCATTTTCAAGTCTTTACTGATTAACACCAAATCAATTCTCGATGCAACCTGTAAGTTCTTATTACGCCATGTATATTGTCTTTAATGAACTTTTCTCCATATATCTACTAGCAAAAACTTTTCCATAAGTTTTTTTTTAAACTTAAGCGTTTTATACATGCCTTTAACATTGAATGTGTCAACTTTTGGATTTAATACACAATTGAAATCTCCACCTATAATTAAGTGTGTTTGGAGATCATGTAAATTGAACTTTTGTTTCAATAAATTATAAACGGTTCTAAAGAAAACCTCCCGTTTCGTATAAATATTTGGAGCATAAATATTTACAATTATATACTTTAATGAATGTATTTGACATTCCATAATCAGAAATCTCCCATTTTGATCTTTATATTCAGATAAATATTTTATTTCACTCTGTCTCTTTATCATAACTGCTACTCCCCGTGCATTGGTGTTACCATGATTAAATAAAACCATACCATTCCATTCATTTCTTATTATGTGCTCTATGTCCTTAGACCATTGCGTTTTTTGTATGAGGACAATTTCAACATTTTGTTTTTTAAACCATCTAAAACACATTTGTCTTTTCAGTTTGTTACGTAACCCATTGCAATTTGGGGTAATTACCAATATTAATCAGATAATCATTTTCCTTTTTGAAAATATCATTTTTCTTGCTTTCATTTGAGTCACATACTCATTTACTATTAATACCATTACTCGTAGTTCCATCGTTTCTACCTATTTTCATTAACTCATCTGATTCTTCAGCCTGATCATACATTCTTCCCGTTTCTCCGTTTCCGTTTTCTACCTAAAAGTAATTCATTGACATCAAGATGTTTTAAAGAGCAGTTCCTTCAGTTTACGTTTGAAAGAATATAAAGATGGACTTTCGATTAACTCTAACGGGAGGGCATTCCAGTAATTGGGTCCTGTCAACCTCATCTTCCTGAAATTTTGGCACCAGTCTAGCGTTCTTAATAAGTCAAAGTGAGCAACCTGGAGCTTACATTCCTTTTCCATTTTCTTCAGCTCAATTTGTTCAAATTCAACCTTAAGCGCTTTGTATCTGATGAAAAGGCGCTTTATAAATGAAATTTATTATTATTATTGTTATTAAGCTTTTTTTTCTCTAGCTCAATGCGGGCCAATTCTACGTGAACACCATTATCATTAACCGTTACTGGTGACAGTTTCAAATGGCTAGCTAGAGCCTCAACCAAATCATCCTTCCTAAGCTTCGGATCTACCTTCAGTCATACATGATCTAAAGCAGCTCTTAAGTCAGCTTTCTTCAACTTCTTAATCTCATAAAGAGATACCTCACTTTCCAGAAATTGTTGAACATTAAACTCAACAGGCAGGATGACAATCACAATTACAAGCAAATATCACCAAACATCGCATAGTACAAAATTATTATAAATACAATCTGACTTGTAACTAACCTTGAACTTCACAGTAAACCCATGTCAATGTAAATGCTTGGTTAAAAAAAATCTCTCCATAAAAGTAAAATATGGCTTGTTATAGTTCTCCCGAACAATAATTGAACTTGCATGCGAGTCCGTGATAGACTTTTAACTAATGACACATAAAACATTTGATATTAGATATTTGGTCGTTGAAATTTTCGCGGAATCAGTGTTGCCTTAAGTAATTTGAATGTGTCCAATACATAAACTTTGGCCATCAAATCAAGTCTACCTTCAAATAACTGACAATATGATATCGAATAATATGATACTGTAGAATAGTCAATTTTGAGTGTATTAAAGATTGTATGCCTTTATTGCATTTTGTGCATCTTGTTTTGCATGTTTTGATTTCTGTCCATGTTTGTTAATTTTAGGAGCATGGTGCCTACTGCACGCCTGTTGACATTGCCAAATGGCAGGCTCGATCCCAGAACCTGATAACACCAGCTCCCGGCTCCCGTGATTCTGTCATTCCAGGGGAAGACACCTATGTGCACCTTGAATTTTACCCGTTACCCTCCCGCCACTCGTCGGAACGCCGCGAGGCGCAAAGGAAACAGAGCCTGCGACACCACCACACCTCCTTCCTCCTCCGACAACGCCTCGCCCCCCACTCCAGGACCACACCCCGTGGCTTTCAGAAGAAATATCAGGGCGGGTCGGAAGGGGAGACGTCATCCTCGACGTCACCGAGTGAAGCGAGCACGGATGGCAGTGGCCACGCCTCACAGTGTTCTACCATCCCCGCGGGGTTGAAGAAAGACCTTAGTCAAATCCTTGACGACATGGCCGAATATGGCAACGACTGGAGCATGTTAGCACGGTATCTCGGACTCGAGCATCTCATGCATCGCTTCATCGTCAGCTCGCATCCGACCATAGACGTGCTGGATTGCTGCGAGAAAATGGGCTATACACTGGCCTACATCGAACAAGCAGTGAAAGACATTGATCGCCAGGACGCTGCAAGTCTTATTAGAAGCTATACTACAGCCAAACCAGGCAACAAACTGGAGGACTGACATAATTAAACAGTACTAACTAAAACTCCTCTTGATAACGATTGATGTAATCAAGGTTGTGTGGATTATACAAGTATTTTGAAATTATTTCCTTGATAGTAGTTGAAAACTATTATGTTTTTAAGTGTTTTCTCTAGCAAATTCATTCGTTACGTCGGTACCTACAAAACAAAAATAAAGAAAACAGCTTTCAAATTTGAGCAGAATTCATGATCCATCAAACCGATTGTGTCTTTGCATAAATACTCACCTCTTGATGTTCAAGGTGAAGAAATTATAGATATTCAGAACATATATACTTCTCAAATTGAACTTTTCTTTGGAGAAAGTGATGTATATAGACTCCAAGTTCAAATCATTTCTGCCCAACAAACTATGTGGGTTCATATAACTCAACCCAGAACGTTGCTGCCGAACAATAATTATAGGCCACATACTGAAGACATTCTTAGGTCTATATTGATTTGTTAATTTACTCAGAATATTTGAAACCGTAGTTGAAATATGAATTTGAATGCCAACAGCAATTTATGTAGTAACAGTTTTAAATGATTATACAGCATGTACAGGGTGTATATAAATTATATTTGGGCAACTTCTGTTCTTGATATACATGTAATTGTACGTTTACATTTTGGAAAAATTAAGATTTTGTTGAGAACATCTCAGTAAACGACTGTTTATTCCACAAAGTATTTATGAAAGCAAATGAATTAATGTATTGCCAAGTTCTCCTCTCGAATGTATTGATATGCCTGCAAATTAGAATATGAAGTTCATAATGTAAATGCCATTCATTCATGGGGGATGTCTTTTGGTGCATATTGTAACAATTTCACATTATATTCACAGAGCTCTATAATAAGTCGTAAAAGGAAACAACACGGTGTCTTGCGAGACCTGCGTATATGGATTACGGCATATCAATGGAACGGTGCGGAAAGAGTTGCACCACTGTTTATAGTATTGATAATGAATGATATCATAGGTGTAAGTGTGAGCATATATTTCCGTCACTAAGCTCTTTCAACTATCTGCGTGCATGTCGCTATCTTCTCTTTGCCTTCCGATACGCTAGAATGTAGCCTAGGTATTATTCATTTCATTTGTTTGCTAGCATATTACATTCATTCCAACTTATCAAATGAGCTGGATATATGATACCATCTTCAAATGGTTTACGTTAGAATCGGTTTATGGGTACATGAGAATCACTTCGAAATTTCTGGAAGAGATCAAAGTTTTGCATTTCCTAAGTGGATCACATGTTTTGATGTAGTATATGAAATTTATTCACTTTTTAGAAGTCTCTTCTCTGATGGTTTATTTTATTGAACTAACTGAAAACTGGAACAGCAAAATCGAGAGAAAAAAAGATCATGCATTAAACAAGAAAATGTACTTCTTTGTTTTTAACACTCAACTTGTTTACTGCATGTCAAATATTGGCCACATCGGAAACATGGCTGAAATAGCCGTAATTATATTCAAATTCCTATTCATAAAAAGTAGAAATATATATCTCTTTTTGTATGTTTTTGGGGTTATCTGGTGCCTATTACACTTTGGTTCAGTTATTTGTCATTGTTTTTTAATGTATATTGCATGAAAATTAATTTTCTAATTGAAATATAATTCGATAATGTATACTCAGACAAAATTTCAGATTCAGATTAAATTTGCAGCTATTCTAAGTAATTAGTAATTAGTAATTAGGGGCGTCAGTATTTTTTCGTTTGGGAAAGATTTCGGAACAAATTTTTCACCAAGCAAGCAAGAAAAAAAAAAAAAAAAATCAAAATTTGCCACCAAAAAAAGGAAAAGGCCCCACATCTGCCGTCATGTTTTGTCATAGATAGAAAGTGCTAAATTTTGAATGGGGGTTGTGGCCTAAGCGACGGCCTGGTTAGATTTAAAAATGGAAACGCTGATCAAATGAAGAAAATAATGATAAACAATTAAATGTATCAGTCGCAGTTATATACTTAAAATCTTACATTCACTAAATGTTCATTAATTTATATATTTGGATGTTGTTAATACAAGATGTGTAATGTGTGATATAACTGTAAAGCCACTACGATTATCATCTTTATTTTCTTAGAAAAGAACAATGTTATCATATAAGTATATGTACTGATTGGGAATGCGTGTACATTCAAAGGTAATACACGGTATAGACACGGGTCGTTATCATTCCTTATACCATGCCGACAGTGGTGTAGCGTGTGTTCAGACATGGGGGGGGGGGGCGATGCTGGATTCATGGGATGAAATGCAAGAGAATTATGAAGTAGAATGAGCAGATGAGGAAAGGTTGTGTGAG
This sequence comes from Heliocidaris erythrogramma, assembly GCA_025617745.1. Lineage (NCBI taxonomy): Eukaryota > Metazoa > Echinodermata > Echinoidea > Camarodonta > Echinometridae > Heliocidaris > Heliocidaris erythrogramma. Next base: position 10,162,515 of record CM046855.1, on the reverse strand, counting down.
GGAATCGTCTCTTCTGCCCCCCCCCCCCCCCCCCCCCCCCTCCCCCCCCCCTCCCCCTTCCTGTCCTGTTCCGGTCCTGTTCACTCTTCCTCTATTTCCCCTTTTCCCTTCGCCATAATGATGGGAGCACAGTAGCACATGCACCGTAGCTATTCCTCTCCTACCCCATATTACTTCCATGACGAAATTATGTAAAGACGCTATGCATCGATATAAATATAGATTTTAAAAAAAATGAGGAAAACAGATAACATTGAGGCAGGGACAACAATCTTTTAAAGATACACGTCATTTATTAATCGGGAGAGGGGCATGGTACATCTAGATGGTAATGGAAAGTCGGTCACTATGATTTGGAAAACTGCTGAGATATGACAGGACGCTCGAAATAATGCCATGTCCCCAATGCATGTAACGACTGTCGTTGCTTTGAAAGACTATGACCTCACAAATACATTGATTTTCAGAAGTCCAATGACCGTGATTGAGCTGTGTTTTATCTTTAATATATACAGCGTAATACCACAGAAGGGTGTACATTTGAAAGTATAATAAATGAAATATGAAACTTTCTTTAAGACTGCATCAATATATCTGTATCTTTTTATTTAGATTATAAGAGTCCCATATTATGCTGATTACGCGCACACAAAAATGCATGTACAAGTTAAATACAAAAGGAGTCTCACATTGAGACCAATAAATCTCATTCATGCGAAAAATATTTTGCATGAACGCCGTGTATATTTATAGGATTTGAATTATTAGTTTTGCTCATATCAGGTAAAGTGTTGAACATTGAACGCGTTTATTTTATTAACATTTCGCGAAATTATTTTGTTGCACAGCATTAACACCTCTCTTTCCATCTTTCATATACAACAAACACATCCACGTCCACATGAGGAAAATGACACTTCAATTAATAACACAAATAAACTTAACATGTAAGGATCTGTCCATCACTCGTAAAAATATTTTATTTACAGCCTCTACAAGTACAAAAAGGGCCAGTACAGGTAGACTGTATTCAATACATATATTACCTCGTTTTATAATGAACAAAAAAGGCAAGTTTGATACGTATTGATATCAAAATCAACACCAGATGTTTACATTTTATAATATGATATTCATTAAAAGCAAAATGATCCGTCCTCCCTATTTAGGTGCATTGCGCCTAATAAACGAGATGTAAATTTCATAACTTTTGCTGTGTAGGTTTCATTTTACCCTAGAAATTGAGAAAAATATGAACCATGTAATTTTCTGTTGGCAAAACAATGATAATCATACACTGCGACCACAGTGATGTGGAAGTGTCGGGTGAATGTAAGCAGTATCTCTTGAAAAATTTTACTTTTTCAAAATATAACTCGCGTAAGGTGAACATTGACCTGAATATTGGAGCACACAAAAATGAAACGATACTCTTCTCTTCCAAGTAAACATAAAATATAAACAAATGGGCCTTGTATTCTGAACTCCGATTCGACTTAAACTGCGGTCTAAGTGTGGTTTACAACCAGTCTAAACCTGCCCTTTAAACCGGAGTTTAAGATAATCACATTCTGAACTCCGGTGCAGTCTAGATTCTAGGTGTAGTTTAACTCTGCCCAGAAATGTAGACTGCAGCTAGGGGTAGTTTGAGTCCGATTTAATTCAACCGGAGTTCAGAATATGGGCCATGCTTTTTAAAAGAAACAATGCCCTACAAGTTTCCATCATTCTGTATGGGCCTACATTATAACAATGGGAAATATTTCTCCTAGTGAATTTTCTCCAATAATCTCATAGACAACTTTATAAATTATTAACCTGAAAATATCACAGATAAATCATACAATTTCCTCTACATAAGGGACGGATATTTTCTATGAATAGGTTATTACCTATTTTTGTATCATATAACATTAATAAAAAAAAAAACTTCTGACCTAATATAAATAATTATATACTTAGATTGCACTAAATTAGAAAACCTTGACATATGTTTAATGTAGCAAGTATTGACAGAGAGAGAGTGTGTGTGTGAGAGGAAGAAAAAAGGAGATGGAGGGGAAGTGAGATAGTGGGTTGACAGAGAGAGTCAGAGGGGAGAGATAATACACATATAAGCAGAATGGAAGCATTATGAGAAAGGGAATGAGAGATAGAAGGAAGATAGGTAAGAATAGACAATTCATAGGTGAAGAATAACGAGAAAAAAAGTCAAAAAGTGTAGAATACTTGAATTAATAAAAATGATGAAATACCATGGATTCCAATACTTTCTGTTAAACATAAGAAAAGTTACTCCATACCCCGAATTCTAAGCTATCCGTTTATGGTCTACTCCCAGAGTACATAGCTAAAGATGTGAGAAGATGGCATTCTGAACAGGAAAAATACTAATTTACATGTACCATAAAGGAAAATAAAATGCTCAGCATGCAATACAAGGAAAAAGGTAGTTACAATTCTAGAGACCAAGATATATATAGCCTTGCAGTCCACATTAGTGCTACGTCTGAAGAAGGAAAGGAAAAAAAAAAGAACATTCCCCAAGTTTACACAAAGATATTTGCACATTATCACCATTTTCTACAAATCAATACAAAAAGCTCAATAAAAAGAGGATAAAATCATTACATCTCAAGTGCTTTACAAAATAATGCCATTCAAGTTTTTAAAAAGTGGCGTTGAGTTGATAATCATGGGGCAAGCCAATCTTGAATGATAAAATGGTGTGCTCAGAGCCACAAGGGCATTAACTCTTTATCATTTAACAAAGGATTAACACCCTTCTGACTCTCAACAGACAATAGGGTAAGTTAATTTGAGTGAAAGAGAAAAAAATATGAAAATATATTGGTGATTTTTGTTTTTATAATCGGACAGTAGAACGTTGAGATCACTTTTTACATGGGAAACCTTTGCTGTAATGGTTTGTTGACTGTGATGTAATGTAAGCCAACTTGCTTGACATTCAAAATAATGAAGTACATGTTATTTGTTCTGCAATAAGTACAATTAGTAAAACTATTCAGTAATAAAAATTGAGAGAAAAGTTATATTTTGTGTCATTTTGGGTCATTCTGGGCACAAATGAATGGAGAGTTGTCAAATATTTGTTTGGAAATAATCATTTGAGATTCTAAAATATTCAGTTACTGTATCTTGATTTTGAAAACTTCAAAACTTTCTCATTTTATATCCAATTGAAAAAAAAAAAAGTTTCACAAACCTGTTTCTTCCATTTTTTTCAGCTTTCATTCAAAGTATCTTACTATCAAGGTTAGCTGGCACTTTGAGAGGGTTATTTTTCTTCCGACTGAAGGGAAGGAGTAAATCAATGAAAACTGTTAAAGAGAATTGCAACAATAATATCACCACAGGTAATGATGATAAAAGTTTGTGCAATTCAGACTAAACTCTGGCATAGAATGATGAACATGATCACAAACACTTCCAAGAAATCAATCCAAGGGTAATTTCAATACCCTCTTGTATCACAATTTGAAGGGCAAACATTGAAATGACATATACATGTAATATCACCTGAAAATGATCTCTATATATGCAATACAGAAGGGTATTGCAATTAGCTGGGAGTTGATTTTTGAAAGCTTTTCCGATCATGTTTGTATTAGGCATGATTGGCTCAAGGTTGTGATTCATAGGAAGAATACACGATGGCCTTGCTCATTCAATGATCTAATAAAACACATATATAGCCAGAAGAAAAGTATACCAGAGTTATATTAATTATATATATTATCAATGAATAGCCTAAACACAAGATAAAATTCCAGGAAATGCTAATTCAATGTTTTCTCAAATAGATAATGAAACTTCTTCATTTCACAGAAACTTTCAAAAGTGCCTTGTTTAAGTACTTGAAAATATCTTCTTCTTCAAGGTGCATTCATTTAGCTATAGAATAAGATTGCTAAATCAGTTATATTTAAGGAAGTTGGAATTAGGTCATTTTTTTCGTCCTATTTAATGACAGCTGAAGAAGAGCATGCACCTTAATGACTACCATAAGTCTGTAGGTTTCATGCAAGATAAAATAGAGTTTGGTAGCAACTGATCCACAGCTTGAGTTGCATTTTCTTTTGACACACAAGAGCCATTTCAATAAATATTCAAACTTTACACAATACTTAATATAAAAAAAGCAACATCATTATGTTGTACATCGCAATAAGAACAACAGAAGTTGTTGTAAATGGTGTTTCACAAATTATGTGCAAATAAGTTAATGGTACATAATGCAGATAGTTACAAGTCCGAGTTCAAAATCTACAGTTATAAACTTTATATACATGTAGTGCTTGACATCAAGCACAATTTCTTTTTTCTGCACTTTTTTTTGTTTTGTTTGTTTGTATCAAAGAAGACGAACACATACAGGAAGCACTAGTTATATTGAATCAAATAGTTTGAAAGTACACAGTGAGCGGAAATATTCAGACCTGTCTGTATAATATGGAGCGTGTGACCCTACCAGTCTATAACATAGAACTGATGAGGATAGAGTTCTATGATTATGTAGTTGAAAAATGTTTCAATGAGATGGATCAAACAATACACATGATACAAACAGGTCTAGTGAAGTGAACATGATTTCGTGAACTGTTGGTTTGATATTGCTTCGGCTCATTCACAGGATACAACCTGGGGTGTACTACTTATTAGAAACACGGCAAATGTGTGAACACAACCGTATCAAGAAGATGATATCATCAATGATTCAAGTGAGAATGCAACATCCAGCAAGTAGCAATTAGATTTGTTGTGTTCTTACTGAGGGTGTGTTAGAATCATTCTGGTACACCACCTTTAAAATACATCCAAAGTGTTGCACACCATGAACAAGCCAAGCAAACTGTCCTCACAACTGAACCATTCCAAAGACCACTTTGTTTCAGGACACCAAGGAGACTTCTGAATTTTACATTCTCGCAGGATACGCTTTCAGAGATCTTCTGTACGTCTATCAGTACACTTCAAGGAGTCATGTGTCCTCTAGTCCTTGAAGCGGAGAGAAGGTAAAGTTGTGAGGCAACTTGATGATCAGAAGTACATGCCTTCTACTCAGAGGTGTTTGTAAGTCAAAGTCTACTTCTAAGAGATCAGTACATAGCACCATATGATTATACACACCAGCGGTGGGCTCCTCCACGTCCACGCAAGTATGTTGAGTAGCTTGGGCAGTGCTCATGTCCAGTTAATGCCATAAATATGCAGCACTGCTCAAGCCCCAAACTCCCTCTCATAGAAATCAAATCCTCATGCATAGTTTATAGAAAGTCTTTTTGTCATAAAGAGTTGATAATCATAATCCCATAGCGAACAGGCAATGTCTGTTACTGTTCAATGGTCAATAAAGCTGTGCATCTACACTAGTACTGCTTTAATGAATGACATCGTTGTCATGCAATCCTTTAAAAAAAAAGTTTGCAATACTGCCTGTGTTTAAATGATGGGGGGGCAGACTTATTGCGCTTGTAAGTTGAAATAATCATTATGTACAGGATATCTTAGACAATGTGTTGCAGCTGTCATATTGTCTATTTCAATAACAAATAATTGGCAATTTTCAACATGAATTTCAACATGGATGGGTTCAAGAACTAACAGCAGCTCATAGTAATACAATATCAACTGATAGTTGATGAATGAAATTACTTCTGATACTAAAATAAACCTTGTTTAAAAGGAGATTTCAGAAAACAACAGGATTCGCATTACCATGGGCTACTTTCTGTAGACCCACAGGGAGACTATCTGTAAAGAAGATGCCTAAATTCCAAACGATCTATAGCATTATATTGCAATCCAATGTAAGTTACATTATACATGTACATAACTTTCTACCATTATCCAATGAGGATCAAGGTTTCTCGTGTAACCTATTGAAAGGTGGACACTGATTGGCAGGTACAAAGAAAGTTCTTGTAAAGCATGATATCACTGGCTGCAACTTTTCTACAGAAGGGACTCTGGATCATATAAGAACTTTGACACATGAACTGGATATTATTGTAAAGTTTTCCTTTGCTTTTAAATTTCATATGACACTGTTTCAGATGTCTTGGTTGAATTATACACATTTCAACTTGCAAGCGCAATGAGCTCTAAGGAACTTCTCATTTCTCTATCTCCTCCACTAGAATACTGTTCTTTGATATGTCATCCATCATCCCTAGGTGAAGTTTGGCCTGTTGATACCTCTGAGGGGGCTATTCTGTACCTTCTCCTCCTAGAGATTGAAAATCAAGACAAAGTGTATGGGATGAAATGAAGGAGTATTCATAAATGATGCACTGTGAAACTTCTTAAATTTTGTCCTTTATTATAACAGAATGATCAATGAGCGATGTGAAAAGCTAATGTCGCACATCGTCTGTTGAGAACCAGAAGGGCATTAACTCTGTGTTATGTGAGTTAACGCCCTTCTGGCTCCAAAGAGACAATATATAAGATGAACGGTAACACTGGAGTCTTTGGAATCAATGAAAATTTATCTTCCATCCTCTAAGAGAGAAAAAATTTCATACTAATTTTTTTTACTTGCAATTTTTTTTGGTTAAAGGTGTCTATTTGAATCAAGGATGCTGTACATTTATAACATGTGAAATGTTTGTTGTTACTATGGAGTATGGACCATTGGTGAAAAGCTACTCAAGGATAAATATAATTTAAGAACATAAAACACTTTTCATGATTAAAATCTACTAAAGAGATAAATCCCCTATGAATGACTGACAATCCAGATGGGCCACACATGCTTACCTGCCACCAACAAAACATAATTGTGTAAAATTCAGTCTTTTCAAGGGATCAGTAATGAAGGGATCAACAATGAAGTTTATGTTATACATGTAAGAAGAATGATACTCAAGGATATAAATATAATTTAAGAACATGATTAAAATCTGCTAAAGAGATTAATCCCCTATGAATGACTGACAATCCAGATGGGCTTTTCAAGGGATCAACAATGAATTTTATGTTATACATGTAAGATGAATGATAATTTGGAATCGATGAAAACTGCTTCAATCCTTAGAGAAAAAAATGTATTAGAACTTGCACTTTCTATTTGTGGGAGAAGGGTTTTTGCTATTTGAATTTGGTGTGTGGTATAACATGTGTTAACAAGGGTAAGATTTTTTTTGTTATCAGATGAAAACAAATGTACCATAGGTGAAAACACATTTTAGTATATCAAAAACGATGGTTGGAGATGAATCCTTCTTAGAATGGTTACCAAGTTGAGATGTACCATTACATGTTTACCGCCACCAACGTCTAAAATTGCAAAAATGTACCTTCTATTCTAGAGATCAGCAATGAGGGGAAACTGACCTTCCTGAGACCACAGACTTGTCGGGTCTCCTCCCAGGGGGTTTAGGTTTGATCCCTGATGATCCCCCAGACATGGACGATGACTGACTGTCATCCCTGGACACCGAGTAGTCTCCCTCATCCCTCTGTAATCTTGTGCACTGGACATCTTGCGTTGCCCCAGCAGGTCCTCCACGTGGAGTGCTGAGCGGTGTCATGTCTTCCGCTAAGGACAAGGATGCACTTGTGGCTGCTAGGTCGTGGGGGGACAGTCTGTGGGCAGCTCCATTGCACTGAGGTTGGTGGTGGTGGTGATGATGATGAGGATGATGGTGATGATGGTCTGTTTGATGCAAATGATGCTCATTGTTCATATGAGCTCCATCAGCAGTGGTGGGAACCCTGTCCTCATTTGTTAATCTTGCATCGCCATGACAATGGATTCCATCCGTACATACGTTTGAGTGATTGGTAGGGGCTAGGTTTTCACTTGCTTTATCAGCAGCCACTTGTTGAGGTTTTCTCTGTTTGGAAAGCATCTTTTCTCTACGCTTTCTCTGTCGAGGTGTCAGTGCCTCCCAAGCCAGTCTTGATGATAACCCTGAATCACTGGCTATAGGTTCTTCTGCTCCTTGATGGTGAGCAGCATATGAATCAGTCATACTTTCCGCCATTTCTTCCAAAGAGGAGGCACGTTCACCCGACAGATTAGATCTCAGGCGTTGCCTCCTGGTACTTGCAGGTCCATGGATAGATTCTGTTGCAGAAAAGATTCCCTTATCCTTGATATCTGTATCATCTTGAGCTGATGATGAACTTTCTCTCCTCAAAATACCTTTCACTGCCTCTCCTTGATCCTTTTTGATGTCTCCCTCTGAAGCACTCACTTCTTGCTGTTTCTTAGATCTGTAAGCATGCTCAGGACCAGGATCTGTCCTTCGTCTTTGTCTCTTTGCTCTTAAAGCTGCCCTGGCTGTGGGAGACAGGTCTCGTATTGGACTTCTTTGAGGCTTTCCTGTGTCAGCATCACCAGCAGCTGCACCGAGGATGACCTCTTGAACAGCATCATCAGATGCAACCTGAAGTTTGGCTTTGGTTTTTGGTATTGCACCATGTCTTGCATCACTCCTTTCCGGAATGAATTCAGCCGATACTTTTCGATCAATTTGATCAAGGTCAACATGAAATCCTTCCCTTTTCTTTTCTTTCTTCTTAGGAGAGTCAGAGTTGATAAACACATCATCCAGACCAACTGTAGAGGTATTGTGAGGAGAGCCGGGCCTTTCAGGAGAATGCATGTCGTCTTCTGAAAACAACAAAGGTGTCTTTGCCGGAGACTGTGGTGATTTTGGAGGAGATTTAGGGATAGTTACCATGACTTCTGGAGGATTGAGCGTAGTTGGTGATATTCTTTTAGATTCTTTGTCCTCTGAAGGAGCAGATGTAGCATCTTGTGATTCTGGAGAAGGGGAGCGCCTCTTCCCCTCTTTGACTCCAAAAAGAGGAAGCTTTGCTTTCAGTGAAACAATAATATCTTGGGTTTTACTGAGTATATTCTTTCCCATACCAACTTTCTGTTGTTCATTTCTTGCATTAGCAATCTCTAACATCCTAGCTGGGTCACTTTCTGATCTGGCTTTTCCTTTATCCCGACTGAACAGTGATCTCCTAAGTTGCTGAGGTGAATGTCCTGGTGATCTGTTACGAGAATCCTGCTCTCCTCCGATGCCAGGGAATGATCCTCGTCTGCCTAAACTTGGCTCTCCATGAGGCCACTTCTGTTCAAGTGCAGCACTTGGTTTCAAATGTGATGGAGTATTCTTCTTGCTCAATTCCACAGCCTTAGATTCAGAAGACAACTGGTCTCCCGCTGGCACGTCATTCTCAGTCCTGACAGCGTCAATTGAGGATTCACGAACCAATGGGGCACGGGCAGAAGACTCCATATACATGCTCGGTTCCTGCCATCGAGTTGCACATTCAGAGACTTCAGGGTTACCTCCTTCATCATGAGATACACTCTGCATAACGGCATATGTGGATGGATCATATATCCGTCTCCTCGGTGTGGCTGGAGATTGATGGGGAGACTTATCGATTCCTCTGTCACTAATTTGGTCTCTTCTGACAGGAACTGAGTGACTGCTCTCTGAATGGCAACTAGATTCCTCTAGTGTGTCAGTCCTGGAAGATTTGTGCCGTCGTGGAGTCTTTGGTGATTCATTCTGAGACCTTCCACTTGAGGATTTCGCGGCAGAGCGATCTTGTTTTAACTGTCCAAGTTTACTTTCAAGAAGAATTTTAGGTACCTCTGGCAATTTCCTTGGGTGTTTGACAGCTCTTCTACTTTGAGGATTTGCAAGATCAGGAGAAACTGCTGTTAGTCCATCTTTCCTTGGACTCCCTGGTACAGATTCTCTGTTTGGATCTTTCTTAGGAGTTTCAGGTAGTTGTCGAGCACGTACTGGACTCATTCTCTTGCGTCCTTTGCTTGAACCAGCAGATTTAGTTTCACTGGAACTCTTGCTCTTTTCACCACTATTTTGCCGTTGAACTGGCTTTTTCTCCTTGGGTTTGTTTTCAGCAATTGTTCCCTTGACTTGTACTTCATTAACTCTTGCCTTCAAGGGAACACTAGCTGTTGTCTTGCTTCCCTGCTTGTCCTCACTTTTGCTCTTTTTGCTGAGTTCGGGACTTATAACATCATCATGAATGCTACTTGTCATGTCTGACAATATGTTTTCCATTTCCTCCCTGTCTTTTGAAGACTGCCTATTCATTTCTGCTTCTATCTTCTTCAGGTCTTTGGACACTGGTTTGTTCCTAAATGCTTCTTCAACCTGAGACACCTTTGGTTGAAGGTCCATTGGTAATGAAGCCTTTGATTCAGCCCCAATAGGTTCTGGTCTCTGCTGAATATTCCGTCCATCTTTGTTTGTTACAATTTGCACCTTCTGTTCCTTTGGCGGCAAGAATACATCATCATCATCTTCATGGACAACTGTTGTCGAAAATGATGGAGACTTCATCATTGCCCTGCCAATAATTCCTTTATTTGGCATGACCTTCACAGCCTGTTCTTTCTTCTTAATCTCTAGCCCTTGCACTGCAGTTGAATCACTTCCTGATTTACCAAATCGAGACACACTGCCTTTCAGAGTTGTATCTGTTGTTTCATTCTGATCATTCTCCTGTGACTTCTTGGAGTTATCAGGTATATCTTCAGCCATGTCCCATTCACAACCCATCATTAATAGCTGCATAACATCTTGGCTCTTTTCTGCTTTAATGTCTTTACTGCTTGCTTGTGATACCGAGCTCTCTGATGCCTTCTTTTTCTTGTAGTCTGGTCTTTCATTCCATGGCTTCTTTTTCTTAGAATCACTGTCATCACTTGTAGGGGGCTTTTGAGCCTGTTCCACTTTCTCTTCAAAGTCTGTTTCTGAAATGGTGCCCATGAAAAGTTCTTCCATTAAGTGCCTTTCTTCTGAGGCATTGCGTGCCATGTCTAGCTGAGCTTTCTTCAAGGGCTCTTGATTTTCAGCAGGAGTTTTAACAATTAACTCATTTTTCACTTCTTGCTTCACATCAGTGTCTTTCTTAATTGGAACATCGCTAGATATTTTCTGCAATCCTTGCTTTTGCTTTTCCTCTGTCCTCTGTTCAATACCAACTAATGCCTCAGCAGTTTTGTTTGATAAAGGGGCACTCGCTTTCTTCGAAATTCCATCATCAACTACATCTTTTGTTGGAGATAATGGTTTTAACTTTTTCAATTCAATTACAACTGGTTTCTCCACCTTCTCTTGCACTTTAGCAGTTACGACTGTTTCCTGAACAACTGTTTTTTGTGGTGCCTTATCCTTAACCTGAGGTGTTAGTATTATCTTTTTGATGACAGGTTCTGTTGAGGACACTTTTGGAAGATTTTGACCTGGGGCCTTCTGGTTTACACCAAGTTGTTCAGCAGGCTTACTTGCCTTCTCTTCTACCTTTTGCGGCTTGATCATAAAAGGCTTCTTTCCAGTCAATGCTGCTTGACCTGGTTTTTGTTTGCCAGTGTCTACTAATTCGGGTGATTTTCGCTGCACACCTGTTTTCTGCTCTACCTGCTTGGAAAAGAGCTGAACAGATGCTGCCACAGGAGTCTTTTGTCCAGGACCTGGTGAAACGTGTTCAGTTGTTGGTTGAGATTTATCCTTCAAATGCAGATTTGTTTTCGGTTCCACTTTTGATTGCACATTTGGTTCTTTAGATGTATTACTTTGCAGCTGCTGAGGAGTGATCTGTTTCTGCTTCACAGCAGGACTGCCAAATGGCTTTGGGGAGGTGGGTCGCTCTTGAGGCACTTCTTGTTGCTTAACAGTCAAATTTACTGGCTTAGGAGAGACGGCCCTCTCCCCATCCTGCTTAGGGGTTATCTTTGCAGGAGATATACCAAAGGAGAGTTTGGAAGTGGGTTTGTCCTGTTTGGCATCAGATCCAGCCTGCTGCACAGGTGACAAAGCTCGAGTATTTGGTTTGATAGAAAGCTTCTCCTCTGGTTTTGGTGTTGGTTGCTTCATAACTTGCAACGGAACATTCTGTGGTTTGTTTGCAGAGGGTTCTGCTGGTTTAGGAGAAACACTTCTCTGTGGAGATGGAGTTTCTTCCTTATTGCCCGAGGATTGCTTTTGTAAGACAGGTGATACGGACCTGGCTTTCTCCTTGGTTTGTTGCTTGCTGTCTGGTACTTGTAGTTCAGGTTTCACTTTCTGAGGGACTTGTTGGATTTCATTTTTCTTCACCTCAATTGGTGTTCTTAGTTTTTCATTTTTTTGTTCATTTGATAATACTTTTACTCCATCTAGTTTTTGAATTGCACTTAAAGGTTTAGCTTCACCACTGGGTTTCACTGCAGGCTGGGTGTCAGCCTGTTTGACAGCAGAAGGAACAGGTTTATGAGGAGGTGCATCAGGGACTACAATTTTGGAAGGTTCAGTTCCTGCTGTTGCATTCTTATATTGTGCATCTGCATTTGGCTTGGAAGTAACTACTTTCAATTCACTCTTGGCTAAGTTTGTTGCTTGTTGCTTTTGAGCAGACAGAGTCTCTTGTTTTCGGGGCATTTTCTGGTCTATGACCCCACGTTCAGCTTCCTGAAGCGGTTCTATCGATTTGAATGGCTTTGCAAAGGCAGATTTAAGTTGTTTTGACTGCAAACCATCAGCTTTCAATGTACTTTCAGTTCTGCTTGTGACACCACTTCCTGCATCCTTCTTAGGTGATTCTTTTCCTGTTGGAATATCAACAGCAGCTTTCAAGTCTGGTTTCTTCACAACCTGTATTACAGGCATGATGTCTTTCCCAAGACGTCCTGATGGGGGTAAACCATTCCCTTTCCCTGGAACCTGTAGATCTGCTTTTGTCTCCACTTTTGTTGATGATCCAATGGGCTCAGGCCTTGGCCTTCCTTTCTCCTCCTTCTCCTCCTTTTTCAACATTTCTGCTGGGACAGTAATACTCTTCTGCATAGTTGGCAAATTCTCTTCTATTGATGGCTCCCTCTCACTAACACCAAATTCCATTCCACCACGGTAAGTGCTAACTTCACCCTCCATGATGGCATGGCTGTCCATAGTACGGATCTTGGGTTTATGTCGCTTATGGAGCAACCTCCGTTTTCTGTCTTGCGAACGTTTGCTTTTCCGTATAGCGAACATCTTTTCGCTTCCTTTCACATCAGTTGTTACTTTTTCTTGCAATTCTTTCTCTTGTGTAACCCCCGATACATTGATTTCCTCTTCCTCATCATTCTGATCCTCTTCTTCTTCCTCTTCCTCATCCTCTTCCTCTTCTTGGACTTCCTTCTCTTCATCTTGTTTCTCCTGACTCTCATCAACTTTCTCTGGCTGTGTGTGCGCACTCTCAACCAATCGGATCTCAACGTTGGCTTGGTTGATATTTGCCTCTGGATAAGTGATTTTCTCCTCTGGTTTTTCAGGACTAGAGGGCAGTTCAAAGCTGCAATGACAGAGATAGAGATAAATGATGACATTGTTAAAAAAGTAACAATGATGATACATCTCTCATGGTGATATTACCTTTGTAGAAACCCTCTAGCATCATAGCTATTCAAAGATATCTACATGTCAGATGTTCAACACATCCTATGATGTCAAAAATAATACTTTACCATAAATATTAAAACAAAGGAACCAAGCATGATATACAAATGTAATATTTAATTAATTTAGCTATGATTAAAAATCTATCAAAGGCATCCCCCAAAATCAAACAACTGAGTACAATATTGAGAGGGGGGGGGGCAATGTACACAGCTATGACCAAAAGACTGGTCTCTAACAAGAGACACATTTGATATGAATATTTATAGCTGGAAACTTATCAACAAATTTTTCAGGCATATTATGATGGCTTAGAATATTTAACAACTTCTAATTTTCAAATCAGTAGAGGAAGGTTAAATGGAACTGTTCAATACATAACAAGATGAATGCGACTGCGTCTCCTATATGCCTCCGCCTAAATTCAGTTGATGGTTCAAACTGTTCTTGAAATATTGTGATAACCAGAACAAAAAGCCTCTAATTACATGTTAATTGACCTCTTGGACATTTGACCTTTTACCTTAAAACCCAAAAGTCTGATCACTTTATCTCCTCCTAGTCATGAATACAAAATAGTTGAGATATGGTGATAACAAAGGTAAAAAAACATTAATTTCACATACACCTGTATAATGACCTCTATGATCTGTCACCTTTGACCTACGTATCCCAAAATCTAATCAGATCGTCTTTCTATGGTGATACATACTAGTACCAAGTTTGAAGTTCATACCTCTAATGGTTCTTGAGATATCGCGTTAACAAGGCTAACACCTGCAATTTCAGAAATTGACCTGTGACCTTTGACCCACATACCCCAAAATCTAATCGGATCGTCTTCGTATGGTGATACATACTAGCACCAAGTTTAAAGTTCATACCTCAAAATGGTTCTTGAGTTATTGCGAGAACCAGGCTAACACCTGAAATTTCAGAAATTGGCCTCTGTGACATTTGACCTTTGACCTACGTACCCCAAAATCTAATCAGATCGTCTTCCTATGGTGATACATACTAGCACCAAGTTTGAAGTTCATACCTCATGTGGTTCTTGAGTTATCACGAGAACGAGAAAGCAGGATGGACAGACAGACGGAAGGACGGACGGACAACCCGAAAACATAATGCCTCCGGCACCACCTTCGGTGGGCGGAGGCATAAAAATCAAAGTTTCTAATTTCTACCAAATTTCTAATAAAAAAAAAACATGGACAGCTTCCATGTACTCCCTCTAATGTAACAAGGAGTTGCTTTGACACGTACCCTTTCTTGCGTGCAGGACTAGTGGGAGAAGGAAGTAAGTTGTGTGTGCCATCTACTGGTGGTCTCTCCCAGTCATAGGCATCATTCTCCTTGATATTCTTCCTGTTCATACATCGGTCTAATAAGGAATGGATGCACTGTGGAAATAAACAAGATAAAGATACAGGTATACAAAGAAATCCATATTTACAAAGACATGACTACAGATTGAAACCTCGTAAAGGATCATTCCTCATGGCAAATACAAATTATCATGTCAATTACCAGTATTTAATCTTCGTTATCCTGTACATATACATGTACGTAAATGTTAACAAGATATTTCTTTCAAGTCTAGTTGGTGTGGAAAGCTTTACACAATTTTCCAAATATAACTGGGTGGTAACAAATATTTCTAAAATATTTAATTATTCTGGATACTTGAACCATAGTTTGGACACAACTCTGTGTATGTCATTATCTGGAATACAGAGACTAACATTACATTATATCAAAGTGAACACATTTTCTTCACATTTCATCAGCAATTGACATATCATGCAATTATTACATCACATTCAAGTACTCTCATCAAGTAATGATTAAAATGAAGTCAATCTACAAAGGGTCTCTCTCACCAAAACAATGACAGAATCTTTGATAACAGAAAACAAACAACTGTCACAATGTGACGAATTAAATTTACCTTGTAATCTGGTTTGTCTGCATACTCTAAGGACTGGATGTGTTCTAGTATCTGCTTGAACTCCATGGGCATGTGCTTAAGTAGTAAACGATGGTCATACTTCTCCTTCAACAGACCTACTTGTTCCTATTGGAAAAACGTTAAATGCAATATCATGTCTTTTAAAAAAAAGATTAATATGGTTTAACAAGCTAGACTGTTATTGATAAACAAAGGGTAATACATCATCTGAGACAAAGGTACTTACAAATATGACAATGGAATGACAACACTGCTAAAAGAAAACACAAATATCATATCTTTTTATAATTATTGAAAAAACAACAACAAAACAAAACAATAAAGCTCAAATGAATCAAATTTCAATCAAAATGAGCCATAAAAAAAATTGAATTAATATAAAGACTGTCTATGGATACTTTTGCATTTTAATGCTAAGACCTGATTGGTTGGATTTAATGTTTTAAACTTTTCAATAATTAGTCAAAATCACTGTTTGTGGTAAACTGTGTACATTTCACTAATATATGGCGCTGGGGGGGGGGGGGGAATTGTGTCAACCGTATAGCTAATTGGCTGGGCATAACATACCTTGTCTTTGATTTTTCTCCATGGAAGTTGACCAATGACAAACTCTACTAACATGTAGAACAATGACCACAAATCATCATGACGACCCATCTCCTGCAATACAAAAGAGAATAAGAGTAAATACAAAAATTGAGTAAATTCTAAGCTGCTAAACTGATCAGGGCCCCATTTCATAAAACTTGTTATCAATAACAAGTCAAAATGACTGTTATAAGCTACTGAAATCACGGCATCTGATTGGCTGAGAGCCAATTTGCCATAGAAATGGGGAAGTTGCTATTGATAACAAGTTTTATGAAACAGGGCCCTGGTGTGACCCCAGACCTTGCAGATGTGTAATTTTGGCTAAACTTATACTTTGTCTTTTTTCATTGCTTGAAACCTTATTACAATGTTATGCAGACAAAATGTTCAGTTTATATAATTTTCACAATCTCCTATGTTGAAATATCATTTTAATGATAAACCCTTAGGGTATAATAAATTTGCATAATTTTTACATTCTTTGAAAATGTAAAAAAAAAATCCATATTTCCCTGACTCCAAACATCATACAGAATTAAAACATTTCAATATCACATTCCTTGACTATACATTTTTTTTTCTTCATTTTTTTGGTTTTTTTTTTTTTTTTTTTTTTTTTTTGGGGGGGGGGGGGGGGGGGGGGGGTTCAAGGGAAGAGTATCACATATAACTGACAAACATTTGCACTCTCCTAATACATCTAAATCAATGTAATTTTTTGCTCCTAATAACTAATGACCCCTGTATACATGACCAGATATAAAGTCTTGTCATATTTACAAATCATTCACCTCAGTAAGAACCCAATTCAACTTTTGCAAAAGTATACCACTTACTCTATTTCTATGCGCATTGACGGAAGCATAGCGAACAGTTCCACGAAACCCAGCAACTGGCCTCGGCTGGGACGATAAAAATGAAAGTCAAGAGAAAAGCAAAAGTAATGACTATACAATCAAGCTGATGAATATTAGACATTTCAGTGCGTGTCTTTTTTTTCTACAGAAGTATCTTCTCCAGCTAAAAGTCAATTTTTTTTAATAAATGCATTGAAAACCATGTCTGAAAAAGCTAATCGAAAACAAAAACTTAAGTACAATGCACATGTACGTTACACCCTATTTATAAAATGGTGTAAAAAGCAATTCAAATTCAAATACAGAAAATGAAATATTAATATTTGAATAAATCTGTATCAACAATCATTGCAATAACTGTATATCAGATACAAACATTAAATAGCTTCTGCAAACTTAGTATAAATGATATTCTGATTTCTGAATTGGTAACATATTTTTCTCTCTCTAACATCTGATTTTACAATACGGTTTCTATATTATTACGAACATCATAATCTGGTTTTTACTCCCAAATTCTCAAACATCAATGTTTTTTTCTTTCTTCTTGCATTAATATTTGGTACCTACTTACCGTTCTAACTTGACCCTGAGAGTTAGTGTACTGCCTTGCTAGACCAAAGTCTAACATGAACACCTTTCTTGTGTTAGCAGGAGGCTTCCCAATGGCAAAGTTGCTCTGTAAGACAAACAAATTAATTACTTAATTAATAAATCTCTCCACATCTCATACAAATATTCTTTTTAGTTCTATTTTTCCAGTCTCTCTCTCTCTCTATTCTTTTGGTCTATCCACTGTGGTATTGTTAACTTGGTAGTAGCAGTCAAAATTAATATGATTTTGCTTTCCCTTTCTCATACTTATTTTGAAATTGTTCACAATGAAATACTATGTTACACAAAACTGTTGAAATACAAAAAAAGCAAAAAATTGTCTTCTCATTAAAAGTAGGACAAATTAATAAAGTTCAAACAATTATCAAATTCAATCTTATATCCCCATCTTAATTACACTGATCTCAAACATTAAAAAAACCCAGAAAATATGAAATATGTAGGAATATTTTAAGTAATATAATCTACAAAATCTTGTTTTGTATTAAAACATATCTTGCAAGTTACTATAAGCAACAAGAAAATACCATAGGACAACCTTGTGCTTAATGGCAGCCTTGAAGAAATAATCAGAGGCATTATTAATCTTTAATTCTGGAGGACAGCCATGTCAAAGTTATTAATCAATCATGGCCATTGCCATAAACAAGCAGTTTCTCACACTCTCTTTTCATCCTTTAATAGGTCTCTCTCTCTCTCATGGATTAAATGCTTGTATATAAAGGTTGTAAAATAAAATGTGAGAGACGTATCATCAAGCTTATTGTCAGTGATTTTTACTGACAAATTTGCTCTCAGCCAATCAGATGCAAGGATTTCAGCAGCTTATAACAGCTGTCGGTAAATCACTGACAAAACGCTTGATGAAACGCTCCACTGTTCACACTTACAGGTTTAATGTCTCTGTGTAGAAAGCCCACTTCATGGATGCTCTCTATTGATTCAAGAATCTGCGCTCCAAGCCGAAGCATGGTGCTGACGGAGAACGTGCCTCGGGGCTGTGCACGGCGGAGCTCTGCAAGGTTTTGGCCCTGGACAGACATCACAACGTAGTTGAACTGATCGTTGCGACCACAGCCAATGAACTTGCAGATGTGATCCCGTCCTGTAATGAATTCAAAACAAAGAAAGTCAAAGAGAATTGAATTATATTGATAATGAATGATAACAATTTGTATGAATATTATCTATGTATCAATTTGTACATTTTACACAAAAGCTATGCTTTGTACATGTTAAGTTTCTTTATCTATTTCAATATTCCTTTATGATAGGATTCTTTTGGGCCTCTTGGATATTGCAATTCTCATGATCAAAGACAAGTCCTATAACCACAATTCTCATTTATTGAAAGTCAAGTTTAGTTTGAGTTTGGGAGACAACTTCACATGTTTACAAAATGCCCCAGAATACATATAGAGGTGCATATTACAATAAGTGTATTGGCCGAAATATTGAGAAGCAGTTATGTGATTGATCTTGGTATCTATTTCACTGGACTAACAACAACAGTTGGATTGGAAGACCCTACTCACTACAATTTCGCTAATAATTTTGCAATTTGGCAGCAAATAGCTTGTACATGTGATTTACACATGACAATATTACATCACATGACAATATCATTGTGATTTAAGTTACAACTCCTTGTATCAGCATGTAGTTAGCAGTCAACACAGTTCTAATTTAGTTGAACCTTGTTGATCAATATTTAGGCTACATGGAACTGATCAAAATTTTGTACACCATATAAGCAGAGTACATGTACATGTGTACATGCATGGGTGCTCTTTTATTGATCAAAGATGTTTTCATGTGGGAAAGCAGAGCAGCCATTAGCTCTAAGTGTCATCATACAACTCCAAATTCAGAATTGAGAAATATGACACACATTGTTTTTATAGGGCAAAATGGATATTTGAAGGGTATACACTGAAAATATCATGTTTACCAGCCTTTTTCATTATTATTTTATGGTGTGTGGAATATGGACTAAATGCATGGCTCCATAAGAAGTCAGGAAAGCCAAGAAACAATCATCTGCCATTAGTACACCAAAAGTTGATTTCACTATCTTTAAAACATCCATTTGAAATTCACAAAGATCTATGCATAAATCATATCAAACATCAGCAGTCCAAAGACACACACTCCATTTCTTCTTGGCTCTTCCCATGTACAGGCTCAAGATTATCAAATTCATCTGGGAAACTCGAAAGGGCAATCTTGACAAACATGTTTATAGCAGACCTAAACACAAAGCAGTGCAAACAATTGTATCGGGACACAGCTTTGCCTGATGTGTCTTTAATAAGATCTTCAGGGAAATGAGTCAACATCAACAGAAGATAGCTAGAAGAATCTCACACAGTGCCATCATCAGCACAATGGGAAGAGTAATTCTAACCTCATCCATCTTCTCTTCTGAGTAAGCGTCTGTTTAGAATTTGGATGCGGTCTCCGCTCAATTAAGGGCACTGCTCAAGTTAGCAAGGGGTCTAGTGACAGTGCTATAATTCATCCAGTATCATGCTAACGTTTGCCTCTTGAGCCGTGATATCCAACAGATATTGCTCATCAAGGAAGAATGTTGGATTTCAGACAAGAGCACACTAAAGCTGGGGTAATAATATACAAAGTCCTTTGGAAGCGCACACATGTAGAGACATTATATCATAATGTGATATGCATTACTGTAAACGTGGAATATTTTGCGGTGTGGAAATTTTTGTGCATTTCGCACGGCATGAAATTTGCGCAAAAAATAAAAACATGCAAAATATTTTTGTTTGTGTATTCTTTGCCCATGAGCCTAGCGCGTTGGCGAAAATAAAAACATGTGAAATTCACCTTTACTTGGCCTGGGCACGGCATGAAATTTGCGCAAAAATAAAAACACGCAAATATTTTTGTTTTTTGTATTCTTTTGCCCATGAGCCTAGTGCGTCAGCGAAAATAAATACACGCGAAATTTACCTTACTTGGCCGAGTGCGAAAAATTAATCACGTGAAAATGTCCACTTTTACAGTATAAAAGAACAGAATATTGTATCATACTTCACATGATTATGTCTCACATGTTTTGACAAGACAGACAAGAAAGACCCGCAGAAACACTACCTTCAATCTAAATACAAAACAATTCTTCACAAAAGAATTTAACGAATGTATATCTATCTTTGAAGTTGGGTGACCATATAATATTCACTACTTGGCCTGTTGCTCCGCCTATCTTTAAAAAAATACAAAATGACATCACTTGAATAATGCAACATGATATAGAAACTTTAAAATAATATGTTGTTTATTTAAAAAAAAAAAATTATTGCAACATAGACATACAATGCACACTGCATATATATATATATTGTGTATCAATACAAGAATTTGCTCCACATACGCTCTTTGATTTGTCATGTACCCTTCTCTGCATGCTTCTCAAGCAAGTTCTATCAATACACATGATATCATTCAACCTTGAGGATGGAAAGCTACGCATCCTACATAAAAATGCTACACAGATTCCATGAATTCTTTTATTCCTCCATTTCAGCCGTTAATCCACAGGACTTCTAATGTACTTGCTCCAATGCATGATAACAGCATCCTGTTTCACACAGTTTGATGGTTATTTCAAACTCTATTGGTCATGAAATTGACGCATATAAGCTTACAGTTTAGGTGATGAAAAAAATTGTCACGACTGTCTGACATGGGAAGATGTATCCCATGACGGCATGACCATGACAAAAAGTAAAAGTCAATTTAAC
Organism: Heliocidaris erythrogramma; assembly: GCA_025617745.1. Classification (NCBI taxonomy): domain Eukaryota; kingdom Metazoa; phylum Echinodermata; class Echinoidea; order Camarodonta; family Echinometridae; genus Heliocidaris; species Heliocidaris erythrogramma. The sequence continues at coordinate 10,141,262 of CM046855.1, read as the reverse complement.
AGGAAGCAAAGAAACCAATTGGTTCCTATTTTGGTTTTCAGATTTCACCTAACATCTAACATCTATTATTCTTAGCTTAATATTTTCATATAAAAATACTTAGCCTTTTTAAAACAAAAATCGAAACAAAAACAAAAACATATAGTGGCATTTTACATGATTACAACCCTCTGACTAAACTTGTCTAATCTCAATCATACCCTGTAGTTAATAAGTCTCTCTAGAGATTTGTCTTTGTCAAATACTAACAAAGATCTATTTGCAAAGAGCTAGCACAGGTACAAGTACTTTACATGTACTGTATGAACTTGGCAATGGAGAAACAAAATGCCCCTCTACTTTATTAAAGTGCATTTGAAAGTCCTCTCCAAACTGCATTGCCCAAGAGCCCTAAGGGCAGGCCTGATTGACGTCATGCCATGATAGGTATGGGATCTAATCGCATTTAGAGCTGTATTACAGACCAATTCATATAATACATGGTACGGGACTACATGTTTCATTCAGGGGAGTGGTGTCAGCCAGATGTATTAATCCAAGCTTAATCAAATCTAAGCTTCATACAGACGGCGGGCACTGGATTATGTTATTCCTTAGCCATTACAGAGCTATGTTGTATGTATCATATCATATCCTAAATATATCAATATGAATATCAGTATCCCTCTGTACCATCCATGTTCTGCATGTGTATGGTTTGTATGCATCAACATATAATGAATTATTAGGATACAGGCTTACAGTCTGTACATAAACATAAAATAAAGCAAAGAAAGAAGGAGAATAAAAGCAAACCGATGTCAGTTTACATATAGACTAACAGAAGGTCTGTATCCTTGCTCAAAGCAACAAGAATAAAGAGTAACGACCTGACAAATATTCTGAAACTTGGCAGAGGTGTTACGACACAAAAATAACTCCACAGCATAGACTCCTGATCATATTACATATGTACGCATGGTGACAGAGCTCTTTGGTCTTATTTACTTGTATACTTGGAATGTATATGTAAATGCATGTGACATTTTGTCCCTGGCTAGCCAAAGCTATCTTGTTTGGAGGGCTGTGGCTTATAAAGTATGCATGAGAACTTTTAGGTGGAAGAAAACAGGTTATTTTGGTACAGTATCACTTCAATGTTTGTATTTAAGTTGGGATAGGAGACCTTGGTGAATGTGCTTGCCTATTCTGATTCGAGACAGGATTGAAATTCAATTACTGACAAAACTACTAAGGATTCACTTTCAATTTCAATTTTATTGGTGATTATTTAAATAATGTAAGAACACTATCTTTTTTTGACAATGGAAACCATGAAAATTCATGATAATATTATGTGTGTATTATCAACCAAATACACAAAATATCCAGTTGTATCAAAGTAGAAATATGAGAGATGAAATATGTGTGATGGTTATATCTAAGCCTGAGTCGAATCGATTGGTTAGCCGGTGTTCGATCGAAGACATCGAATCCCGAATTCATTTTGGCAAATCCGGTGCATCGATTTGTAGTCCGCCAGATTTTTGACTACCGTAGCCACCATGAAAAAAGCAAATAAAAAAAGAAACTCCGTAACGTACAGCATATATACTAGCAGAGAACGTGAAGGCGACTTCAAAGTTCAAACTGTTGGCTAACTTTCGCTAATTCGCTCGCGGAGGACGTCGCGCTTTACCTGTGCTTTCTCTATGGAAAAATCGTTTTGTCGTTACGAACTGAAGTTTACGATAATATTCTTGCACTCTCTCTGCATTGTCAATTTGACAATTGTATATTTGAACATGATAAATACGGGCATGAGTACGAGTGTTCCTACTTAATTCGCAATAACTAATATCACACTCTCATCAAATTGGCAATTACTTCTGAATGAAGTCGAGTCATGAGCGACGAAAAGTTTATTTCGTATTGTTTTTTTTTTTGCCTCGAACAAACGTGTTCCATTCAGCTCTCCAAAGACAAAGTAAGATTATTAATTCTTTGAATTTGAATCATTGTCGGGTGTGTCGACAATGAGCATCGCTTCGTGCGACACTAGAGTGATATTTTGGCTAGCCATACGGACTAGAAACTTAAGATTTTGGCTCGTCAGCTGTGATTTTTACTAGCCATTGGCTAGCGGGCTATCGTTAATGTCGAGCAGCGAGAGCCCATACATATGCCCGCGATGCCAGCGGACCGGTCACCGGTGCATGGTGCATGCACTGCGTGCAACTGTGTGCAACTCTGTTTTCACCGCCCATCATTTATCGATGCACCGGTATTCGATCGAATCAAAGCCGTTGAATGCCGGATTATGAAATATTCGATATGACTCAGGCTTAGTTATATCAACAAAATTGTTTTGCATGTATACATCACGATTGGGACACTACAAAACTTTGTGATAAATTACTCTCCAATGTGGTCTAGTACTTTAGAGTGAATTTATTATTTATTGATCATATTTTCAACTTCTTATCTCAATCTTTATTAACCTGACCCTAATAATGGAGCTACTGCATAATGGAATAGTGTAATTAAGGACCTAAATGATCCTTAGGGATCATTTGCGTATGGATTCAGTCACTAATGATTATCTGAAAATGCTATTATTCTTGATTTGGGAAAGTAAATACCAAAGGTTGTTTAAAATGCCTTTTTTAGAGATTTTATTATGATATCATCATACCCAATACTAATCTGAATAGTGCGTTTGATTTTGGAAATAAATAATGCAGAGCTGTCTTAGAATTGCATAATTATGCCTCTGCCGCCTTTGTTTCACAAAGTTTTAACTCTTTTCCCTTCAACTTAACATACAAACACAAGCAAAATACAATTTCTTAATACTAGTAGACTTGACATTTTATGAACCTAGAAAAGTGCTTTCCATCTATGTTTTTTTTTTAAAATTTGTGATCATATGTTGTCTCCGAACAATTTCAGCATTGTTGCCCAAAAAGTAACTTTGAGCAATTTGCATAGTTTGCATAAATCAAAATGGCCACATGTATAGGCAATGGTAAACAGCCCAAGACAACTTACACACTATGTGCACGCTGCACCAAACACTAATAGTGTTGTTAATCTTGTGCAATGAAACATGTGATACAATACAATTTCCCAGTATATCCTCCGTTTGTTGCATCAGATTACATTGCATAAGATGAACAACACATTGGATTTTGATATGCAAATTTTGCAAATTGCTCAAGGTTGAAATTGTTCAGTGACTACTTACGATTACAAATCAACACTAAACTTCAATGGAAATTTTTTTTCTAGGTTCGCTGTTGGTTTTACATTAGCGTCAAATGAACTACACAATCCTATTGTCTGAATTTTTATTCAGAATTTATTAGAATGACTGGAGTCCTACATGTACGAACCTTGAAGTTTCTTGAGGACGGCAACTTCCATCTTGAGCACCTGCTTGGGTTGGAGTGCAGATTCTAACTTGATGGCTACGCACTCATCAAGGACTTGGTCAAGGGCTTCATAGATTTCACCTGGATAAGGGAAGGGGGGATGGTAAGACAATAAAAATGACCACTTTTATACATAGTGCTCATATCCATCACACAGTGACGCTCATGGCGCTTAGACATTATTACCCTGGTTATGGCCAAGCCACCAAAGTAACTAGCGCTAAAGCATATCAGGTACCCATTTACACCTGGGTGGAGAGTGGCAAAAGCAAAAGTTCATAGAAACAGTTTTCTTCCCTTCTTTTCAAGGGGTTTGACATATAAAGAATATCTCGAAATACGTTATCCATCATTGAAATACCTAACAAACTTATAATATATATGCATATAAACATAAATGTAAATGATTTCTCAGATAAAAGCACAATAAAATGGTGTGACTTTGATAAGAACAAACTCTCTACCGGCCTTGACAATATACAAGTATATGCAATACATGTGTATCATGGCGTATTCAGATGGAAAGTATAAATGTTGTGCTCCTGAAGTTGGCAGTTTCAAAGGCTGCATTAAACCAAATATCACAGATTTCCCATTATTGACTTTGTTATCAATCATTCATTGTACTACGAATGACAATTTGTATAATTACAGACCAGCTTACTTATTGAGAATTTATCAAATTTTACCTAAATGCATTTAAAAATGAAATTTCTTACCGAAGCCTCCACCACCAATTTTCTTGGTCTGTCGGACAAAAGAAAAATACAATTAATAATAATAATAACGATGAACATTACTTTATACATACCACATATGAAAGTTAAGAGGCTCCTGCATGCATTAGGAAACATACAAAATAGAAATTGAATACAAATCGAGTATAATATAGTTGATTTCGAGTAATTTGTTACATACATGTACATGTATATGCGTGATAACCTGATGAGTGCAGGTCAAAAAGCTTTGTTATCATGTCTATTTTTCGTGCCATATTGAAATTGAGTTGTGTAAGCATTCCTACTTGGTACATGTACAGAGTATAACTTTGAAAATGGCAAATTCACCAATAAGATGAAGGGACAATAGAAGGAGGTCAAGGGTGAATGAGACAAAAATGGTTTTGGACTGACCCACATTTATGAGATGCCTCCATGCATACAAAACATCACGTTCTCAATCAATTGTCACACACAAGGGATTCATTTGAATGCTCATTACTGACAAAAGTGGTTTGAAGTTTGCCAATACTGATATGGCTAATTGGTCCACAGAGATCTGTGAGGTTGTTTGCCATCAAGTGCCATAAACACGCAAGTTTAATCACAGACTAGATAGATTTATGTAATGAATGGTGATGGTACAGAAGTGTATCTGACTCTTAAGATGTCAATGTACCTGAAGATGTTATCTTTGATAAACAATTTTGATTTTTCCATTGTATTGTTTTTCCTGTCACCAGCCTACTCTCAGCTCAGGCAAATAGCTTACAAGCAACTCCAAATGGCACAGTTAGAGAATGTACACGTATGTATTTGCACATTTCACAAAAAATTTAATGGTCCTGATCAATCTCATAATTGAGCGCAATCCTCATACATATTGTCTGTTGAGAGCCAGAAGGGCGTTAACTCTGAGTTAAAGTACATGAGTTAATGCCCTTCTGGCTTCATACAGATGAACATGTACTACACTATATGCTGCTACTTATAAAATCAACATAGAACCAGAAGACTTATGATTCAAGCATGATTTGATGTTTATAATCATAATTTTCTTCTGTGTCAATCAAAAAGGGCATTTTCTTTTAAAAATGGATGGTTGATTTTGCTCTGTAAAGTCTATTATCTCTCCCCTCACAGTTCTACATGCATCTGTATTTATCAATATGCATCACCAAGACTCCAGTAACTTTATAATGACCTTTTGGTTCTCGGTGAGGGGTATGGAAGATAAGTTCTTTACTTCTGTTTATTTATAATTTCTAACAGCCATATCTTTCACACATGTGTTCCATCCATGCAATATGAATCTGTGTTGAGAGCTACATGTACCATCCCACTGGTCATTGGAAAAGGTCTAAGGTGACATAGGAACCTTGCAGGAGAAGGGTAGAGTGCGTAGGATAGTTCAATTGAAATCCAAGACCAATCCGGAGCTGATTACTAAACAAGCTGGTCATGTCTCTCACTCTCAACATAGAACATATTATACTCTAATGAGTCATTCCATTAGTATAAACCATATGTTTGGCCGCCTGCTACTTAGAACATACGTGTAGACTTGACATGTTCAAACATTTGTACATTGTAAGTTTGTAAGTTCAACTTCACTTAAAAATACCATAAGTAAAATGCACATTTCAAAATAGTGAAAGTTATCACGGAGAAATGTTGATTCCATGGACTACCAGGAACCAGTAAAAAAAAATTGCATTTACACTGTACACTATGCGTATGGGCAATTCGTTAGCATACGTTATACATGCACAAAAAAATTTGTCCCTAGGAGTGAATAACACAACGTACAGGAACTTAATGAAACAAAAAATAACGAATTAAAAACGATATCCCAACGAACTTCAGCATATGCCAGTGAATGCCAAAATTTTACTATACGCTGGCATTCATCATGTACACTGGGCCAATTCATTACAGTCCGAAGGCCCTTGATGGAGGGAACATCAATGTACAGCACCTTACTGAAACAAATGACAACAAATTCAAAACAATCTTTGAACGAACTTCAGCACATATGCCAGCGAATGCCACAATTTTCTGGTATACGCTGGGTCAATTTGTCAGTGTGAATGTCTGTTAAGAAAGAAAGCTAATGAAAATGTAAATAATTACGTACAGTGTACATTGTGTGGAAATTTTGCTGTCATAACAGAGAAAGACTAAAAAGAGCTCCTGTAAAAAAAAATGGATTATTTAAACTGCCAGAAGTTTCCTTCCCAGCAATCTTTACATTTCAGCATAAAGGTTATCCTGAGTTCTGGTATTAAATGACAGGAAATAAAGTCCTACAGAATTAAACAAAACTAACACTGAACATTAAACTACAAATAAATGATTTCTGTAGAAACAGTTTTGGTAGTTAAGCTAACAACTGAAAATGAGCAAAGCCAAAGGGGAAGAAATAAAAGAAATAGAGCAAGTAATTCTGTGGGCATAACTTGGAAATCTGAGTTGTGATTTACAGTGAAGGTGATTTCCAGCCTGTTTTCTTTCAATAAATTTTGTGTTCATTCAAACAGCCTGTCTAGTATTTGATTAACAATCAACAATTTTTACCAGTAGCTCTGAAAATGTGTTGACAATCAATTATTGACAGTAAAACTGCAATTTGAAATCATTCTAAATGGTTGATGTTTTCATTGTGTAGAAGGCCTAGATACAAATAATATATGTACATGTACATGTACATGTAGCCTTTTTCTTTTAACAGTCTACATGTACATAATTTATACAAAAACAAACATTACTGAGAGACGATGTATTACATGTACCTGTATGTAATATCTCAACAAAGAAATTATATTTTTATATTTTTAATTATAGAGCAATTAAAAAATTGACATGAAATACATTTGTCAGATTTTATTTTATTTTATTTTTATTTAATACCCATGCCAATATACATGTATACTATGACTCTATAATATTCGCTATGGATTATATCAGATTTCACTGAAAATACCTTTTCTTCATGTAAATTATTTTAGAAAAGAATATTTGGACCCCGTTTCCCCAACATATATCCCAGTAAATATTAGACAAGCCTGAATGTGCATTCATGGGACTTGTATAATTTCAAGAAGTGTACAAGTTATATTTTCAACATTTGGAATGCAAGAGTATGATTGTAAGCCAGACATGCACTGCTGCTGTGTCGATAATGAGTGACATTTGTTGATCTTTGGCAGGTATGTCTGAAGAGGAATTTAAAGGGATCGTTTAGTACTGGTAAAAGTAAAACACCAAATTTTTTAGTTTTAAATACTATACAGTACACGTAGACATGGGAAAAAAAGGGGGGAATTAATGGGGCAAGGTTGAAATTCACTAAAAATTTGTACAAATTCCAGTTGGAGAAAAAGCAAAGTCAGCTGGAAATTGACAAAAA